>JAHBOF010000204.1:0-153494 GCA_020736565.1 Coprinopsis sp. MPI-PUGE-AT-0042 | reverse complement strand
GATACCCATGGATAGGGAATCGCCCCAAAGAGTAGTTTTGGGTTGACTCAAGAAAGTTCCCGTAGAGAACAATCGAGTCGATAGATTGGGGATATGATATACAGGCTCGATGATCGATTCAACGTCTCGATTGTTACCATCAGCACCTTTGATAGTGTGAATTACTCGAAGCTTTCCAATTCCTTTTATGGACAGGGTAGTACGCTTGGAAGCGGTGTTAACCGATGGACTGTTTTTAACGACTTTGTAATCGAACAAGTCCTCTTTCGAGGGGGGTAACGTGCATTGATGCCCCAGAGTCCATCATCCAGTGTATGAATGTCTCAAATTTCTTACAGGAAGCGCAGTTCGCGTCTTCACACTTAGCAGTATTCGATGAATCATGAATAGAGACAATAGAATTTAATGCGCAGCATAATTCTAGGAATACATCATCGTCCAAGCTATCAAGATCTAGTTGAAGAGGCTGTGGAGGCAATGAATTAGCCAAGTGTTTCCTGAGAGAAACAGAAGGGACGTACTTATCGTCGTCGAAATGTCCAGTCCTCAGAGCGTCCCAGTCCGGTAGGTAGACGGATGGTTTTGCATCTGAAAGGCGATCTGATCCATAACGATCTGGAGATTCGCCTCCCATCCCGTCGTCGGAGCCCCAGTCGGAGACTTCGTCATCGGGGTGGAGCGGGTCCTCCAGTTCTCCGTCTCGGATCCTCTCCCAGACCGTCTTGGGGGCGCCGAATAGCGAGGGGTCCTCGCCTTCGTCGCCGAGGGAGACGCTGTCGTCGTCTTCCCCCAAGGCATCGGTGTCAGAGAGTCCGTCCAGTGCTTGTGAGCTGTCCCCTTCCATAGACAGTCCAGATTGACACACCATGGTTGGTTGGGGAACGTCGACCCCTTCTCCAGATCCACCGTGTGCCAGTGGGGGAGATGGGAGTCGGTGCAGAGGCGAGCTGGCCTCATGCACCTCAGACTGTTCGATGGGTTCGAGCAATCGTTGACGTTTGGGAGGCCTGGGAGAACTGATGCGGTCAATAAGGGCTCGCTTTCCGCTTGTCCGCCTCCTCGAATGCTTTGAGGTGACGGGCGGTTTTTGGTAAATCGAGCTTACCGCAGTTCGTCCTGGCACGTTCCACGTCGGGATAGCACGAGGTGTTGGTAGACGGAGTAACCTTGGCTTTAGCAGCCGAGGCCGGGAGATGGGTAGATGGAGTTAGATCAACTGGGCGTTGAACAATAGAGGGTCCGGTTTTCACGAATGAAAGAACCGAGACCTTGGCCTGGGGAGGCACATGCTCCTGAGGAGCGGGAGAGACGAGATGGTCGCCTAAGAAGGCGGCCTGTACCATGTGGGAGTGACCTTGCGATTTCCTTTCCTTCTCCTTCTTCTTGTTACCACCCTTGGATCCGCGCTTCTTCCCCTTGTTCTGGGAAGAACCCGAGTTTTGGTTACCCAAGTTGCCGGAATCCTTCTGCTGCCCCTGTTGCTGCTGGTGGAAGTTAGGGTTTCCCCCTTTCCTCTTGATACCAGTGAACTTGTTTAGGGTAGCCGGGTTGGCGACGCGATCGTACTCAGCCGTGATGGCTTTAACGACGACCTCGAAGGAGAGATCCTTCTTGTTATTGTTAAGAAGGATGGCGACAGTGTTGTCGTACTTGGTAGGAAGGCTGCTGATTAGAATCATGGCCTCGATGAATGAATCGATCGAGACATTGTTCGTAGCAAGACGACCCAGGTAGTTCTGGAGCTCGGCAATCGCAGGGCGAGGATCTCCAGTTCCGATATGGAACTTGATGGCTCGGGAGAAATCCGCGAAGATCGCAGCATTTCCCGGACTACCGTAAAGCTCCTTGAGAGCGTCCCATAACGCCATCGTCGTATTTTTGCCCGCAACCTGTGCACAGACATTTCTGTTGATACGAAGGAGAAGAGCTCCCATGGCCTGGTCATCGTCCTTGTCCCATTTTTCGATTACCTCTTCCTGAGCAAGCTTCTCCGCCGCAGTGGCACCTGAAGCAGCACCATCAGGACGAGTACTATCGATGTAGGATCCTAGACGTTGCATTTGGAGGTACTGCTCCGCACGCATGGCCCACTCCAGGTAGTTGGTACCATCGAGCATGGGGATACTGTTGTGAGCGTTGTTAGAAGACATGTTGATAGTTGAGATCTGTCAAAACAAGGTTCGTCAGCAACGTATATCACAAATCAAAGAAAGCAGCCATAACAGCGCGTTCTTTGCCCCATTCTGCAGCCATTACAGCGCAGATCTCTGCTGCCATAACAGCGCAGAGTAAAGGCATAGGTTCGGCCTATCAGCCACTTGGTTAGACGTGCATAGTTCGCAGCGGTTAAGCGCAGACTAGTAGCAGTCTATGGAGGCAGCCATTACAGCGCCGACCAAGTTTGTAGAGCAGCCATTACAGCGCATCTACTGAGCTTCGGGGCTCATAACCTGAAGAACACTACTGCGACTAGCGAGTAGGTCTTACCGAGTAGCTTGTAGGCTTAACTGGTAGGCTAAAGTGATAGAGATTATAGTAGCTACCAGCGTCCTTATATACATATTGCGTGTACTAATAATAGAGCAGTGTAAGGACTGAATAAGCAGTCACATGTGTGACGAGCAATCATATGAGTCAGTATGAGTAGTAACGATGAAAGAATGACGAATACTATAGATGTCGCATAGCCTCATAAGAATGTATCTAGGAGAGTCCGAGTCGGAGTAATCCGAGTCGGAGAGTCGCGAGAGTCGCGAGTCGAATCTAATCTACATAAGATAAGATCAACATTTCCTCCTGAGCCAATTTCTCCGCCGCAGTGGCATCCGAAGCGGCTTCAGAAGGACGTTCACCGTCAATGTACGTCGCGAGATGTTGCATCTTGAGGTACTGCTCCGCATGCATGGCCCAATCTATGTAGTTGGTACCATCGAGCATGGGGACGTTGTTGAGAGCGTTGGAAGACATTTGTAAGATTGTTGAGATCTGTCAAAACAAGGTTCGTCAGCAACGTATATCACAAATCAAAGAAAGCAGCCATAACAGCGCGTTCTTTGCCCCATTCTGCTGCCATTACAGCACAGATCTCTGCTGCCATAACAGCGCAGAGTAAAGGCATAGGTTCGGCCTATCAGCCACTTGGTTAGACATGCATAGTTCGCAGCGATTAAGCGCAGACTTGTAGCAGTCTATGGAGGCAGCCATTACAGCGCCGACCAAGTTTGTAGTGCAGCCATTACAGCGCAACTACTGAGCTTCAGGGCTCATAACCTGAAGAACACTACTGCGACTAGCGAGTAGGTCTTACCGAGTAGCTTGTAGGCTTAGCTGGTAGGTTAAAGTGATAGAGATTGAGGTAGCTACGAGCGTCCTTATATACATATTGAGCGTACTAATAATAGAGCTGTGTAAGGACTGAGTAAGTAGTCACATGAGTGATAAGAATACATATGAGTCAGTATGAGTCGTGAAGACGAATGAATGACGAATCCTGTAGATATCGCATAGCCTCATTAGAATGTATCTAGGAGAGTCCGAGTCGGAATACTCCGACCCGGAGAGTTCGAGTCGAATCTAATCTACGTAAGATAAGATCAACAGAGGGCTGATCAGTTAAGCAATATTCTAGACCTTGTAAGTCCAGGGCAGCAGGAGGATGGATTGTGGTGTCTGTCCACAGTTTGCCCTGGTTTGGATCAAAGGTCATTGGCATTCCCCGAGCTGCTATGATCCTTCGCGTTATCACGTTCAACCACAATCATGGCTTGACACTATGGAATCGACTTCGTTTGGCCTCATGACTTTGTGTCTGAAAGGGTAGTTACAGCTACGACTGACAACCCTTGAGCCAAATTGAAATCCTCGCTTCCCTCACCTCCGTCGTTCTTGTCCTTCACAAGCCCTGCTCTTCACCCTGGTCACTGAGGCTCGTGTTTGATGGCTGGCTCTAACCATACTGGGCACTGGGATGCCAACAAACTGCGACTGGGACTCACATGATACCAACGAGGAAGGGCTATGTCATGCGCTGTTATTCCATCACCGACGATGTCCGCCTCTGCTCCTCTTCCTCCCCCTTGTCCACCACTCCTCCTCGTATACCAAATCGAAACCCAGCAGTTACTTGTCGTTATCAGCACCAACACTCCACTGGCACTATAGCTTCGCCTCAATTGCCCATCACACCCGCAGAGACGAACAACGATATTGCTGCGCCTTTGACTCGTCTATAAGGCGAGAACGATACGCTTACGCGGGAGCTCGTGCAGGCCAACAGGTGAGCCGGAAAGGCAGAGATGTTGGCCCAGACTTTGACAGCGGTTGCAGATGGAATGGCGGACCGAATGGGAATGGAGCAGCGGGGAGTGAAGGGGGGAATCGTGAACAGCCGTTATCAAAGGCTACTGTCAGACTTATCAGGGATATTGAAGACCCATTGGCGCATGCGGAGGTAACCGAGAGGAGAGTGAGGCGACGCGGAGGATAGTCATGGATCATTAGGCGCAGGTGGATGGCTATGTTGGGACATTGGAGTAAAAGGCGAGAGAGGGGAGGACGGATTTCGGGACAATTTTGAGGGAGAATATGTTTGGACCCCCAGGTGTGTCGTGATTTCGTGAGCTGAGGATGAGGAGCTGAACTTGGAGTAGAATTGCCGCGTTTGTCGCAACCTCCACCTGCTTTGATGTTTTCTAAACATTCAACGAAAGGTCAAGGAGTCATATGGATGGGTTCCCGCAGCCTTCGCCGCCTGTTTCCTCTCGACGACAGAGGATACTATTCATAGATACCTCTTGCCCTCCTTTGATACGATCCAAAGATAGCGAATATCCTCGTTTACCCACGCTCACGTATTCTACATCGGTGAGTTGTGGCATTGTTTCGGTTCTCGATGAAATTAACAAGCCCCTTTCGTGGGCTATTCACGATCCCTATCAAGGATCTCCATCACCTCGGTCGCACACCATAGTTGTTGCTAAACGATCCGAAATATAAACCCAGTGACCGTCCTCAGGGTCGGCATATCAGAGCCTTCCAGCGCTAGTTCGATGGACATGAGCGTGACGCTGCTCATAACCACCGAACAGGGTACGTCTCTCCTCTTCCTTTTGCGATGCAATCGTCTCCGGGGCTGTCCTGTTCTCGTCATTCGGTTACTCTGTAATCCCACCTTTTGGCTCGCTTCGCCCTTATCTACTTTTTAGGCTTGACCTTTCTGTTATACATTTTCTTCGCCTTTTGCCCTTTGCTCCTCCTATCCCTGTCCTCCGTCACCCACCGCACTTTCCAACCTCCTTTTCCCTCGCCTCTAGGCCTAAACCTCCTTCGCGCCTCTTTGGAGATAATTGAGGAAAGTACTTTGAATAAATGTCCGAATCACCATGGTATTAGCGAAACATGTTTCGCCTGGTATCCCATTTCTGGGTTCCAAAGCCAGATTGAATCGATTCGAGCGACATTGGGTACCATTTTGCATAGTTATACCATTTTAAGGTTGGCGTTTGAGCTTCACGACGCTGGATGCCCAATCAACTTGTGGACCGATGGGCGCTTACTCTGAGATCCATTGTGTGGCCTAAGGTCATTGTTCCATATATTTGGGCCATGTAAGGCATGCAACGCATGGACTTTAAGTACTACGTTGTCCTGAATTTGAGCGAGGAGCATGAAGATATTACTTGGAATAAGTTGATCTTCTATGTAGGAAGGCCGCGCAAGAGGGGAGATCATCGAAAGGCAAGAAGTTCAGGATTGGCATGTTGAGGAGAAAGGAGCTACTCGGGAGCGATGAAACAGGTAGGTATGCATTATTCAACTCAATGTAACGGGTCCTCAGGTAACTCAAAGGATAGCTCTATGTACTGTCAAACTGTGCTGACTGGGTATTGAATACCGCTCCATCGTCACTCTCAGCGTCGCTCCTTTTCGTAGCCAATATCGCCACCCCTTCCGGTTGATATACGAGTGTCCGCCACAAGATCATCTGAGGGGAGAGTGCCTGAACATGACGCAAATATAATGAGCCTTTCTCTCTTGAAGTTCTCGAAAGCAACTTACACAGAAGAACAAAAACAAGAGCTCAAACGTAACAACACAGAAATGCAGATCCTCCTTGGATTTTTCAGGCACATGGTTCGATAGTCGTGCGGCGGTGACAGCGACGGCACACAGGCCAGCGAGTGCGAGAGGTGCAGCAGATTCAACCAGGATGACAATCAGGTCGCAATAGAACCGCGGAACGGAGTCGTACATCTTGCTCTTGATGACCTCTCGACGAGCGACAAGCAGCTTGTAGACGATGAGAGAGGTGATGATGACATTTGTCGTGACAGTCAATGTGATAGCAGGGATGGTGGCGAATGGGGGAAGAATCTGTGTGACGCTGTTGATCACCATGACAATCGCGAAAGCTGAAGAGGTTTACGGTATAGGCGTTACCGGATGTTTTGGAAAGAAAATGGGAACGCACCAAAATAAATGAGAAAAAAAGTAACAGGTACCAACACCACCAATCTCTGCCCATTCCAGATACCGAAGCATCTCCAAAGCTACGTTCAAAACCGACCTTCAGCCAATGGTTCGCCACAACGAACAGTAACATACCATAAGACAGTCACCAATACATATGTAGGCCATTGTCATCGCGGCGTAGATGCCAACCGACCATGAAGGATATGCATCCCTTCCCAACATCCTGGAAGCAATATTCCAGATCTCGATCAAGACAGCGGCAGAGTAGAACACCCAGATTGCAAAGCTAACTGCAAGCAAGCATCGTCTCTTGCCATCTCCTTTACTCGTAGGCTTTCGCTGGAAGGTGCGTAGAGCGTACACGCACATAACAAGCTGGATGACTGTCGGGAAAAGGAATTAGCGCTGGACGTGAAGGCCGTCACACGACGAGGGATATTCAAATGACTCACCGATGCCAGGAGGCATGATAACCAAAAAGATGATGGCCCCAGGGAGGGCCTCTTCAGAGGAGGAATCTTCCAACATACTGGGCGATGAACAAGACACAACCAACTGCTGTGAGCGGGTGGCTGTAGTAATGGAACGGAAAGAGCTGGGCCCCCACGCCACGCCACGTGCTAGGAGATGCACAGGCGCTAAGCAAACAGGTACATGGATTATTCGGACGCTGAAAACCACGAGCTCGAGACTCAGGATAGTGGTATCGCGAAGATCACAATTTCCCACTATGGCAAGAACTGTAAACAAGGAAGCGAGAATGAGAATGTGGATTCTCCCACAAGGCAAACGTGCCGAATTTGCCAGGACGATGATCTTGCCAGCAGCCACATTATTACGGTGAGAAGCTTTGAGGATCTTTTCGAGGCAATCTAGGCCTTGAAGTCAATAGAAGGCACTCTCATTATGTGTAAGGGACAGAGGTATGGCTGTGTTGAGGAGGTCGAGACTGTAGTGCCGAGGCATGCCTTGTGCAACCCTATTTCAGGTTTCATCCGAGAGGAATTACCTTTCCAAGAGGGACGATTATAGCAGCCAAACCTCGTCGAGGAAGGACTGCGGCAGCTTGGGTTAAGACTTAAGGAGGAGCGCGGTTTGAAGTTATCGACAAGAACAGAATAGCTCGATATCACCGCAATAAAGATAAGATTTTGATTCCAACGGCGCGACCACTCCGACGGTGCTTAGACCCGGGCCTGAACCTCCACCACGACAAACCCTCCAAGACCAGAAACGAATCTATAGGAGGTGGGATGTATAGGTATCGCCGCAAATCGAATCAACTCATTGGTGAGCGGTTCGTGCTCCCGCTTTGTCCTTCTCACAACCACCGAGGCACTAGAATTTGGCTAGACTGTCCGCTTTTGTGATGCTCAGGCTCGCTGTCACTTGACATTCGACCACAGCAACCTCCTTGCATCGCTCTAAAGATAGTACGATGTGGCCCCATATACTTTGAAACAGACCCGTCTCGTTGAGAACGGTGTATAAGCCAACGCGATGAGGGGTTGCTACTCTGGCTCTACGCATCCGTCTCTCGGGTACCCTTCATTCGATTGCAACCAACTAACCCGCTCTCTGCTGCTTAACGACACGTGCTGTACCACTGCTACCCTCCGCCGTCTCTCCAACGCACGTGGTCACCCAAGTTCTCCTCCCTCTTCTGCCTCGTCTTCTGCGACGCAGTTGGAACCGATAGTGTCTTTGGCAGACCTACGGGCTCAACACCTCTCGGAGGAGGCCAGAGCATCGCCTAGGTGGATATCACAACGGCCATAATCGAACTCAACTTGGTTACCGATTGGTGAGTTCGAGTTGGCGCTGGAGCGCGATTCGAAGGGTACTTTTGTTGTGTTGAGACAGAGGCCACTGTTATCGAAGTTCTCCTGAAGTGACGGCAAGTCTGTCAGAGATGCTTCCTGCCCAGTCGAAACGTCGTGAGTGATGAGGGTTTCTGACACCTTTGTACCCCCACATCAGCGGCAGATGTGCTTGTTCTGGCGGAAGCGTTCGGGATATCAAACTCTCTCCTCTTTCACGGCCGTCTTCTCATCGAAGTCGCCGATGTTTCTCTAAGCCATGGAATTGGGCATAGTGTGTTGGGATAATGGGAGTGGAAACGTACATTTTCTCGTCTCTTGAGATTCGTTGATGACACTAATGAGAATCCTAGCTGTGGTAGCACCTTTCGTCCAACCCATCACTGAGCACTATTTTAACATCCCACCTCATAGTGATATCCAGATCGTCCATGCGGGGCCAATGCTATCGACCCGACCATCGCCTCTACTCGCGAAACGATGACCAAGCTCGAGGCGTACACCGAGGAACTTCTGGTGCAAGAAGATGTTGACGATGTAGCTATAATCATTCGGTTTTCTTCGCCTTTTCACCTTTCCCCGTTCGCTTCCTTTACAGACGGCGTATGAACGACTGGAGGAACTCGGCCTAGTAACCTGCGAAGCGAGGGCTGTGTCGATTTTGCAGTAGGAGATGAGGGTGTTCAATGGTGGATACGTGTGGTGGTTGGAGAATGGGTGATACGCTGGCGAGGTGCGTTTCATTCACGTTCATTCCACCTCTTCGTGCGCTCCTTTCTTCCTTTTTTTCCCTCTCATGTGCAAAGCATGCACGTACACCTCCCCTCCTCGTTTTCGACTCGCTCGCACAAAATGAACTAACGTCCCACAGTAGAGAGTTTGCGCAAGAGCCACCAGGCGCCACTAGTGGTTATTTTTAGCCACACGTGGCTAATTCGCTGTGCGCAGGATTCGAGTACCGTTGCTCGTGCACTACGCCTTCCGCGGAGCAAACATCTCGCACAGTCTCCTATCTACAGCCTATCACGCTCATGGTGACCCAAACCACCAGTGAATCGAGCTGCGAATCGACAAAAACGGCGTTTTTCTTCAGAACGGCGGGCCACCAGACCCACCAGAATGCCACCAGGCGCGATTTGGCGCAACGCTCCACAGCCATCAGGTGGCGCCTGGTGGCTCTTGCGCAAACTCTCTAGTTATAGGACGCACAACGAGAAGTTGACGGACTATTTCCGGGAACTATTTGACATATTTCAAGAACGAGATGGGGAATGAGATGAATCGGATGAAGGCGTACCAAGCAGTAGGCGGAAATCGCGCATATCCTTTTTGAGCTTCTCCACTCTTGCTTCGGTTATCGCCCGCTTGAACGTCGTTTGCTGCGCGAAGAATCGGAAGGCGGGATGGTCTGGAGTTTTGAGTTGGGCTGTTATTACGAGAAAGGATCGTTGCTGAGGTTGGTCGGACAGGTTGGTCGCTTCCGCTATAACCCATGCCAATCTCGTGCATCAGGCGCAGCAGATTACCAAAAAAGATGGAGGCCACTGGGGTGACCCAAAGTTTTCGATTCTTCTACAACTTTGCTCACTTCTAATCCCTCGATTCCTGTGTCGCCTGCACTTGCTTTCTGTCGCTGATTTGTACTTGCTCTACGCTCAAGGACCACCTTTCCTGCACGATTGACCATTCATTGTTCTCGTTTTTGTATCCAGGTCATTCTCTCGCCCATCTACGTTCTTTGTCATTCCATTTACTTCGCTCGCCCAGCCTTGCTTCTGACCTCGCCTTGACCTTTCCCCCTTATGGTTCTTTTCGTTTCTTCTCATCTGCACCTAACTGGCGTACGACTCCTTGACCAAGTTGAAGCTCCCAAAACGCTCAGTTCCAGTTCGAAGACACCTACACGCTCCCACCAGCAGTCATTGCCTTCGATGACATCGCTTCCTCCTTCAGCAGGCAGAAAGATTATTTGTACCAGGGATTGAGTCTGGGGATCAAGTGCGTGGCGTCGATCTTTCGGGTTGTTTTTTGCCCCTCTTCCGTTATCGCCTCGTCCCATCACCTCGTCTATCGCTGCCTGACGGTTTCGCTACCCCTGCCTTCCTTCTTTGCCGAAACACCTTCAAGGTTCGCTATCCTTGATTTTCCCGTGTTCCACCACGCGCCGCAATCTTCATATTCCATTCTCATCTGCACTCTCTTCCCCATCTTTCCACTTGATCGTTAACCCAATTGCCTGGCCTACATCTCCGTCGAACCGCTTGCCCGTCTTTTCTCCTTTCCCATTTCGAACCTGGCCAAATAATATCTTTCGTCAATAGCATGAATTCAGATATCACCATTCTCGGCGCTAACGACACTGGACAATCGACGCTCCTGCATCTGGTCAATGATACATTGGAGCCTTGCGAGGGTTGTGTATAATTTCTCTTTGTGCCATCATCGAACGTCTCGATGATTGGCGTTAACCATTGATCTACAGGTACTGTTTCGAAGCCAGCTTTCATTCGAGAGCAGTCCTTTCGTATGCGCCCTCCTATTGCTTTTTTCCCCTCAGGATCAATGCTCCCCAATTCTCGTGGTTGATTGCCCCTTTGCCCCGGATTCGCTGGCGAAACCTTAAGCGTTGACAAAAGATCCAACAGGTGTGAGTACTTAAGTATATCGAAAATTCTGAGACGCGCATTTGGGAAGGGAGTTCGCACGCGTCATAGGCGAGCGTTCGAGCCCTGGTCTACGCAATTCCTTTCATGCCCACCAGCCGCCACTATGCGGACGCTCAGATGGTAGGCACAGGCTAATAACGTTTCCTGTACACACGAGATATAAAAATTACATCGGTCCGTTTGTTAACCGGTTAAACCTACCTCTAAGGCGCTTGAGGGCTCGATTCCCGACAAGAGGCATCAAATTGCATTAGGTTCCAATGTTTTGGAACAGAAGTCTGGAAGAGATTCACAAACCATCTTCATGCTGGGAGCGCAGAAATATTTCAAACATTTTCTGCATGGTCCAGGGACCGTTTGTTAAGCTGTTCATTGTGACTGCCTTTCTTCCGATCTATCGGAGCCAGCATGCTCCCCATCGCGCACTATGGCAGAAGGGCGGTCTGTCACTGACTTCTACAGACATTCCCTTGGTAAACTGGTTGAATGGAATTTTTTGCAGACGATATGTGATAGACTAGCAGTGAGTTCAACTCCCAGAGCACACCAATAACGGTTGAATATGTCATACACCTTTTGCGTTTGCTACTTTAATTTAACCCAGACGGTTACGTCACTCTAGTAGTAATAGCACCGTCTTGCCTGAACTCCACTACACCCAGAGTTTATTCAGCGCTCCGTTGATAAATAGTTCGACGACGCCCCACTGTAGTCTTTAAGTCTGTGAAGAAGTGGAGCCTTGGGTAAAGGGTTCGAGCCCCTTGGAGCGACATAGGCGCAACGCGGTACTCGTTTTGCCTGCACTAGCTTAGGCCCCACAACCACTCGTTCAACCTCCAGGCTTCGAGGGTACTTGAAACACTCGCCATTCTCTCCGCCACCGCTTCTTCCAGCATTCCACTCGCCAAGCACGATGTGCTATAAGCGAATACTCTCACTTATACTATCGTCCCGTTAGAACACTGGTCATTGCGTGCCTCACCGGCTGCTGCTCGTGCATAATGGACTGGAAGGCCATTCTGAGGGTTCAACTCCCTAAACCGAATCAAAGTCCTTTAAGGGGGGTTTTTTTTTGATGGCTTCCCCCTGCTCAGCATGTCCAAACGACACATCAACGTCAGCCCATCGCGCGGGCCCTGTACCGGTCTTTACTACAGCAAGTACAAAAACGCTGTCAGCGAAACAGAAGGCTCAAACCCGCACCAGAACCCTTCTCCTAGTTTCGTAGCCTGATAAGATTTTTACGTCTCAAACCGCCCGTACTGAGGATGCGCACCAAGTCATGAAATCTTCGCTCTCCAAGTGACCAATACTAAAATTCCCAACCACGCTTTGTGATCCTTCTCCCTTGTTCCGAATTATCCCCCACAGGAAGTTCTACGCCGGATGGACAAACCTTCACTATCGCTCCGTTAGTTGACCGGTTCATACGACTGCCGCACCTCAGGCAAGACGTAATGAGATTATGTATGAATCGGGCAGGCAGGCCTAGGGTTCAATACCCACAACGGATGATCCACAGTCTACATACAGAGTAACTGTTCCCTCATTCACTTTTGGGGTTCATTTTCACCGGCGCGCCTTTAAAACGCCCTTCACGGAACGACGCCCTGACTCATCCGCTCTTCCACCAACCTGCCAGCCTGATAGGCAAAACTCCGCTGTGATGTCCAGCGCTCGGTTCGCCAACTGGCTGACGGAGTCTCCATGTCTCATCCAGGTTAGCAGAACTTACGAGGGTTCGATTTCCTACTTGAGCAGTCCCAAGAAACTGGAACATTGTCCGCCTTTTTGCCGCTCTTTCTCAAGCCGATGCGGGGCTTGCATTTATGAGAGAAGAAGAATCTCGATGGACCTGAAGGCGCTTCAGAGACCAGGGAGGCGACGAGGGAACACGAAGCGGTTGGAGGAGGGAGACGTCAAGTACCAGGGTGCACCCTATCGAAACGGCCGCGTGTTCAGAAAGTTGTTGGCATGCTTGATCATGCTGACACTCAATTGCCTGCAGTCACAAAGCTATTCTTGTTCACTCGTTGAAGCGTTGAAGGTGCTCGTCTGAGATCAAGGGTTCAACGTTCAACGGCGGTCAAATGGGACATTTGACCGCCGTAGGGTTCGACTCCAGCCCAAACTACACATTTTTATCCCATGTTTCTTAGGGATATGCCGATCTTCATTCTCAATATTTTCGTGTTCCGGCCTACACAAGACGTGGCGTGGCTCCTTATTGAATGCCTTCTGACCTTTACCATCACTCCGTTGGTAAACCGGTTATATTGAGGACCACATCTCCAGGAAAGCCGTAATGGACCAGTTAGACGAGGCTGAAAGTAAACCCTCATTGCGGACATCCGTAGCATGATTATAGTTTTGTTGCGTCCCCTTGTCAGCGGCATCGAGAGACTTAAGGTGCTTACCCTCGCTCAGGCTGTAGTCTTTTTTTCCCCCCATGCAAGTGTTGCATGATCTCCAAAGAAATGAGTTTTTAGGTGCATTTTCAAGGGGTTCAGTGCCGACGTGAACGTCCGTACTCCAGTCTTCTCAAGCAGCTCCCAAATCTATTCCTTATATTTGAACCTTCCATCCTGAGCGACCTACGAGCCACGACGCCATGAGCAGTGGTCCTGAGACCAATATACATTTAAAATCACCTTATTAGGAATGACCCTGTCAAAGTCATCCCTGTACCGGGGCTTAATACGATCAGCAACAACAAAGCCTTGCATCAAAATCGACTGCGGGGCGACATGCGTCAGGGCGTACAGCACCCCATATCAGCTCTAAACCCTGACGCTGGAACAAGCTATGGTAAAACTACACCCTGATAGGAAAACGCAATTCAAGGTCCGTTTGTGAACCATTAATTTGACTATTTTCCCCGAGGCCCGCATACTCTCCGTCATGTGTCATGCGTGAAGAGGTCGATTTGTTGAATGCTTTTCCAGCTCGATTATTCCAGGTCAGTACGCCAGTTGGATTGAACTGTGCCGTCTATCGACGAGACGTCATAGCCACTGGGTGAACAAGGCTTTATCTCAAGTCTGTCCGATGCTCTGTTCGTCAATCGTTCCTGGCACCCATTGATGTCTGCTCTGGAGCTCTGGATGGATAAAGGGTTTGAGTCCCTTACAGCGGATTCGATGTCCAATCAAAATCATACTTTGCGCACGCCAGCTCAGGGCAGGAGACAATGGTTCGAAAATCTCATTCGGCCACCTATATATCGATACTGGAATGCTTAAATAAATCGCAAAGCAAACGGCTCCATATGAACTCCTCCTTCCCTACTACAGGTCTGTTCATAAAATGCCATTTTGTTTTTCGCCTGAACGCAGGAAGAAATGAACTGGGAGGAATCTGAGGGCTTAAATAGCAAAACAGTGTTTACATTGTCTGAGGCGCATTTGTACAACAAGGTCAATTCCAGTGGTTTCGAGACCCTAAAAGCCAGGCCTGCTACTCCAACTTGCGCCATACCTATGCTCGTGACTTTCTCTTCGAGCGCTCACAAGCGGACTTCATTCATCAGGGTCTGTTTGTTGCCGTGAATTGTGAATTGCGGCGCAAACATGTCCAGCTCTTCACCACACCACACCGTTCATTTCGCATCCCAAATTTGATGAAGTGAAGAACATAACGTGATGGACGTCACTCAACGTTGGATCTGTGTTTCATCCCGAAATAGCCGCTTTCAGTCCCTGAGCTTGAAGCCGGCTGTCGGTCAAGTGATGTGTCGAATTTGCCTTTTATCTTCCCGCAACCACGTCGAATTGCTCAGCCGGAGGTGTTTGGTCCGCCAAGCCATATTCCTCCTCTGAATCATGGCAGCGAAGGGCGATTCGAGCTTGGAAGTCATCTTCACCGAGGATGAACTACAGCTGCAAGCCATATATCTCGTCGGGATATGGTTAGAAGCTTTGCTGTATGGTGCAGTATTCCTCCACCTACACTATAACCGCTGCTAAACGACGACCCGCAGGGCGCCTATTTCTTTCTCTTCATCAACGCCCTCGGTGTCCTAACCCGCAGGGACGCTCTCAAACCCTTGCCATCCAAAGTATTCTTCGCCGGGATTCTTTCCATGTTTGTTTTCATTACAGTGCATAACGGTGAGTCTGCTATACCTGCCCATTCTTCGCCTTTCATCTTCGGTCCCGGGTATAGCGCTCAACATGTATCGGCTCATATTGGCGTTCGCGTACCAGCCAGGTGGCAAGGCTTCTCTGATATACCTGAACAGTATGTCGAATTGGTCGACTCATTGGCTCTTGGTTAGCTTCACCCCGATTCTTTGGATTGGGGACGCTCTCGTGGTGCGTCGACTACAGCCGCCAAAGCGCTGTCTCATCTCACATGAACAGATTTACCGGTGCTTCCTGGTCTGGCAAAGGTGCTACTGGGTGATTGTCCTCCCAACCCTGCTCTTTCTCGGCAGTGTCGGTGCGTTTCTTTCGCTCCACCGTCGACAATTCTCCATCCCTCATACCGCATGCTCAATAGCCACACATTCTGTCAACATCTGGTGGATGGGCCAACAATCCTCGGCTCTCCAAGTAACTGTCAAACTCTTTCCAGTCATGAACGCTGTCTTTCCTCTATATCTCGCCCAAAACACTCTCACCACCGGCCTCATTGTCTACAAAATCTGGTTACAACACAGACAAACCAAGGCAGCTGGTATCGTTAGCCTCAACACACCAACTCTGCTATCCGTTATTCGTATCGTGATCGAAAGTGCTGGGATTTATACTCTCGCAATCCTTCTAGTCGCAGTTCTGAGAGCATTGGATCATCCAGGGAGATTCGTCGTCCAATACATCAATGCTCCACTGGCAGGTAAGCTTGCTGCCTGGGTAGTAAAGATGGTCGTAGAACGCTGACCCTTCACCTGCAGGAATTGCGTTTGTTCTCATGGCCATTCGTGCCCAAAGCTTGCAAGACGAGGCAAGGAATATCCCCAAATCGGCGTCGCTAATGCCAGACTGGCTGGTTATAGATTTTGATAAACCCAGCTATAGCAGCAATGCACGGAGCTGAGATGACGATCGACGAGTGAGAAGGGATCGAGAGACCTTTGCACGCAATTCTTGAGCGCCTTCAGTATCTTGATCCCTTTCTGTGAGCCTCCTTGCTGATTCCGTGGTCGCCCAGCATATTCGTCGGGTGTAATGGTGGCCAACTGGAAGGCGTCTCGAGGACCGCCATTTTCAAAAAGTAGCGTCACAGGTTGCCCGGATCGAGTCGCAGGGAAACCTTCTTGCTACACGCTCGAGCACGAGGTTTTAACCGGCCGCCGAGTTCAAGCCTCGGGTCCGCTCTTTGAATACATTACTTATTCTGAGCTACCGTAAATTTCGGCGTTCATTAAGCTTTCCAACCCCTTCAATGGACGCAGATCGTGCGCCACCTCCATTTTCGTCTATATGTACTATGTATTGCTACTCTCCATAGCGTCCGAAATTCTCGCAGATACATATGGCGACTTCCCCCCTCATGATCAAGCGAAGTGAGAGCGCTGCGCTTTGTGACATCTTGATTTTTCGCGACGATCGTTTAGTATGATACCTAAACGGGGCTGTTGAGTGGCTTCTTGGATGCTTTGAGGCAATGTCCAAATAATGCAAGGAAACCCCTCGAATTCTTCATACTTGGTTGTACGTTGCATATCTATCCGTGGGGATGAGGAGCTCAGAGTGCGGTCAGGGCTTTCGACAGTGACGAAAAGTGTCTGGCCGCAGGAGAAAGGCACCCGCTGCTTTAGCTTCAAAAGACTATTCCAACTGACAGGGACTGGTATCCAGGAGGACTGGTTGGGATTCACCGAGCTAGAAATACAGGAATTATGGATTATTACTACAGCCTCCCGATTCACTCATCAGCGACCTTGATGACGAGCTTGGCCTTGTTCAGACCCTTTTGAATGGCGAGGATTGCCTCTCCAGCCTTCTCGAGTCCTTCCCAAACCTCCTCCTTGTATTTGAGCCTTCCATCGGCGACCTACAGGAAGATTACTATGGCGCTCAAGAGCAGGGAAAGAGACGAGAAACTCACCATATCAGGAACGTTCTTGTAGAAGTCGTCTTCGTACTTGTGCTCAAGGCGGCTGACAATGAACCCGTGCATCGAAATCGACTTGGAGACAACGTGCATCAAGTTCTACAACGCCCCGCGTCAGCTCTCCAAGGTGGAAGAATCTATCGCAAGAACACACCTTGATGGGAACACCTCCATTGTTGTAGCCAGAAATCATCCCGCACTCGATGAACCTTGCGTGGGTCTTGGCAGCCTCCAACGCAGCCTCCAGCGTTTCACCTCCAACGTTGTCCCAGAAGATGTCGATCCCACCAGCCTTCTGCATCGCCTCCAACGTATTCTGCTCTTTGTAGTTCAGCACCTCATCCGCGCCGATCTCCTTCATCCATTGAACCTTCTCTGCGGACCCAGCAGAGCCAATGACTTTGAGACCATCGAGTTTCGCGAGCTGGATCACGAACCTATACAAAAGAGGTTGAGTAGGGAGATCATCAAGGTCGACAGAGAAAGACGTACGATCCAACGGGGCCAGCTCCTGCACTGACAAATGCAACCTCGCCCTTCTTCGCACTCGAATACTCTCTCCAAGCCATATACGCGGTCTTACCGGGCATACCACACACACCGACGTAGTACGACCAGGGGAGCTTCTGGGGGTTGTCGATAATACGCATGCCATCGAGGTTGGCTCGGACAGCGTATTGCTGGAATTCTAACCAGTTATACTTCAGCGACGGGAACGAGTACAGAAAAAAAGGAAGACAGACGTACGGTAGAACCCATAAATATGATCGCCAGGCTTTACAGTTGAGTGCTCTGAACGAAGCACAACACCAACACCGTGTCCAGTCAGCGGGTCTCCGACTTTGAAAGGCGGCTACAGGTCAGAAAGGGATTAGCCTCTGCACGATATTTCAAGAGCGTAGGGCCCGCAACGTACGGTATATGACTCCTTCTTGGGGTCTCGCATCCTTCCACGCATGTAGGGATCAACGGAGAGGTACAAGGTCTTGACCAAGTATCCTCCATTGAGTGCGACGTTGTCGAGGTCGATCTTTTGAGAGTTGTCAAAGACGGTTGTCTTGCCAGGTTCGGGGTAGCCTAGACATTGTCGCACAGGCTTTAGCTGGATCTAGACACATACATAACGAAGTACTCACTGGTCGGCGAGGGGATCTCGTTGAAGATTACACGAGCATTAGTGACGGGTGCCATTTCTTTTGGGGGTGGATTAGAGTAGGTTGGAGGAAGAGCAATTGAAAATCGAGGGATAAGGCGGCCCAATATAAAGCACCAACCAGTCGTCGGTGTCTTCGTCATCCACCCGTCCCGCATCCTATAGCTTATGATGCAACCGGCAAATGAGTAGACCGGAGGGAGCAAAGGTGACGCTTTGCAATCCTCATATTCCTTTTCGGGTATCCCAGACGATCAGCGTGCAGATGTGTAAGCCCCTAGGAGCATCGCAGAACATATTGTCATTGCAAAGCAGTGATCAAAATTGCAATTTCGCGGCTGAGCGCCTTGAACCGGCTAGAAAGCGAGAGTCAGGGACGTACCGTGTGTGAATGAGCTTCTGGCAGCGGTGGGTCTACTAGAGTCGAATAAGTGCGTCGAAGATCGAAGAGCAATAACATCGAAAATGAGCGTCGTAATGACGTAGTCATCACTGGAAGGGTACACCGACGATCGAGCCTCAAAGGAGGCAAATATTTTAGCTTTTTCACAGCTGAATGGATCGAGAACAGGGGCAAAACGTTCTTCCATAGGGTGGGGAGTAAATTAATCTACAAGGGAAGTAACGGCGCACCCGTAGACCCGGCAACCATTGAAATTGAACGACCCTGAAGTTACATCGCAACGGCTTTCACATCCTCAATGCTATTCCTGCCACTCCCACTCTCAAGGTCATCCTTCGACTTCGTTGTCGTGCTCGACCCATTATTTCGACTCCGGATCTTCATGTCAGATGTGATATCGTCCATTCGGTACTCCTCGGTCACCGTTGCCATAATCTGGATGGGTACTGAACCATGCCCATTAGTCGTCCTCTTCCCTAATCGATCTTGACTGCTCTGGGTGTTGGCTCCCATCCATGCAGGCAGAACAAGGTCGGATGCCTGAACTTTGCGGCCCTGCGACGCCTCCTGACGGATGGTGTCTGCTCGGATGGCTATGAGAACAAACACGATACCTATCGCGTGCATCAATTAGTGGATGGCTTGGAGCACGGTAAAGATAGGCCCTACCTGTCGTTGGTATCAAACAATGCTGAAGTAGAACTCTTGCGGGATGGTCCATCAACTGAAGGACGACCGCGATGATCATCTGCATCGTATAAACCGCCGCACTCTCGATGACGATCCGAATCACCCCAATGAGGTTCAAACCACTAGCGGTGAATGAGTCCTGCATGCCTGCGCGCTTCGTCTCAACATGCTTCGCCCATATTTTATAGGTTATGAGACTGGTGGTAATCACGTTTTGGGCGAGGTGGAGGGGGAACGTGGTGTTGAGGAGTGGTCGAATGGTCTCGAGGGGAATGAATGCGGTACGGAACCAATGTAGCGTTACCGAATGGGTGCCTAGATCGTTCTAAGTACGCGACCCTGCAGAGAAAGGTGGGACGTACTGATGCTGGTGAGCAATAGGAGAATCGGTAATGCGACGGCTTTCCAACTTCGTTTCCAGATAAGGTAGCAGCGATATATCTGGAGGGTCAGGGGGTTATGTATGCTCCTTCTTCCCAAATAAAATGCGCGTACCACCAAAGCATCGCCGAGCCAAATAATCATGGCAAGTAAAACCGGAAATGCATACGCATCCCAGTTTCGGATATTCCGCAAGTAGGTGACAGGTGCTGGTACCTCAATCTGATAGGCATACGCTACGATCAAGCGGTAGACGTTGAGCCCTATAAACGAAACAGCACAGAGGTACGTCAGCAGCGAGATTCCGACAACCAGAAACAGGCTTACAGTTGTGGATTGAAATCAATATGAACATCACCACAATGCCCACGAAGAATACCTTTGAAGAAAAGGCATCTAGCCTTCCTTTCCGAAGCATGACAGTCAGCGCCGCTCCAAAGAGGCAGACATAAATCCCTATGGATCCAAATGAGCTTGAAACTGAGGTTGTTGTTGCGGTTCTGATCTTACCATAAATGGTTGCCTTTTCAAACCAACAGTTAGTCCGACTGAGCTCAGAAAACCGACGCGACTCACCTCACACCAAAAGCTCACGAGGTAAAGCACCTTGAACCTCAACTCCAGAGGGGTTATCAGCTCCTCTAAGCCAGCAGCTTTGACCCCCATAACTCTTCTTGTCTCCCCTCGCCTGCTCAAACTCAAATCTGCGGGGTAAAATGACGGATAGAAGGAGCGATAGGGTAGACGTGGGCGAAAGAAAGCAAGGAGAGAGGGTGTGGGATCCGACAGGTCAAAACCACTGAGGATATATACAACGGAGGCTTTAGCAACGCGAAACTCAAACGCCAACGCCACTTCCCGTTCCGTAGTGCTACAACAGACTAGGCCGCAGATGGCTACCAGGGGTGCTGAATTGATTCGGCAACTCGCTTCGCGATTTGGACCCGTAAATGATATGTGGCAAGGGAATGACACGGTGCCTGGACCCAAATGTCATGAAGCTTTTCTCCTTCATATCCGGTTCCCTCAGGCAATTTGCTTGGATACCTGGTCTTCGCTGGTCGCTAAATGAAGAAATAGCAATCGAGGGCAGAATGTCAAGAAAATGAAGAGCAAATCAGGTGGTGGTCGTGGTATAAGATGGGTATGAATGTGTATATCCAGTCGCCATGGAAGAAAACGGCGATCACGAGATTGCGTCCCCCAACCCTGCCAGATCCATCCTATCTATTGAATCGTCTCCCACCCTTCACCGCAAGAAACGTAAGGTCGAGCGAAGGAACGGAAAATGCAGTAAGATGTGCTGCCCGCTATCCCCGGAATGGTCATTCTGAATTCCACAGTGAAAGGGTCCTCATTAGTTCACACTTCAATATGAGGTTGAACCGAGTTTGTATGCCAAGCTTCTCATCACGCACGTCTTTGTTAAGCCCCTAAGCAAGCTCAAAGCCATACTTTCCCCTCCCATACAGTAATCCGACCAACCTACGCAGTCACCGTTCCTTTCACACAATAACGTACAGCGACTTCGAATGCTATTCCTGCGGGAAACCTTCTATCAGAACCGGGGCGGTGTTCGACCCGGGTCGTTCAGAGTTTCTAGTTGGGCAGCGTGACAGCTCGTGAGGGCCTCGGAATAGCCAAGACGGGAGGAGAGAAGCCGACACCACGGTATCCTTCGCCTCCTCTCGCATAATATGCGTGCGAACAGTGAGAAGCACAAACATGATACCTAAATGATTTGAGACTAAGTTGCCATATTTCGAGAGAAAAAAAAGGCTTACCAGTCAAAGGAGGCATCGTAGTGTGGACGAAAAATCGCCCTGGGTGGTCGATAGCGCGCAAGATCACGAGTACCAGGAGCGCAGCTGTGTAAATCGCTGCACTCTCAATGATAATCCGTATAAAGGTGACAAGCTGGGGGCTGTTCAAGGAAACAAGCCCCACCGACTTTGCCTGCGTATGTTGTGACCAGATCTTAAAAATGACGAGGAAAGTGGTGAGGATGTTTTGAACAAGGCAGAGAGGGAAAACCATGCTCAGGATTGGCGAGGCTGCCACGCCGAAAAATTGTATCTGTTGTTGTTGTCCAACCATCCACAGGCCCATCATATGCGTCGCTGGGGGTTGTAAGAACACATCGCTACGCTGGAAGCAGGATTTACCCACCAACGCTCCAAATGAAGAGTAGGAGGGGAAGTGCGATGGCCCAGTAGCTCCGCTTCCAAACTAAGAAGCACCTGTAGATCTGTCAGGGATGATTTCAACTTTCAGCGCTGTATTGAAGAACGCTGTGAACTGGGACCATACTGCGAGCGCATCCCCGATCCACAAGACTATAGCCTCGATGGCTACCCTCGATAGGTTTTCCCAGCGAGTCATGTCATAGAGATTGAGCACAGGCTGTTGGGTATCACTCCAAGAGGCAAAGGCGACCGTTATCCGGTATGCGCTTATGGCTGAATATGATACTCAGCAGGAAGAGGAAGATAAGCGACTTGTCAACCATACCGTAGTGAAGTGAGATGAGGAGGAACATAGATACGATCCCTGCCAGGAACGTCTTCGAGGGAAGATTTGCAAAAGACTTCCTTGAAATCAAGAGAGTGGATGCGACAGCGAAGAGACCTAGGTATAATCCTATTGGGTTTTGGTCAAGTGCCATTGAGGATGTAGTACAGGACACACCATAGAAAGAAGCTTCCATCCAAAAGCCCACGAGAATGATCACTCTGAGCTGGCACTCCGCAGGTGTTAGATTGTCGCTATCCATCCTTTCAAGCTTCACGACTACGGGAATGGTCGATGGCGAGCAAGCTGACCCACTGTTCAACAGAGGAAGCTCCCTGTCGACGTGGTGGTGATAAGGAAAGGGTGACAACAAGGAGGATCTCCAAAGAAAGTGTGCGTTCATTTTCAGTGCTCACAGAACCAATACGAACATCAAGCGCCTATTGCTTTTGGAGGTTTCGCCGGCTTTTTAGGTCGTCATGCTGCAAGACTAAGCCATTCTTGTGCCCGCTGACCATGGGCAACATTGATATGAAGCGCAACGGGAGTGTGAGCGCATGGTGAACGTCTTTCATTATACGCGTCGACCAACTTCGATGTCGAGAGTATTAGGGTAAGGTAATGATAGACTTGAGCGCCAGTGAGCTACAAAGGGACAGACACTTCAGGAGGAGAAAAGACAGTCGGCATCGCCTGCTTGAGACATATCCTGGACCCTGGACGGTATTGATTTTGGTGATGCTGCGATCTCATTGAATAGGTGTGGGAACAAGCGCCCAAACTGGGCGTCAACTCCTATCTTGAATCTTGAATCGTCTCTCTTCCGAGTCGATCTTGTCGAGCTGTGAGTTTGTAGTGAGCCAAGATATAGCCTCGGAAAACGAGCCGAAGCCATGCCCATCCTCACTCAGAATAATCTGTTTCATTGGCCATCTTGAGTTCTGAATTCCAATTCCGAAATGAAGGGGGTGGACGGGAGAGGAAGAGGGGAACGTAATTGGAGGTTAAGAAGGGTAAGTAATATGTGAACAGTCATCCATGGAAGAAGATACGTCCATTTGGCTAAAGATTCTTGAGTGTTATAATCATATCTCACAACTTCGGCGGCCGTGGCCTGCGTCGTCTCACAGGAAACGTAAGATTGACAGAATCCTGCAAAACACTTCAGCTGTGTAAGCTTAACTGATGCTTGGATAGTCATACTAAATTCCAAGGAAAGGTTTCCGTCACTGTGGGATTGGATACAAGGTGTTCTCACTTTATACGGGTTATCAGTCCTAGCTGGCGTTGCGAGGTCGTTTTATTTGGGTAGCACTGCGTGATGCTCTTGGATCAACCACGGTTGGATAGGAGAAGGCGATGCGAGCGAATTGTTTGCCTCTTCCCGCAGAGTATTCTGCCGACGGTGAGGGGGAAACATGATGCATACAGCTACCTGAATATCGATAGACAGTATTTCGCCGAAATGCTGCTTTTGATATTTGTTTAGTTTCGGAGCGATGCAAATAGCAACGCCCCCCCAACGCCGTAAGCCCCAGGCTGCTCTTGACCATCTTTGGACTCAGAGCAACATTTCTGGTGCCCCGCCGGGTCCTTGCTGGTGCCCCGACGCCAACGCGACCCGAAGAAGCAGCTCCAGGTATTTGTCCAGCTCCGAAAGTAAACAAATATCAAAAGCTGAAATTTAGCGAATTACTGTCTATCGATATTCAGGTAGCTGTAAGCCAATGAGATGAGGTTTGAGGGGGTGGGGAAAAAAAAAGAAAGGCTTACCAGTGGAAGGAACCACAAGAAAGAGGACATAAAGCGCCATGGACGGTCGAGTGCGCGGAGCATCAGAAGAACCAGCAGCAATAGAGAGGTTGCGCATAGCCAAGAGGTGGCTCCGAGCTATTTGCGCGTGCACTGCGGGGGAATACTTAGACTTTTTGAATATATGTCATTTCGTTTGGCCACTATGCGTCTATTAGCGAGGCGTACTTCTACTCCGTGGCCTCGCATCGCTTTCAAGGGGCCAAGACGTAGTGTCGGGTATCGGAGCCTTGGCTGGTGGCTAGCAGCAGTCGATCGTGCCCTTTCTGGCTTTTGCAGGCTGCGTGGTGTTATTTTTCTTATTTGATCAATGAGCATGGTACTCTCGTCTGAGATCTGAGATCTGACTAAGGCCAAGCAGTGCTTGCGACGCATGTAGACGCGACGCGAGCGAACCACCACCCGCGTGTCAGGGGCTACGCGCACTGACAGCCAGAGCCACCTCGTGGCCGTGCGCAAGCTGTAGTATTAATAATAGTTATAGTACAGTACCATCATAATCGCTATGCTGGGTCACCATCGAGTTGGAAGAAAGTCTAGACGCGTTCGTGGTCTGGGATCGCCATTGAGAATAGTCCCCTCTATCTACAAGTAGCAGTGCAGGGCGCAGGTGGTCAATACTCGAGAGGTGGCAGTAAGTATAGATTTGGCTACACATGGTGCATGTCAATGTTCAACTCCGACCACCTGAAACGGTCGATGCAGAATTCAGAGAGGTTCTCTCGAGTCTGCTGCCAGAAAGTTTACGTATGTAACCCAGATCTGAAGTCATCAGTGCATCATCGCAAGGCTAAATTTACTTGGCCTTGAATGCAGGGACCGAATGGTCAGTGTGAGAAGGGGGAATGAAATAGGACTGTCAATGCACCCTACCCCGCAAGGATCAGGCTCATTTGCTGCCGTTTAAGCAAGTAGTAGTTGGTGACAACTTTCCCTATCAGGTAGTTTACCGCTCAAGCCTGAGGGTCCATCGAAGGCATGCATCCAGACTCTAGAACACTAGCGACTGTGAAATGCTAAGAGTTTTTCTTCCTCTGCTCCTGTACATGCATGCCTACTCTGAACGGTCCAGCCCTTCATTCTTCCGGCAATTTCTTCATCGTCTTCTCATGCTTTCCAACAAGGCCCCACCGTGTCCAAACGACGATCCTACAACCTCGACCACCACACCACCTGATAAAGCCAACTAATCACGAACCCAAATGCCCTCCCCCTCCTCATCCCCACGTATATGTAGCCCAAGCGAAGGACTCGCCTTTGTACCCGCGTACGGCTCCCGGGGTCGAATTTCACCGTAGATAACCTTGGCTCTTATGTCCAGCGCTTCGTGCTCTTCATCTGCTGCTCTGTCTTTCTGCTCTTTTCGGTCTTCAATGTGAGGTGCATCGTCATGGGTGTTGCCTTTGTTCTGACTGCTTGCCGAAGATATCCCCGAAGTTGACGTCGAAGACCTCCCCAAATATACCTCCAAACTCTCCTCCATAAGCCTCTTCACATCAATCACCTCCACCTCTTCCGCCAACATCTCAAGCGCAAGGCTTGCGTCCATATCGGCATCACCGTCTACATCGCATTTATCCTTGCTCTTGTTTTCACTTGTCGGTTGAGCTAAGGGTACTCGTCAGCACGAAGAATAACTCGAATTATATGCCAAGATGGGCGTACCACTTCCAGTGTCCTTCGCTTTCCCCTTCCCCTTCACACCGTCGCTCATCCCCGCACGCTTAGGCAGATACCAAAACCTCGGCCTCATCCTCGCCAGCCCCACCTCAACCCTCTCCAGCCTCTTCTTCACCTCACCTCTCCCAATCCTCTTCCCATCAGTCCTGAATCGGCAAAACTGGACCAAACCTCCTTCCGAAAAGGCGCTTCTTGAGACTCTGAGAAGCTGCAGTGAAGGGCAGGGTATATCCTCGAGGCGTTGAGAAGAGCCCTGCTCATCCCATGCATCAGCGTCCCACTCGAATGTGCGGTTGGTAGTAGACGAAGAGGGAGAAGGCGAGAAACCACAGAGGAACCGCAAGAGGTTATCATCAGGCGCCACCTCTACCTGATCGTTGAAATCAAAGTAGGTGAGTCGGCGGGTATCAATGATAGTGAGTCTTCTCAACCTCGGGAGGAGGTTCAAAACGTCGAAGAACAATCGCTGGCTGAGCGACTCGGCATGTATCGTAAACTCTTCCACCACGATCGGCGCCACCTGTGTCCTCAAGAAATCCAAGAGAGGGCACGGACATTGGATCTGTTGGTGTTGCTCTGAGCCGTCGATGGGGAGGTGGAAGAGCGAGGCGAGAGATTGGAGTTCCGAGTAGGTTGAGTAGTGGGTTTGGTATGTCAGCGAGACGAGGTTGGGGAGTTGGAGCTGGGGAGAGAAGAGTTGGGGTTGGTCATAGTCAAATTTCGTGTCGTAGATGTCGAGATGGGTGAGTGAAGGGAGGATGAGTGTTTCCGGCGTGGATGGTGTCTCCAAAATCTCCGGCTCAGGGGCATTCGAATTCTCGTCTTCATCGTCCAGCGTCTCGACGACAGCCCTTCGACCAGGATGCGGGAACTTGTCAGGTTGCCTCGCGCCTTCATAATGCATCAACCTAACCTTGAACCGCTCCAACCTCTCCGTCCTCTTCAACAACGCCCTAACATCCCCAACCGAAAGGTATGCAACAGGCGTCATCCCACTCCCTACAACCTCCAACTCTTTCAACGCCTCCCAATTCAACGGCAACTTCAAAACATCATCCTCAACATGCTGCCAAATCACCCTCTCCAACCCTTCCGCCGTCCATATCGTTCCATCCGCTATACCAGACCCTCGTGGATCCTTCCCTGGTGCCACTTTCAACCTAACCGCGATCCTCCGTAAAGATGGAAACTCCCATCCTGGATACCTCACAATCTGCGCTAGCAGCTGATTCGGTAAATCCAGTTCGAGATTGACGAGCCGCGCACGGTAGCCCATGACACCCGTCGGAACCATCCTCTCCGTCCTCCATGCATTACGCATTTGAGGAGGCCACCAAATCGACACGCTCAACCCTGTGCTGCCACTAAACCCAAAGAACCAGTCGACTGCTTCCAGCCTCTTGTTCGTCACCCGCAAAAGCTCGTCTTCAGGACGTGCGTAGGGTATGGGTATGTGCAAGGCTGACCACAGACGTGGCTCGGAAAAGGCGAGGGCGCGCCATGAGCGAGAAATGTGTGTGAGGAGGATGGGTGCTGTGAGGGGGTCTAGGATGGGGAGATGGGAGTCTGGGAGACAGTGGTAAAAGATGGTTTGGATCACTTCGTCTGGCATGCGACGGATGGGGGTTAGGAGCGCCTGGTGCTGGTCTACAGCAGATTGGAGAGCAGAAGATTGGGCTTCGAGCTGCGCCAGCCGTTGTTTGGCGAGGAGGACCTCTTGGGAGAGAGAGGTGAGTTTTTTTAGAGGAGATACCAGCATCTCTTTGATCTGGGAGAGCTCAGAGGTGGATGGAGAGTAATTGGTATTGAGATGCGGTTTGAGCGAAGAATTGGACAGAGATTCCAATTCGTCGATATCATCATGAGATGAAGCCATAGTTTGACAGTAATAGAGCCAGATATGCCTTTCCCAGTTATAAGCACCAGTTCCAAGTGAGCCAGTAGTCGAGAAAGTCCGAGATGAGAATCGAGATAAAGAGATGGTGGACGTCAGGAGCAAGCGCCCGTTACGGTGAACCCCTATCACGGCAAGGGTGAGGACGCTACTAGTAAACACGACCAAATACCGAATGTCACCGTAAGCTTCTGCTCGTACTTGCGTAGTTGGTAGCTCGTTTCTCGGTGCTCAAAGTTGGCTCAACTCCGTACGTTTGGAATCTATCTAGTATGGTTTGCTTGTGCCCATACGGTATGTGTGGGAGTGCTGGAGGCAATTTGAATTACCTCTCTCAACGGTATGTAATCTTAATTCAGGTTAGCGCATCTTTCTCCTCGCGCTGATGGAATGTTGACGCAAGCACTCACCCATCTCACCGATTCCGCGTTACAAACCTGTAGCCCAGCTCCTCCTCCTCCTCCTCCTCCTCCTCCTCCTCCTTAGAGGGCCGGCTGGGAAGTTTAGCATATCATCCTGCCCCCCTTGATTGATATATCATGGCGCCCGAGGCAAACAATTTGGAGCATGTCACCCTCCAAGAGGAGGATATCGACGCCAAAGTTTGGGGCCTTGCTGGCATCTGGATGGAGGTAAGCCCGACCAAACGCCCAAACGAACGACTATCTGATGGTTTTGCTGCCTTCAAGCTCTCCTCTACGGCATCTATCTCTATCTCGTCGTCTATGCCATGAACGTATTGGCACAGAGAAAGGCACATCAAAGGTTCTCCTCCAAGGTCTTCTTTACTGGAATCGTCACCATGTTCGTCTTGATCTCACTTCATAACGGTAAATGCAACATTCACTGACACTCCTCGCTTCTCAACGCGTGAATATTTGAATCCCAGCGCTCAACATATACCGACTCGTCATCGCGTTCGGTTACGAGAGTGACAGCCAAGCACAAGTGCTCTATCTAGACATTTTCTCAACGTGGGAAAAACTACTCGTTATCCATCCTTCTAGGCCTCAAGGCCTCATCATTTGGATCGGGGATGGTCTTCTGGTGAGTATTAATTTCACTACTCCAATGCCTCCAAAGCTTAAAAGGTTCTCCTAGATCTATAGATGCTTCATCATTTGGCAGCGTGATATGGCGCTCCAATTGCACAAAAAATAAATCACCGCGATATTGTGAATTCCGCCCCCGGTATTGACTTAGAGCGCGTAGTCACATGTATATTAGGCATCCCGCGTATGGCACTCCAATTGCACAAAAAATAAATCACCGCGATATTGTGAATTCCGCCCCCGGTATTGACTTAGAGCGCGTAGTCACATGTATATTAGGCATCCCGCGTAATATATACTTCGCGCGTTATACACATGGCGCGCGCAATACTGAATGTGCGCGCAGTATCTCGAGACTCCCCGCGTGCAATATCCGGGAGGCTGAGTGGGGCTGTGCTCATGCGAATGAATTTTGATCTCCAACCCGCGAGTACAAATGCCCATCGTTTGAAGAACCTTGAATTGGGCTCGAGTGCTGGGGTCGTAAGAAATTCTAAGTATCATTCAGTATTCTATAGGATATGTAGTCTACAAAAACCGGAAAAAATCGAGTGTACCAGCCAATATGAAAACAAAACAAGCACTTTTCGTCGCCCAATGCCCAAGTTGGCTCGCCATCAGACTTCGCCAAATTAGGTCGTACCATCCAAAATCATGAACTGTTAATGTCAATGGCTCTCCAATCTCAATGAAAAGTACAATATAAAGGTGGATGTCATTATAGGCTCTAATCTACCTCACACATTAGAACACTAGCTAAGATACCTACACATTAAGACACTGTATTTAGGCCGGAGAGCAGAGAAACAATGGATAAGGAATGTGCAAGCCATCAAAAGAAGCGTCGAAATGGTGAAGAGATTAAAGACAAAGGATCAATCGTAATATGCAGCATTGAAGGGCGTAACATGGGGGGGCATGGGTGAGTGTTCAGAGTGAGCGGAGCATGACAAAAAACCAAGAAACGAGAGGAGAGGAATGATTGGAGGGCAAGGGCTGACAAGACTGACATGATGATATGAGAGAAGACAAGGAGTCTTGTCATCTAGAAATCAAAGTCGAGCTCACGCTGAGTCCCCCAAGGGTCAGTAAATGCGGAGAAGCTGAGATGGGAATGAAGGGTTGTGGAAAGGTTCGAAACCTCATCCTGGATGGGTGAGTTTGGCCGGGTCAGAGACTCTTGAACACCGTCTTCTTGCCCAGTCAGCTCCGGAGCGGGTGGAAGCGCGACAGTATCCATAGCTGGTGCATGGTCACTGCTACTGCCTGCATCTGCTAGCTCGCCTCCATCTCCACCTTCTTCGTTGGCCATAAGCTGCTGGAGAGCAGCATTTGCAGTGATCTTGGCAACACGAGTCGCATGTGGTGGTGGAATCGATGAAGAGGGAGGTGGTGGGGGGCGAGGAAGAAATACAACTTCGTCGTCCTCGTTATCACTCCTCAGAGCATCCTCAATACTAGCATTCCTGCTTTCTTCATATGAAGCAGAAGAAGATGAGGGGAGGGACAGGCGCAATGACGAGGATGATACTAGATTTAAACAGAGAGTCAGACTGAGATAAGCACTACCAAATAGCTATGTGTGCATACCTTGAGACGAGCTATGCTCCTTTTTCCATTTCAGAAGCTCCCTTGTCAGGATCTTGTCCACCTTTACTGAATGACTTGTGAGTAGCTACTGGTAGTCAGGCAAGTCAGACTCACCAAGGATAAGCATTTTCTTAGCAGCACCAACCCTTCCGTCTGGATTAAAACACTTATCGATGTCAGATGCGTCTGGGCAACTACCACCAACAATGGAGTTGTCATGAACACGGTCAGCCCCTAGCCCCTATTACGAGCCCCTATTTTCGCTCGCGTCCCACCTTTTGATTTCCCATCACCCTTTCCGCATCAGCCCCTATCTTTTCATTTATCCGTCTCGGCATGGACACTTTCTATGGCACACTGCCTCGTTTCTCCTTTCCTATTCTTCTGCACTACAGGCGCTGCCTTATGCGCTGCCTTTGATATTTCTATTCATTCGTTCACCTGACTCCTTTCTATTATATCACACTTCTATGCGCTGCCTTACACAGCTTCTATCAGCCTTGGTCAGCGCTCACTGTTCTTCGCGCTGCCCTACGCAGCATCGCACAATCCTGCGCCATTCTTCACCATCGTTTCACTATCCTTCACCATTCTGACACCATCGTTTCACCATTCTTTGCCATACTCGCTTACTCGTACTTCAGACTCATCGCGGCTACGCTCATGTCTTGTAGAGTATATAAGCTAGGTAGTTCGCTCTGTATTTCCTCAGCTTGACCTCCTCGTCAATACATCGCTTAACTCGCATCCAACCGCTCTGCTCTGTGCTGCTAGACAATCTTGGACTATCCACTATTGTCTTTCAGTCGCATCCGCTGCTCATCTCGTTGTCGCCGATCGACTTCGAGTCTTATCCCGCTCGCCGTCTAACACCGTGTGGTGTTCTCCGCCATCGCTTTGATATAGTGCCGCGTACTTCGCGACATTAGGTCAAGCTACCTCTCTGCACCGACAGTACCGCTTTCTGTCCCTGCACAAGTCAACCACTCTGGCCCATCACGCTACCCACCACCGCCAAAATTGAGTGTCTAGGACGACCTCACATCTTTGCTGAACACCGCGAGGATCCAGACGTCTTCGACTGCCATTACATTCAAGAAGTCGGAGACGTATTTCCCTGCGAAGAATCACCCTGCGAACACCGCCGTACCGAACCCAACTACTCACAGTGGGCAGCACTCCGCAACTCCGACGACACCTTTGACTACAAACGTTGCACCGTATACCAGAAAGCCCGTTACCAGCAACGACGACCTCCGACACCACCAGAAGCTCAGCCTGAACCCATCCGTATCGACACCCCGCCACTTGATTATTACATCGAACCTCCAACCGGCTCCAACACTCCCGCATTCCAATACTCTATCCCAGCCTCACCCATTGAACTCAATCCGCCAACCATCGAAGAAGAATCTGACGAAGAAGAATCTGACGAAGACGAAGATGAAGAAGAACAAGAACAAGAAAATCCAACAGCAACCCAAGAAGAACCTCAAACTGTCCAAGAAATCACTGCACCAGAAAGCCCAATCCGTATTGATCCGCCGACCCCTACACAAATCCAACATGCATTACCAGCAGAAGAAGACATGTCCATCTCAATCGACGCCCTTGCCCAACAGATCAGAGACAACAACGAAATCTTCAAAGCCAATAACGATGTTGTAACCAAACTCCTCAGCAAACTCGTCGATAAAGCCGCATCCACCAAATCAGGAGTCAAGGAACCTGAACCTTTCAAGGGCCAGATCAAGGACGCCCAACGTTTCATCCACTACTTCACCAACTGGGCATCCAAGCAAGGAGCACCACTGAACCAAACCCTCGGTGGACATGACGACAAGCAATGGATCTCCTCCGCCCTTTCCTACATGCAAGGGGAAGCCAGTCACTGGGCTGCCCGCTATCTCCAACAGATCGCCGACCATGAAAACGCTGCCAACGAAACCGACAAAGCTGCCAAGCCCTACGCCTTCAACGGAGATTGGACAACCTTCATTTCCGAGTTCCAACACCGCTTCCAGTCCGCCCAGGGCCGCTACTCTGCTGCGCACTACACTGCCCTTTTCTTGGAGACCGCACCTCGCACCGGCCTCTCAGACACCGATCTCATGGCCAAGTACAAGGAGAAGCTCAACAAGGAGGACCGAGAATGGCTTGCCCTGTCCACCATCCTCAAGGAACCCGAGAACCTGGATGACATGTGCAACCGGGTTATCAAAACGAATTCCACATGCGCCCCAACTCCCAGCGTCATCCCACTTCCATCAGCACTCCTACCGTTATCGAAGACCCCTGGGCCATGGACCTCAGCGCCAGCCGTGCTGGTCCCTCTGGTCGCAGCCGTGACGATTTTGTCGCTGCCATGAGGGGCCGCTGCTTTGGCTGTGGATCTTGAGCCCATGTCAAGCAAGACGGGCAACCACGGAGGTAACCGCTGCACCTACTGTCAGCGCATGGGACATACGGAAAATGTTTGCCAGGACAAGTTTATGGGCCTCGCTAAGAACCGCGGCCTCAACCAGCGCCGTATCCGTGCCACCACCACTATCAACGATACCTTCGACGTCTGCGCCTCCTTCAACCCTGTTCCTTCCTCCTCTGCCACCATCGCTGCCACTCCTGTTGCTCCTCCTACTCTAGCCTCTGTCTCGAACACCAACTTCTCCAACATTCAACGTTCTCAACAGACTCAACTCGAAATTCTTGCTCGTCTCGCCGAACTCAAGGAGGGTTTTTTTAAAGTGGGTGCCTGCTCGCGCCGAGGCGCATGCACCCCTACCTCCGTACGCAACTTCCGCCTATGATTCCATTTACTCCTGTAAACTTAGCACAACTCGCGAATTGAACCCTCTTTCTTCCCACTTTCGCGTCCAAGCAAGGCTCAGAGGCAGAAAACCGTAGTACCCAGTCCCCGGCAATGGTCGACTGTGGCGCAACAGGATTATTCCTGGATGTGCCCTTCGTCGAAAAGAACAAAATCCGCACCTTTCAACTCCGTCACCCCATCGCACTCCTGAACATTGACGGCTCGCCCAACCAAGCAGGCCATATCACCCACTTCGCTCGTCTCCAACTCACTGTCGACGGCTACACGGAATGGACCGACTTCCTCATCACCGATCTTGGTGGGGAGGACATTATCCTTGGTCTCCCATGGTTCCGCAAGCTCAACCCCACCATCGACTGGCGCAAAGGCACGCTCACCATTCCCCGCTCCAAGATTTCCTCTGTCACCGTTGAAGAAATTCCAGACGAAGATGCCCATCCCATCTCTCGAGGTGCTCCCATGGGAGAAGCACTGGTAGAGCAGATTGACATCGACGATGATTCACCTCCCACTCCGGCTCCAATCCCTCTCAAAACGGCATCGACCTCAACACCCACTCCCCAATCAGCATCTACCTCCTCGTCTTCACCTCCAGATGTCCCAGATGAGCCGTCTCCACCGGATGAACCTGAACCGGAGGACTACAGGCCTCCCCTCTGTCGCATTCGCGCCAATCGAAGGACTCGACGAAAACTGGTACGCAAGGGGATGCTTGAGGACACGGGCGACCAACTATGGTGCGCTGCTGGCTTCACGTACTCCCAGCAAATCGCCGAACAAAGCCAGAAGGAGAAGCCTCAGAAGACATTTGAAGAGTTGGTACCCCCTGAGTACCGACAACATGCCTCCGTCTTTTCCGAGTCCGAATCCCACCGTCTACCGGAACACAAGCCCTGGGACCACACCATCGACTTCATTCCCGGTGCTCCAGCTGCTGTCCGCACCAAAGTCTATCCCATGTCGCAGAACGAGCAAGAGGAACTCAATCGCTTCCTGGACGAGAACCTCCAGAAAGGCTACATCCGACCATCGAAATCGCCCCCTCGCTTCCCCCGTCTTCTTTGTCAAGAAAAGGACGGTAAACTCCGCTTTGTTCAAGACTACCGCAAACTCAACGAATTCACCATCAAGAACCGCTATCCACTTCCCCTCGTTTCCGACATCATTGGCCGCCTCAAAGGCGCCAAATACTTTTCCAAGTTCGACGTACGATGGGGCTACAACAATATCCGCATCAAGGAAGGGGACGAATGGAAGGCCGCCTTTGCTACCAACCAAGGCCTCTTTGAACCCCTTGTTATGTTCTTCGGTCTCACCAACTCGCCCGCCACTTTCCAGGCCCTCATGAACTCCATTTTCTCAGACCTCATCGCTGCCGGTAAAGTCGCAGTTTACCTTGACGACATCCTCATCTTCACCCTGACCCTCGAAGAGCATCGCAAGATCACTCACGAGGTGCTTCAACGACTCAAAGCTCACGACCTGTTCCTTCGCCCTGAAAAGTGCGAATTCGAACGACAGGAGATTGAATACCTGGGTCTAGTCATCAGGGAGGGAGAAGTTTCGATGGACCCAGCCAAGGTCGAAGCTGTTTGCAACTGGCCTACTCCCCGCAACCTCCGCGCCATTCGAGGATTCCTAGGATTTGCCAACTTCTACCGCCGTTTCATCAAGGATTTTTCCACTATTGCTCGTCCGCTCAACGATCTCACCAAGAAGAACGTGCCCTGGCAATGGGGTACGCCACATCAAAACGCGTTTGATACCCTCCGCATCATTTCATTTCCGCTCCGGTCCTCTCACTATGGGATCCTAGTCGCCCAACTCGCATCGAAGTCGACGCCTCTGGCTTTGCCACAGGAGGGGCTCTACTTCAGAAGCACGACGACGGTCTCTGGCACCCCATCGCGTTCCGCTCCTCCTCCATGCAGCCTGCAGAATGTAATTACGAGATTTACGACTGTGAAATGCTCGCCATCATCGACGCTCTCAAGGACTGGCGCCACTTCCTCGAAGGTCTCCCTGAGCCTTTTGAGATCATCACCGACCACGCCAACCTCGAATACTGGCGCACCGCGCAAGATTTGAGTCGCCGACATGCAAGATGGGCCCTCTACCTTTCCTGTTTCCAATTCCGTCTCACCCACCGTCCCGGAAGAGCCAACACTCAAGCCGATCCCCTTGCCCGCCTCGATATTCATCAAGTCAGTGACGCTGAAGATAACAAGCAACAAATCGTCCTCAAACCCAAACTTTTCGCCAAACTCGCTGCCACCAGCATGCTCGTCAACCCTCTTGAAGAACACCTCAAGCAAGCCAGCAACCGCGAAGCTGAGGTCTTAGCCGGCCTCGCTGCTCTGCGCAACTCCGGACCTACTCGACTCGTCAATGGCCTACCAGAATGGGAAGAAGTCGACGGCTTGGTCTTCCACAAAGGCCGAGTCTATGTACCCAACGACGACGACCTTCGCCGCGACGTCCTACGACAGTGCCACGATGACCCCACCTCTGGCCATCCCGGAAATCACGCCACCCTTGAACGAGTCGAACGACAGTACTGGTGGCCAAGCATGCGCGCCTTCGTCAAGAAGTACGTTGAAGGATGCGATACCTGTGGACGCAAGAAGCACATGCAACACCCTCACGCTCTTACTCGTCCCCTCGATGTACCTGCCGGCCCCTGGGAATCAGTTGGCGTTGACCTTATCACCCAGCTTCCCAAAGCTCATGGTTACGACGCTATCATTGTCTTCACCGACCACTATAGCAAGCTCATCCACGCCCTTCCATGTCACTCCAACATCACCACAGAAGACGTCGCCGACATCTACTACCGCGAAATCTTCCGTCTCCACGGCCTTCCTCTCCAGTTCATCAGCGACCGCGGACCTCAGTTCGCTTCCAAAGTCATGCGTGGATTGCTCAAACACCTTGGGATCAAGTCAAACCTCACCACGGCCTACCACCCTCAAGCCAACGGTCAGACTGAGTGCGCCAACCAAGAAGTCGAAAAGTACCTCCGCATCTACACCAACCAACGCCAGGAAGACTGGGATGAACATATCCCTATGGCCGAATTCGTCATCAACTCCCGGGTCCACTCTGCCCACAAACCGCTCTCCTTTTGAAGTCGTTTATGGCTTCCTCCCTCACTTCAATATTCCCATTGGCAACCCCTCCGGTCTCTTACCCATCGATGATCGCCTCCAACGCCTCAAGGACGCCCGAGAAGATGTCGACGCTGCCTTACGACTGGAAAAAGGACACCAGAAGGAAGCATTCGAAGCAGGTAAACGTGCAGCTGATCACTTCAACATTGGCAACTACGTCTGGCTCGACTCTAGCGACATCAAAGTCAGGATCCCAGCTCGTAAACTAGGCGACATGCAGCTTGGACCCTACAAGGTCCTTGAGCGCATTGGTGAACTCGACTACAACTCGATCTCCCTCGTAGCCTCTCCCGCCTCCATCCCGTCTTCCATGTCGACAAACTCTCTCGCTGGAGAGGCAACGACGTCAACGGCATCCTACCACCTCCTCCTGCACCTGTCGAGCTCGAAGGTGAGGTTGAGTACGAGGTCGAATCTATCCTCAACAGCCAAGTCGTCAACCAAGGACGAAAGAAGGTACTTCAATACTTCGTCAGCTGGGCCAGGCTACAACGACTCGCATAATTCCTGGGAACCTGCCGACAACCTCAAACGTTCAAGAGCCAAGATCAACGAGTTCCACCGCAAACATCCCAACGCCCCACGCAAGATCTAAGTCATCGAGGACGATGAAGCTTAGAAGGGGGGTAATGTCATGAACACGGTCAGCCCCTAGCCCCTATTACGAGCCCCTATTTTCGCTCGCGTCCCACCTTTTGATTTCCCATCACCCTTTCCGCATCAGCCCCTATCTTTTCATTTATCCGTCTCGGCATGGACACTTTCTATGGCACACTGCCTCGTTTCTCCTTTCCTATTCTTCTGCACTACAGGCGCTGCCTTATGCGCTGCCTTTGATATTTCTATTCATTCGTTCACCTGACTCCTTTCTATTATATCACACTTCTATGCGCTGCCTTACGCAGCTTCTATCAGCCTTGGTCAGCGCTCACTGTTCTTCGCGCTGCCCTACGCAGCATCGCACAATCCTGCGCCATTCTTCACCATCGTTTCACTATCCTTCACCATTCTGACACCATCGTTTCACCATTCTTTGCCATACTTGCTTACTCGTACTTCAGACTCATCGCGGCTACGCTCATGTCTTGTAGAGTATATAAGCTAGGTAGTTCGCTCTGTATTTCCTCAGCTTGACCTCCTCGTCAATACATCGCTTAACTCGCATCCAACCGCTCTGCTCTGTGCTGCTAGACAATCTTGGACTATCCGCTATTGTCTTTCAGTCGCATCTGCTGCTCATCTCGTTGTCGCCGATCGACTTCGAGTCTTATCCCACTCGCCGTCTAACACCGTGTGGGTGTTCTCCGCCATCGCTTTGATATAGTGCCGCGTACTTCGCGACAGGAGTATGAATAGCGGTTCTTGTGGACTAGCATGAATGGAGACGGGAATTCATGGTGCGAAAGGCGTATCTGGGCGTTTATGTGCTTGAAGGGAACGGGTAGGAATTTGGCAAGAATATGAGCGAGCTGCTGATGGTCAGCTTTGGCTGGAATGGGAATGAGAGCCTTGGGGTCGGCGGCACGGAAATAAAGGCCACAAGACTCGAGAGTAGCAAGATAGTTACTGTCGAGTGTTTTGGGAGGCTCCGATTGGAACTCATAATCCGGGCCAAGAAACGAGCTCGATATCCCTCCATCCTCTTCCCCAGACATGATGTCGTCCCGTTCCAAATACTCCCTCTAGAAAACCACAAATATCAGTACTTAACAAAGGAGCAAGAAAGGCTTGGATGACTTACACTAATCACGCCAAGAGGAAGAAGAGCAAGCGACTGCGAACGAAGATGGTCTCTTCATTGTCCTCAGTGGCTGCTTTATGCTGCCCTCTTGGTTGAGATGGTTGAGAAGTACGACGGGATGAAGATGAAGACGAGGACTTATTAGACTTGGACGACGAAGCCACCCTTGTCGATGGTTTTCGAAGCCCCTTGTTAGTCTCCTGGGATGCAGAGGAGACACAGTGCTGGTTGACCTGAGCAGTCAGACGGGCAAGCATCTCCCGGGTGGTCTTGTCTCCTCCAGTCGGCTTTGATGCAGATGCCTTTGCTTGAGCAGCTTTGAAAGACTCCTGGAAGGGTGGAGGGTTCAGAGCTGCCTTCCGACGCTTAGGCTGTCGAGGGGGAGTAGGAGGGTTGGATACGACATCCTCATACTCATCGTCATCAAGTTCAACAAGAGATGGGGCGGAAGGAGAGGCAGAGCGTTGACGCTTCATGGCTAGAGAAGACGGTTGGTAGTAGGAGGCAGGGGACTGACACCGAGCAGGGATGGCCACAATAAATACAGAAAAAAGAATGTGAGGTAAGAATAGGTGGAGGGGAGGAAGGCGATGAAAGGAGAAGAGAATGAATGGGTGGTAGGAAAAAGCAGGAAAGCGTTTGAGGGCTTTAAGTCTTTGGCATGCTGCAAACGGGAAATAACCTTTCTCGGGATCCCTGAGCAGCTTAGCCCGAGCGCTGCATGAGGCTGTTTCATGTGTGCCTCCTGCATCGGTTCTCGGAACGTTCAGGGATTAAAACTAACCATGTTACTTATGCAGACGCACCTAAACTCAACAACCCCATTTATAGTCACTAATGCTTGAGCCCAATAAACTGCTCGTATATACCAGATGTCATGAGGCAGGTCGACCTTGCGCTCCTTTTCCACGGATGTCGAGGTTGGAATGTGGTGGTAGGGCAGATACTCTCCCCCCAAACTCGTCCCATTCATCATCCAAGACCCCCTACCCCCAAGGGACCTTTCCTGCTGTGTTCATTTCCGACAAGGCCCACTCAAGACAGTCATCTCCCTGTTGAGTGCGGAAGGGTGAGGCAGACTTTGGAGTGGGGGGTTACCGGTTCATGACGGATGTTCAGCTCCTGGTTTTGAGTCAGGGAGTTGAATCCGGACATATTTTCTTCATCCTGCCAATTGCTGTCATGGTCCATATCCACATCGGAATCAGCATCGTGCATCTCAACGTCTGAATCCCATCCATGCCACCCACACCCTCAGAGTCTTCCATGGTGAACATCATTGTCCACCTGTATATCCTGATCTGTCTGAGCAGTCGCTGCTGACCAGCATAGACGCCATGCTCCACCTGCCTAAAAGGCGCATGTCCTACAGGGACCCATTTGGGGTATCAGAACAAAGTGAAAATCGCAAACATTAATTTACGCACATCAGGACTGAGACCGTGGCCTCCACCAGAGATCGGATGAGCATTCCAGGTGGCTTGAAACGACTTGCAATCTTGGTTAATTTCCTTCAAAAAAAGATAGTAGGGAGCAACCAGAGATGCGCTCTGTTTGAACGTTCAAGAAGATGACGTTCCTCGAGACGATAAAAGAAAGCTCTCCCATGCGCAAGCAAACTGCTTGCCCACCTCAAGCCACATGCGTTCAATGCGGGTGTTGAATGTCGACGATCCCCACATGAAGCTTGCGCGCTCAGCTCCTCGTAGGAGAATCATCAGGATCGAAACATCGTGATTCTCCCCTCCTCTATCACCACGCAGATGTGAAGGTGTACCATAATCATAGATGGCTTCCATGAACATTGCAAGCACTGTCGATGCTTGGTTATCTGTACTGGCCTTCAATCCAGTTACCTGCATTGCATTCGGGTCAGATGTTCAGTAGACATAGATGAACCAAATGAAACACACAGTTCGTGAATATCCATCAACAACACCATGAATGACGATTCCCCACAAGATGAGCTTGTGATGACCATCAATGTGCCACAGAGCGTTGGATCTCTTGACCCAATACTCCCTGCGCCGGATTTTCAGTCTGATCTTTTGCCTTAGGGTGCGGAGGGGATCAATGCGGTGCATAGATGAGACCACTCGAGCCCTTTGTACCTTGAGCCTTTGCTTGCGGAGATAGCCCATGATATAGCGTATACCTGATCCAGGATGTTCAGACCGGAAGTGGCGCAACAGATTGTCGAGCTCCTGATCAGAAAGCTGGGCAAACTTCCTGTCGATACCATAAAGCTTTAGATATTTCCTTAGAGTGTTCCCAGATGGATTCCCATCTTTCTCTTGCAGCATGGAAATGCGATACATGTTAAGGACTTATAGCGAGTTAAGGTGCATACGTCTTAGAGGTGATGCAAATGACCAAGTCAAGGGTGTTCACGTGTCTGACGCGTAGTTATGCACGGGAACTAGTGAGTGGTGTCTCATCGATGACTGGTTATGTCAAAGACGAGAGTCGTGTGAGAGGGAGACTCGTGGTAGACGGTGTGAAGGTACGATACACGAGGTGTGAGGGTTTACGTTCGTTGAGAAGTGTTGGATCTTGGTGCTTCCAGGATGTAGTTGGGTAAGGTTGCAGGATCTGAGCGTTTCAGATGTAGTGGAGTAAAAGGAGATGTGTAATCAGGGAGATTCGATTTGATAGGTTGTAATGCTTGCTACCTGTAGACCCAAGTAAGGAATAGGTATCTAGTATCTGGAGAGTATATATATGTAAGTAGCGCGTGGTAGAGGTGAGGCATAAGCCTCAAGGATAACATGCGTATCAAGTCGTGTAAGTATGAGGCGCAGTCCGCAGTCTCGTGAATGAAAAGAAGATGATAGGAATGAAGAGAAATGAAAAAGGTATGTGTAAACATGTGTACTGTGAGGTCATAGGTGATGTCATAGGTATGATGTCATAACATTATCCCCCTGCTAGAATTGAGACTCCCTGGATCAATACTTACTCTCTTTTGGTTCCTTTTCCTTTACATTGTATGCCTAAATGTCCTACTGTTCCACATACGTTGCATGTGGGGAAATCCAATGGGAGGGCCTAGATCGCCCCAACACACTTCCGTCTTCTCGATTCTTGATCGGGTTGAGTTTCGACCCTGGTTCCCAGTTGTTCCAGGGCGCAAGGGCGCTGTCCACATCGATGGGGTTAGATGGATGTCCAGGGATGGGAGCAGGCCAGTTGGGTTGGTGTCGAAACTGGATTGTTGAAGGTGAATGTTGGGTACCCGTGTTGAGGACGGGGTGCTTGAATGATGAAGTCGTTGGGATCTTCATAGTCTTCGAGCGGCGAGGTAGCTCTTATGAGGGCGGCATGGATTTCTTGAAGGGATGGTAGGTTTGATGGGCCTGGGGTGGCTTGTCGTGGCGGTGAAGGAGCGGGAGCAGGTCGTGGAGCAGTGGGTGGACGCGGGTCCCGGAGTTCTCTCCATTCCCTGTAAATGGGTTGGAGGTCTTCTCGACGGGAGAAGTTGCGGTGGATCGCTCCTTCTAAGAAGCGATCACACTGCTCTGCGAACCACCTGAGGCAGCGGAGGAAACTGGCGAGTGTGATGGCAATGGCCCAAAGGTCCATTGCATAGCCGTTTCGGTCCTCCTGGACCTGGACCATAACTCGGGTGGTGAATTCATTGTTCTCGAGCATGGTGAGAGTGTCGTTGACCTCGGGCTCGTTGGATTGAGCTCGAGGAATTGGGCGTTCTTGGTGGTTGGGTTGGAAAGAGGGAGACGGGATTTGTTGGCGATGGGAGAAGACATGCTTTAGCGAGGAGGATGTGGGTGGGTTTGGTAAAGAACTGGTTTGTTCGATAATTTCCTCTCGTCCGTCCCTTGTCTTCATATAGTCTCGTCCTCGTGTCATCCTCGTGTTGTATTTTCCAACCCTCGTTTGCCTCGGGTTTTTGGTGTCTCCATCTTTCTGGGTCCAATGGTGACCTAAATTCATAATATGTAGCCATGAGGCGGTTAAGTTAAAACTTATCTTCGTAATTATTTTAATTTATGTTTCTTTTTGTATTCGTCGAGTTCTTTCTTGGCATATTTGAGTTCGCTTTCTTTCATCCAGCGTTTGCTTGATAAGGGCAAGTCTTTGAAAGCGACAAGGTAGGATCTCCTGGGGGGAGTGTGTCGCGTTTCAGTGTGCTGATGATCTTTTCAATGTAATAGTATTCTTCGTCGTCAATGAGGTGTCCGGGCTTGGGACCGGATGATTAGGGCCATGTGTGTCGTTCTGAACATAGGGTGAGAAGGTTGATGTGGAAGACGTTATGGATTTTCCAATGTTCTGGGAGATCCAATCGGAACATGTAGGGACCCAACACTTCGGTGATGGTGAAGGTCCTTCTTGTTCGCGTTTATCTTCTTGGTATATGAAGTTTTAATGTTTTTGGTGCTAAGCCAAACCATGGTGTCCTTTTCGGAGTGGCCTCGCGCTTGATCCTTGAATCCTTTCGGCCATTTTGGTGTGTGCAAGTTCGTGAGCAGCTACAGCTTTCCCTTCGATCTTCTTCCATTGCATCAAGACGTCTTTAACTGTGGGGAATTTTGTCTTGGAGAAAGGTAGTAGGAATTCCTTTCGGGAGTATCCTAGTTGGAGTTCGAAGGGGGAGTGCGTGACCGTTCGGCATGTCGTCGGCTGTTGTAGGCAAACTCCGCAGTTGGTAGTTTGTAGAACCACTGATCTTGATTGATGATGCAGTAGATCGACAAGATATGCTTCGAGTTCTTGGTGAACTCTTTCGATGGCACCTTGTGACTGCGGGTGGTAAGCAGTTGACAGGTTGGTAGTCAATGCCGATGAGTCGGAGCATTTCACGGAAGCCTTTTGCGGCGAATTGTGGGCCTCGATCAGATCCAATGATGTCTGGAAGTCCGAAACGTTTTGAAGAGATTGTCCACAAGGAGGAATCCAACTCCATCTGCATCAATGGTCTTTTTGCAGGGGATAAAGATTACTCCCTTGGTGAGTCCGTGATCAACCATGGTAAGGACTGAGTCGTAGCCGTTGGATGGCGGTAGGTCGGTGACCATGTCGATGACGACATACCCAAAGGGTCGGTCACTTCCCTCTATCGGCATGAGTGAGACTTTCGTCGGGTGGCGGTTTGATCTTGAACTGCTGGCAGGGTCCACAGCCTTTGACATAGGCCTGGATGAACATCCGCATTCCGGGCCAATAGTAGTGTTGTTTGATGGCGTGGAATGTTTCGAGTTCTCCTGGATGTCCGGCAGTCTCGGTGTCATGGAATCGTTGTACAATCTCGCGTCGGAGTTCGGTGTTCTTCGGAATGTATTGTCGGTTCTTGTAGAAAAGCATGGGTTTGTTGTTCTTGTCATTAATTAGGGTCCATTCTTGAAGGTGTCTGGTCATATCGTTGTTTCCTTGTTCGACAAGGAGTTTCATAGCGTCAATCGCGGATTGATCCTTTCCGGAGGGCGTTTTCGATCTTTTGTTGGAGTTCATAATCGATTAACTTGATGAATACCTCTGCTGGTAGGAGGGTAATAGGATCGTCATTCTCATCTTTCTCGGGAACATGGTCTGGGCGACGTGAGAGTGCATCAGATTGAATCATCTTGGTGCCCGGAGTATTCTGGAGTTGGTAGTTGTATTCTGAGAGAATGAGCGACCATCGTGCTTGGCGGTCGTTTAATTTATGAGCCGATTTGTAGTATGTAAGGTTTTTGTGGTCCGAGAGGATGGTGACTGGGAATTGAGACCCTTGGAGATAGTGTCTCCACTCTTGTAGAGATCTCACGATGGCGAGGAGTTCTCGATCATAGACTTCATATCTTCGTTCGACGGGAGTGAAGGTTTTGGATAGGAAGGAGATTGGGTGGCGTTTGCTGGCTTCGTCTTTCTGCGTAAGGACAGCTCCGTATGCGTACTTGGATGCATCGCACTCGATCTGGAAAGGCTTTTCCATGTTGGGCATGAGTAATACCGGTTCTTCCGAGAATCGCTGTTTCAGGATATTGAAGGAGCGATCACACTCTTCGTCCCACACGAAGTCCTTGGCTTTGGTAAGGAGTTCGTTCATGGGTCGAGTGATGTTGGAGTACTTCATGATGAACTTTCGGTAGAAGTTGCCTAGTCCCAGGAATTGCCTGACGTGAGTAGGAGTGGTAGGAGCCGGCCAATCGATCATGTCCTTGACTTTGTCGGCGCACATCGAGATCTTCCCTTCTTCAATGATCATGCCGAGATATTCCACTTTGGTGGCTCCGAAAACACACTTCTCTAGTTTGATGTAGAGGTCATGTTTGTTGAGTTTCTCTAGGATTCGGAGTGTGGTGGCACGATCTTGTTCTAGGGTTTTTGAGGCGGCCAATGCGTCGTCCATGTAGATTGATGCCAGCCTTTCGTCGATCTCTTCTTTGAAGATCTGGTCCATCATTCTTTGAAGGTGGCGGGTGGAATCTTGAGTCCAAAGAACATGACCAGGGGTTCGAAGAGTCCTTTTGGGGTTTTGAATGCAGCTTTCCATTCGTCGCCTTCTTTGATGCGAACATTGTTGAAACCCTTGCCTGATGTCGAGCTTGGTGAAGTATTTCTTCCCAGCCACTCGGTCCATGATATCGGATATGAGTGGAAGGGGGTAGGCGTCACTGACTGTCGAGTTGTTGAGGTACCGATAGTCTTGACAGGGCCTTTTCTCGGTGGTATCCTTCTTGGCTACGAAGAACATCGGGGATGCCATCGGGGATTTTGATGGTCTGATGTATCCCTTGTCGAGATTCTCTTTGAGGAATTCCGTGAGGTATTGGTCTTCACCAGGTGTGAGGTTGTAGGCGGGGAACGATTTGGGCATGAAGTCTTCCTTGAGGTTGATCGCATGATCCCATTCCGATTTAGCTGGGAATCGGGATGCAGCTCGCTTCGAGAAGAGGTGGAGGTAGTCGTGGTATGCCTCGGGGACCTTGGATTTGATGTCGGATTCGAGTGGGATTTCATATTCTTCGTCTTCAAACGAAGTTGCATGGATGTCGAGAGTCTTTTCCTCAGGATCGGTATAGCATGCGTTGATCCATTTCTCCTTGAGGGATTCTCCGGGTTTCGAGTTGATGAATGCCATAAGGAGAGAGTTGTCGTATTGGGGCATAGTAGGGGAAGTGGGATTTCTCCATTCGACCGATCTTGCGGACCAGTCGATTAGAGGGTTTTCAGATTTGAACCAGGGCATGCCGAGGATCATGTCCCACTTTCCTAATCCAGTAACATAGAAGGAGTATTTTTGTTCGCAATCGCCGATGGAGAACTCAAGATCCACCTGATGGGTGATAGATCCTTGTTTGTTGGGAGTCCCATCGACGTTGTTGACTTTGATTGGTTGTTCGAGGGGTTTCATAGGGAGGTTGTGGAGTTTGATGAGCCTAGGATTGATGAATAGGTCGTCGGCGCCAGTGTCTGCAAGTGCTTTTGTGAGGTGTTGGTCGAGGTGGGTTATGGGAAGTACGATAGAGTCTCTGTGAGTCGACTCTACCGACCCAATCCACAGTTGTGGCACGATCTCTATCGACCCTGAGATCGGCCATTCATAATCGGTGTTTTCGACCTTCGAGGTGGATGCGGTAGCGATCTTCTTTTGGATCACACTTGTTTGCGGGGTGTCCCGGTTTCTTGCATTTCATGCAGTGTTGTGTGGGACAGCCTTTCCCAAGTGTGTTTGGTTCCTCTGCAGTTCCCACACATGGCTTGTGGGCAATGCATTTGCAGGGTGATCTGTTCTATCGCAGATGAAGCACTTTCGTTTGGAAGAGGAGGGCGTGGTGGAGACGGCATCAACTTCCATGGCATTCGGATCTTTCTTCTCCGGCGTGGAGACTGGAGTGGGAACATTTCGGATGATGGTGCGGGTTATCGGCTGTCTCTCCTTGTTCTCCTGTAGCTCCTTCCGGTATTCTTGATCCATTTCGACGGCTATCTTCTTCCATTGTTTGAGGGTGGTTGGAGCAGGGTAGGTTGTTCGGACTCTCATTCGGAGGGTTTGGTTTAGCCCGTCCTTGTAGGCCGTAAGGAGGTATTCCTCGTCATATTGACTGGGACCCGCGTAGCTGTTGAACTGCGTGGTGAAATGTTGGCAGGTGGAATCTCCCATCCTGAGCTTCTTGAGTTTTGCTTGGGCGACTTCCTTGCTGGGAAGGAGACAGAAGTAATCTTTGAAGTGTTCGTCGAATTTGTCTAGAGATTCAAACAGGGGCTTGAGATCCTTTTCCAGTACTCCTGCGTCTGTCTGCGCCCTTTCGTGGCTTGCCATGGTCCAGTTGGTTTCGGCGGCCCAGTTCCTGGTGAGATCCGAATCGGTTTTCGTTGACCAGTCCTATGATGAACATGACGATGGTGACGAGATCTTTCTCTCCCTTGTGGTGACAGTAAGATCTGCATGCCAGGAGGAAAGGTTCTACTTCGTCGGGCTTTCCCGAGAACTTGTTGGGTTTGGGGATTTCTAATTTTGACTTCTTTCTCCCTTCTTTGATCGCTTTCATTTCTTGGTTCATTTCGGTGAGGGCTATGGCCATCTCCCTCATGGCGATGTCTGCTGTGTCTGTCATTTTCTTTACATCTTCTCCCATCGTGGAGCCTATGCTGGTGGCTACACTCTGCATGTGGGGGAGGAGGGTTTTAATCGAGGCATACAGTACTGCTCCGATACCCATCACAAGGGCATATCCGGTGACTTGTGTTAGGGGGAGTTGGAGAGACGTCATGAGGTGTGCTGGTGAGATGGTGGCGGCAAGGTTTCCGAGAGCGAGGTTGATCTGATCGAAAAGGTTATCCATTGCTAGTCGTTATAGCGGGGACAGTTGTTTTAGGGACTTGGTTCTTCTGTTAAGACTTATAGCGAGTTACAGTTGCAACGTCTTAGAGTTGATGCAAATGACAAGTCAAGGGTGTCACGTGTCTGACGCGTAGTTATGCACGGGACTAGTGATTGGTGTCTCGTGACTGGTTATGTCAAAGACGAGAGTCGTGTGAGAGGGAGACTCGTGTAAGACGGTGTGAAGGTCGATACAACGAGGTGTGAGGGTTAACGTTCGTTGAGAAGTGTTGGATCTGGTGCTTCCAGATGTAGTTGGTTAAGTTGGCAGATCTGAGCGTTTCAGATGTAGTGGAGTAAAAGGAGATGTGAATCAGTGAGATTCGATTTGATAGGTTGTAATGTTGATACAGTAGAACCAAGTAAGGAATAGGTATCTAGATATGTAGAGTATATATAGTAAGTAGCGCGTGGTAGAGGTGAGGCATAAGCCTCAAGGATAACATGCGTATCAAGTCGTGTAAGTAGTGAGGCGCAGTCCGCAGTCTCGTGAAATGAAAAGAAGATGATAGGAATGAAGAGAAATGAAAAAGGTATGGTAAACATGTGTTACTGTGAGGTCATAGGTGATGTCATAGGTATGAGGTCATAACAGATACGACGTCCTGGGTCAAATACTTCTGCCAAAAATGCTGGGTCAATCACTTTAGGAGGTCGTCCTCACCCACGCTTTACAGGTGGAACTGGTTGGATAGGATTGAAATGGTGCACATCTCCAGCAGTTGCGCTCTCCCTACTACCATCAGTAATATGTGAGCCGATAATGCAAAATCACACTCACGTTCCCTGGACCTCGTTCTTCATCGTGATAAGCTGTGCAAAGAGCAAGCCAAAGCTCTTAACACAAGTCTGATGCCATGGGTCAAGCATGGTGCTTGCATCGGGATTGGTGAATGTTGCTATAGCCTCATCGAGATTGGTCATGAGAGGAAGAGCGGTATCAGCAATGCGGTCCATGTAATGCTGAATGCGATGGAGATTGAGGTTTGAAGAGCCAAGTGCATTTGACGCTGATTCATGAATTTCCTGAAGAACAGAAAACACAGTATAAAGCTCCGGAGGCCAAGAGTGAGGAGGTAAGGCACTAGGAGGTACAGGGAGGGACATGGTGAGAGTGCTGAGACAATGCAGTAGGCAACAGAGGAGGGTAAATAAAAACCTGTAGAAAGGCGCAGGCTACAGAGTAACCTCGCCAGCCTATTTCTCCGCTTCTTGTATATATTTTTGACAAAGTTGACATCTCTACATGTTCCTGGTAATTGGAGCCGGGCTTCTCAACCTTCTACCCGAGTCTTCACTGATCTCTGATTATCATCGTTATTCATCCCTTCCTACGTTTTACTTCCAACACTCTTCCTCTGACACTCCGAGTCATTCCTCATTATGGATGTTGGACCACCCCCACCCAGCTCTCAGTATAAAATGCACCCAACTCTCTGGGATTCTGCAACACCACTTTTGTTGGTATTCGCAGTATGTGATTATCTATCTGCTGATCCCTACTTCCTGGAACTCAATATTGCGTAGGTTGAAGGCGGGGAGACACTCTACAGACTCAATGTCAATGAGCTTGCCAAGCACTGTCAGATCTTCGAAGATCTCATGAGTTTACCACCTGCCACGCGGAAGGAAGGAACATACGACAACCCTATCATCATACCTGGTGTGACAGATAAGGTGTTTGAGAGCTTGCCAAATGGTGCAGACACATGTGTGTGACTGACCTATAGTTCGATATGTTATCCTCACCAATCATAGACCTTGGGCAGACAGCTTGGGTATCATTAACGATGAAGGACCCATCGCAGAAGACCAACTTTGCAATCTGCTACACTTGGGGGACCTTTGGGACTCTCGTTCGCTTATCAAATTCGCAATCTTGCGTCTTGAATAGCTTCCCCTTACCCCCTGCCGCAAGCTTGGCCTAGCGATTCGCTTCCGAATCCGGATATGGCTGAATGAAGTTGTTCGAGATGTTCTCTCCATCAGCCCTACAGGACTCACACAGAGCGACATCGAGAACATCAACTCTGCGCCAATCCTCTACTCCATTATCAAAGCACGTGAAAAGATACAGGTTGAAAGAGCACTGCTTGCACTCCAGCCACTTTGCTTACCTTACACTGCACGGCCCTTCTGCCCAGCTGACAAGCACAAGGAGTGTATTCATGTCACCAGAGAGATCTGGTTCACTCGCATCGGACCAGCCCTTCTCCAAGATATTAATCTATTCGATGTCTCAAGTGTTGACTTCTATCTGCGGTCAATGATAGGTATCTTCAAAGGCATCACCGTAGAGTGCTTCTATGAGATGTGCAACCACATTAAGAAGGATCAGAAACTTACAAAAGTGGCAACCTTTGTGCTGGAGAAGTTGACTTCGAAGATTGCATCAGATATTGGACCCAATCCTGTACTCGAGTCTAGATTCTGGGTAGAGTAAAATCCGTATATTGACATTATTTCCTTGTTCATAGTCGACGTCCACTACTGCTACCTTCTGCAAGCATCTCATGCAAACCAGCGAATGCCATGTGACCATCAGCCCCAACGCAGCGATCCCTTCCTCTCCTCCTCTCCTCCTTGGGGGCTGCTCCAGCAGTTTCTACTATATCTGGTGCTGGTGGCAAAATGTTGGTGACATTTTTCCTCTTCTTCACCTTGAAGACGGTTTTGAAAGGGGAGACACTCAACACAATCCGAGGCCGAGTGACAGGTGGTGGTGTCGCAGAGGCATCATTTTCAGCAGGTGAGGATGAGCGCATTGAGGGCAAAGACGATGCCGGAATAGATGGTGGAGGAGGTGTTAGACAATATAGATGTAACGGCGAGGTAGGTCTGGATGACCCAAAGGACTTTGAGCTGGTGTTGTCGTTTTCATCATCTGAATTGGTGCCCTCATCTTCACTCGTGTCATTGTTATCTTCAGCTTTGTTTTCGTCATCTTCATTGTTGTCATCTTCATCGTCTTTGGTACAGTGAGGCGGACGGCGTGGAGGGTCTTGGGATAGTAGATGGTGGAGGCGATCAGTGGCTCGTGCATGCCTTATGCGTCTGTTGATTTCATACTGGGTTTCTGAGTCCAAGACTCTTCGGCAAAGCCCACGCTTTGAGACTACAAGTAGAAGCGCTTTTTTGCGGTAGGCATCAGGAAGAGCAGGGTCTCCCCGGACAGCAGCCACACTTAGGAATGGTATCAAAATATATTCAGATTACCATGCATAGAAGACAGACGTACTGATATTTCTTCTTCAATCGATGGCCATCTTTCAGAATGGGAAAACCATGGCCACAGTACTCGAGTGGCCCGATCGACACACCCTTGGTATGCTTGACAATGTACTTGAATGTCTTGCGATATTGCTTCTCCTCTGACACGGGAATATGACGCTTTCCTTGCTTGGTACTGAAAGCTATTAGCAGGGCAGAATCAAGAGGCCAATGCAATGGTACACATACATATTCTTCAGTGCAAGGCATTGTTCTGAGAACGCTGGAATTACCGACCAGATATTCCGTTCTTCCTCTGCATAGAGATAGATTCTTGGCGATGGTCTCTGTGAGTTTGGAACATCAGAGGGGTCTTGAAGGTCGGTGTACAGAGAGGTGTTGAGCCAGCAAGGCTTTTGAAGATACCCTATAGAATGCGCCGATAAAATGAGTAAAAATGTGTGAGACACAGAGCAGGGATCATACCTTCTTCCTGGAACATTGAGGTAAGAGGATCATTTTCTATCTTCATCGGCGCATAACCACCTTTTTTCAGAGCTTCCTTCCAGATCCTTTTGCCAAAGATCAGGGGTCCAAGAGATATTGGCTTAGGACGATCCAGAAGGCCATTGTTTGGCGTCCTCTGAAGTAAGGCTTCAATCATGTACTGGGGTTCAAATGCATCTGGAAGTTCAGCTACATCACGGTACCAAAAGAGGTTCTTCTTGCGGTAATTTTTCATGTTATTCTGGAATATCACCATCAAATGTGAGCCACCCCATACAATCCAAGGTTTTCATCATGAAGACTTACCTTGAGATTAGCGATCAGGCAGCCATGACGAGGTGTAACTCTTGTTGATGACTTTGCCCATACATAAAGCAAGTTGGGGGTAGCGATGGCGGTGATCCTCGCGAGGCGCAATGATCCCTTCCACAAGAGTTCGCTGAATGTAGTCCCTACAGTCATTGTCAGTCTCAATGACATGTCAAGTCAATCAAGTCAACGCCAACAACGTACTCAAAAATGTTGCGTGCATCATATGCAAACTGCCAAAATGCCTCACAGAGTCTTGCAGTTCTGGATGGAGAATCAAAGACTTCGTGCTCAAGTAGAAATGGTGAGAGACCTTGGGATGGCTAGTAAGATAACAGTTTGAGCCAAAGTCATTGAGGCTCACCTGCAATGAAGAAGATTTCGCAAACGGTATAGGCCCCTACTCCTACCCATACAAGCGACGCATGACGAACAGCATCACATGCCAACCCTTGTTGGGCATTCCGTCCAGTCAGATTTCGGCGCTCTTTCACCCAATCAGCAACACCTTTCAGAAACCCAGGATAGTCGGCAATGATGTCCGGACCAAGGTCAAGCCGTGCTCTTGGGTCAACAATGCTGGGATCAGGAACCTTCAACCACTCAGGCTATGTTCAATTAATGTCATTAGGGAACAGGACATTCGCATGCATTAAGGACAGGCTCACCTGGAACACAAGGTCGAACATCAAAAAACAGAGGAAGAAATCATCGAATTCAAGTGCAAGCCCGACCTTGAATCCCCGATCCTATGATAGTTCTTGAGTGACCATTGACAAAGACTAAAATCCAGACCACTTACAACGGCAGAGACAGCCATTATAGAATTTTTCCATACATCCTTCTTGTAGCATTGGATCGAAGTGTGCATTAGAAATGCAACCTGGACAACATCAGCATGCGAAATGGTGAATCAATGGACTCATAGCAACGAGAAAGGCATTTAGGCCGTTCGAACGCGCCCAGAAGCGCCCAAATCTGCCAAGATTCAAACAAGATATTGTCATTCTACTGGTCCAAAGGCATAGAATGCAGATAGGGATATCTTGCTTGAAACTTGACCGATTTAGGCGCGGCCGGGCGCGTTCGAATCGTTGACAGTGCCCGATGCTAATGTAAGGCTTTGAAGAGTGAAAGAATTTAACATACCTTGAGATATGTATGTCCAAAATCAAAGAAAAAGCATGGCCATTCCTATAGACTTCCTGAAGCACAAGATTCAAGTCCTGGATGGTGGGGGGAGGCTTGTCCTCCTGCTTCTCTTCCTTAGGCTTCCCCTCCTCCTTCTCTTCCTTAGGCTCCTTCTCTTGCTTCGGAGCTGCTTTCATTCCCTTTCCCTTTCCCTTGCCCTTTCCCTTCCTCTTGGCCGCTTCCTCAAAATGCTTGCACTTTCCTTGGAGGGTTGCTACTGGAACAACATGGGTCTGGATCCCCTGGGTTCCCCGGACAAATGTGCTGGTTTCCCCAAAACGTTGGACAAAGCCATCTAGGCCTCGATCCCTTGTTTCTTCTTTGGTAGCATCCCCCCAGAGCCCAAGAATTCTTCGCCCTTCAAGGAGTGCAAGGAAGTGTTTGCATGTCACCCAGTGAGCATACAGCTCCCTCCATTCTGGCATCCTGAGGTCAGGGAAAGATTGTAGCGCTGGTATTCAAGGAGATCGAGTAGATAGATTGGTGGTAGATGATCAAAAGAAGCTTGAAAGAAGCAGCAGAGCCAAAGCGACCCAATTTGGCAAAGTCTGATGGCGAGCCAACTTGGGCATTGGGCGACGAAAAGTGCTTGTTTTGTTTTCATATTGGCCGGTACACTCGATTTTTTCCGGTTTTTGTAGACTACATATCCTATAGAATACTGAATGATACTTAGAATTTCTTACGACCCCAGCACTCGAGCCCAATTCAAGGTTCTTCAAACGATGGGCATTTGTACTCGCGGGTTGGAGATCAAAATTCATTCGCGTGAGCACAGCCCCACTCAGCCTCCCGGATATTGCACGCGGGGAGTCTCGAGATACTGCGCGCACATTCAGTATTGCGCGCGCCATGTGTATAATGCGCGAAGTATATATTACGCGGGATATGGCGCTCCAATTGCACAAAAAATAAATCGCCGCGATATTGTGAATTCCGCCCCCGGTATTGACTTAGAGCGCGAAGTCACATGTATATTAGGCATCCCGCGTAATATATACTTCGCGCGTTATACACATGGCGCGCGCAATACTGAATGTGCGCGCGGTATCTCGAGACTCCCCGCGCGCAATATCCGGGAGGCTGAGTGGGGCTGTGCTCACGCGAATGAATTTTGATCTCCAACCCGCGAGTACAAATGCCCATCGTTTGAAGAACCTTGAATTGGGCTCGAGTGCTGGGGTCGTAAGAAATTCTAAGTATCATTCAGTATTCTATAGGATATGTAGTCTACAAAAACCGGAAAAAATCGAGTGTACCGGCCAATATGAAAACAAAACAAGCACTTTTCGTCGCCCAATGCCCAAGTTGGCTCGCCATCAGACTTCGCCAAATTAGGTCGTACCATCCAAAATCATGAACTGTTAATGTCAATGGCTCTCCAATCTCAATGAAAAGTACAATATAAAGGTGGATGTCATTATAGGCTCTAATCTACCTCACACATTAGAACACTAGCTAAGATACCTACACATTAAGACACTGTATTTAGGCCGGAGAGCAGAGAAACAATGGATAAGGAATGTGCAAGCCATCAAAAGAAGCGTCGAAATGGTGAAGAGATTAAAGACAAAGGATCAATCGTAATATGCAGCATTGAAGGGCGTAACATGGGGGGGCGTGGGTGAGTGTTCAGTGTGAGCGGAGCATGACAAAAAACCAAGAAACGAGAGGAGAGGAATGATTGGAGGGCAAGGGCTGACAAGACTGACATGATGATATGAGAGAAGACAAGGAGTCTTGTCGTCTAGAAATCAAAGTCGAGCTCACGCTGAGTCCCCCAAGGGTCAGTAAATGCGGAGAAGCTGAGGTGGGAATGAAGGGTTGTGGAAAGGTTCGAAACCTCATCCTGGATGGGTGAGTTTGGCCGGGTCAGAGACTCTTGAACACCGTCTTCTTGCCCAGTCAGCTCCGGAGCGGGTGGAAGCGCGACAGTATCCATAGCTGGTGCATGATCACTGCTACTGCCTGCATCTGCTAGCTCGCCTCCATCTCCACCTTCTTCGTCAGCCATAAGCTGCTGGAGAGCAGCATTTGCAGTGATCTTGGCAACACGAGTCGCACGTGGTGGTGGTGGTGGAATCGATGAAGAGGGAGGTGGTGGGGGGCGAGGAAGAAATACAACTTCGTCGTCCTCGTTATCACTCCTCAGAGCATCCTCAATACTAGCATTCCTGCTTTCTTCATATGAAGCAGAAGAAGATGAGGGGAGGGACAGGCGCAATGATGAGGATGATACTAGATTTAAACGGAGAGTCAGACTGAGATAAGCACTACCAAATAGCTATGTGTGCATACCTTGAGACGAGCTATGCTCCTTTTTCCATTTCAGAAGCTCCCTTGTCAGGATCTTGTCCACCGTTACTGAATGACTTGTGAGTAGCTACCGGTAGTCAGGCAAGTCAGACTCACCAAGGATAAGCATTTTCTTAGCAGCACCAACCCTTCCGTCTGGATTAAAACACTTATCGATGTCAGATGCGTCTGGGCAACTACCACCAACAATGGAGTATGAATAGCGGTTCTTGTGCACTAGCATGAATGGAGACGGGAATTCATGGTGCGAAAGGCGTATCTGGGCGTTTATGTGCTTGAAGGGAACAGGTAGGAATTTGGCAAGAATATGAGCGAGCTGCCGATGGTCAGCTTTGGCTGGAATGGGAATGAGAGCCTTGGGGTCGGCGGCACGGAAATAAAGGCCACAAGACTCGAGAGTAGCAAGATAGTTACTGTCGAGTGTTTTGGGAGGCTCCGATTGGAACTCATAATCCGGGCAAGAAACGAGCTCCGATATCCCTCCATCCTCTTCCCCAGACATGATGTCGTCCCGTTCCAAATACTCCCTCTAGAAACCACAAATATCAGTACTTAACAAAGGAGCAAGAAAGGCTTGGATGACTTACACTAATCACGCCAAGAGGAAGAAGAGCAAGCGAGCGAACGAAGATGGTCTCTTCATTGTCCTCAGTGGCTGCTTTATGCTGCCCTCTTGGTTGAGATGGTTGAGAAGTACGACGGGATGAAGATGAAGACGAAGACTTATTAGACTTGGACGACGAAGCCACCCTTGTCGATGGTTTTCGAAGCCCCTTGTTAGTCTCCTGGGATGCAGAGGAGACACAGTGCTGGTTGACCTGAGCAGTCAGACGGGCAAGCATCTCCCGGGTGGTCTTGTCTCCTCCAGTCGGCTTTGATGCAGATGCCTTTGCTTGAGCAGCTTTGAAAGACTCCTGGAAGGGTGGAGGGTTCAGAGCTGCCTTCCGACGCTTAGGCTGTCGAGGGGGAGTAGGAGGGTTGGATACGACATCCTCATACTCATCGTCATCAAGTTCAACAAGAGATGGGTCGGAAGGAGAGGCAGAGCGTTGACGCTTCATGGCTAGAGAAGACGGTGGTAGTAGGAGGCAGGGGACTGACGCCGAGCAGGGATGGCCACAATAAATACAGAAAAAAGAATGTGAGGTAAGAATAGGTGGAGGGGAGGAAGGCGATGAAAGGAGAAGAGAATGAATGGGTGGTAGGAAAAGCAGGAAAGCGTTTGAGGGCTTTAAGTCTTTGGCCATGCTGCAAACGGAATAATCTTTCTTCGGGATCCCTGAGCAGCTTAGCCCGAGCACTGCATGAGGCTGTTTCATGTGTGCCTCCTGCATCGGTTCTCGGAACGTTCAGGGATTAAAACTACACATGTATTATGCAGACGCACGTAAACTCACAACCCCATTTATAGTAAATAATGCTTGAGCCCAATAAACTGCTCGTATATACCAGATGTCATGAGGCAGGTCGACCTTGAGCTCCTTTCCACGATGTCGAGTTGGAATGTGGTGGTAGGGCAGATACTCTCCCCCAAACTCGTCCCATTCATCATCCAAGACCCCATACCCCCAAGGGACCTTTCCTGCCGTGTTCATTTCCGACAAGGCCAACTCAAAGACAGTCATCTCCTGTTGAGTGCGGAAGGGTGAGGCAGACTTTGGAGTGGGTACCGGTTCATGACGGATGTTCAGCTCCTGGTTTTGAGTCAGGGAGTTGAATCCGGACATATTTTCTTCATCCTGCCAATTGCTGTCATGGTCCATATCCACATCGGCATCAGCATCGTGCATCTCAACGTCTGAATCCCAATCCATGCCACCCACACCCTCAGAGTCTTCCATGGTGACATCATTGTCCACCTGTATATCCTGATCTGTCTGAGCCGTCGCTGGCTGACCAGCATAGACGCCATGCTCCACCTGCCCTAAAAGGCGCATGTCCTACAGGGACCCATTTGGGGTATCAGAACAAAAGTGATAAATCACAAACATTAAATTTACGCACATCAGGACTGAGACCGTGGCCTCCACCAGAGATCGGATGAGCATTCCAGGTGGCTTGAAACGACTTGCAATCTTGGTTAATTTCCTTCAAAAAAAGATAGTGGAGCAACCAGAGATGTGCTCTGTTTGAACGATCAAGAAGATGACGTTCCTCGAGACGATAAAAGAAAGCTCTCCATGCGCGAGCAAACTGCTTGCCCACCTCAAGCCACATGCGTTCAATGCGGGTGTTGAATGTTGACGATCCCCACATGAAGCTTGCGCGCTCAGCTCCTCGTAGGAGAATCATCAGGATCGAAACATCGCGATTCTCCCCTCCTCTATCACCACGCAGACGTGAAGGTATACCATAATCATAGATGGCTTCCATGAACATTGCAAGCACTGTCGATGCTTGGTTATCTGTACTGGCCTTCAATCCAGTTACCTACGTTGCATTCAGGTCAGATGTTCAGTAGACATAGATGAACCAAATGAAACGCACAGTTCCTGAATATCCATCAACAACACCATGAATGACGATTCCCCACAAGATGAGCTTGTGATGACCATCGATGTGCCACAGAGCGTTGGGTCTCTTGACCCGATACTCCCTGCGCCGGATTTTCAGTCTGATCTTTTGCCTTAGGGTGCGGAGGGGATCGATGCGGTGCATAGATGAGACCACTCGAGCCCTTTGTACCTTGAGCCTCTGCTTGCGGAGATAGCCCATGATATAGCGTATACCTGATCCAGGATGTTCAGACCGGAAGTGGCGCAACAGATTGTCGAGCTCCTGATCAGAAAGCTGGGCAAACTTCCTGTCGATACCATAAAGCTTTAGATATTTCCTTAGAGTGTTCCGATGGATTCCCATCTTTCTTGCAAGCATGGAAATGCCGATACGACGTCCTGGGTCGAATACTTCTGCCAAAAATGCTGGGTCAATCACTTTAGGAGGTCGTCCTCGCCCACGCTTTACAGGTGGAACTGGTTGGATAGGATTGAAATGGTGCACATCTCCAGCAGTTGCGCTCTCCCTACTACCATCAGTAATATGTGAGCCGATAATGCAAAATCACACTCACGTTCCCTGGACCTCGTTCTTCATCGTGATAAGCTGTGCAAAGAGCGAGCCAAAGCTCTTAACACAAGTCTGATGCCATGGGTCAAGCATGGTGCTTGCATCAGGATTGGTGAATGTTGCTATAGCCTCATCGAGATTGGTCATGAGAGGAAGAGCGGTATCAGCAATGCGGTCTATGTAATGCTGAATGCGATGGAGATTGAGGTTTGAAGAGCCAAGTGCATTTGACGCTGATTCATGAATTTCCTGAAGAACAGAAAACACAGTATAAAGCTCCGGAGGCCAAGAGTAAGGAGGTAAGGCACTAGGGGGGACAGGGAGGGACATGGTGAGAGCGCTGAGACAATGCAGTAGGCAACAGAGGAGGGTAAATAAAAACCTGTAGAAAGGCGCAGGCTACGGAGTAACCTCGCCAGCCTATTTCTCCGCTTCTTGTATATATTTTGACAAAGTTGACATCTCTACATGTTCCTGGTAATTGGAGCCGGGCTTCTCAACCTTCTATCCGAGTCTTCACTGATCTCTGATTATCGTCGTTATTCCTCCCTTCCTACGTTTTACTTCCAACACTCTTCCTCTGACACTCCGAGTCATTCCTCATTATGGATGTTGGACCACCCCCACCCAGCTCTCAGTATAAAATGCACCCAACTCTCTGGGATTCTGCAACACCACTTTTGTTGGTATTCGCAGTATGTGATTATCTATCTGCTGATCCCTACTTCCTGGAACTCAATATTGCGTAGGTTGAAGGCGGGGAGACACTCTACAGACTCAATGTCAATGAGCTTGCCAAGCACTGTCAGATCTTCGAAGATCTCATGAGTTTACCAGCTGCCGCGCGGAAGGAAGGAACATATGACAACCCTATCATCATACCTGGTGTGACAGACAAGGCGTTTGAGAGCTTTGCCAAATGGTGCAGACACATGTGCGTGACTGACCTATGGTTCGATATGTTATCCTCACCAATCATAGACCTTGGGCAGACAGCTCGGGTATCATTAACGATGAAGGACCCATCGCAGAAGACCAACTTTGCAATCTGCTACACTTGGGGGACCTTTGGGACTCTCGTTCGCTTATCAAATTTGCGATCTTGCGTCTTGAAAAGCTTCCCCTTACCCCCTGCCGCAAGCTTGGCCTGGCGATTCGCTTCCGAATCCGGATATGGCTGAATGAAGTTGTTCGAGATGTTCTTTCCATCAGCCCTACAGGACTCACACAGAGCGACATCGAGAACATCAACTCTGCGCCAATCCTCTACTCCATTATCAAAGCACGTGAAAAGATACAGGTTGAAAGAGCACTGCTTGCACTCCAGCCACTTTGCTTACCTTACACTGCACGGCCCTTCTGCCCAGCTGACAAGCACAAGGAGTGTATTCGTGTCACCAGAGAGATCTGGTTCACTCGCATCGGACCAGCCCTTCTCCAAGATATCAATCTATTCGATGTCTCAAGTGTTGACTTCTATCTGCGGTCGATGATAGGTATCTTCAAAGGCATCACTGTAGAGTGCTTCTATGAGATGTGCGACCACATTAAGAAGGATCAGAAACTTACAAAAGTGGCGACCTTTGTGCTGGAGAAGTTGACTTCGAAGATTGCATCAGATATTGGACCCAATCCTGTACTCGAGTCTAGATTCTGGGTAGAGTAAAATCCATATATTGACATTATTTCCTTGTTCGTAGTCGACGTCCACTACTGCTACCTTCTGCAAGCATCTCATGCAAACCAGCGAATGCCATGTGACCATCAGCCCCAACGCGGTGATCCCTTCCTCTCCTCCTCTCCTCCTTGGGGGCTGCTCCAGCAGTTTCTACTATATCTGGTGCTGGTGGCAAAATGTTGGTAACATTTTTCCTCTTCTTCACCTTGAAGACGGTTTTGAAAGGGGAGACACTCAACACAATCCGAGGCGGAGCGACAGGTGGTGGTGTTGCAAAGGCATCATTTTCAGCAGGTGAGGATGAGCACATTGAGGGCGAAGACGATGCTGGAATAGATGGTGGAGGAGGTGTTAGACAATATAGATGTAACGGCGAGGTAGGTCTGGATGACCCAAAGGACTTTGAGCTGGTGTTGTCGTTTTCATCATCTGAATTGTTGCCCTCATCTTCACTCGTGTCATTGTTATCTTCCGCTTCGTTTTCATCATCTTCATTGTTGTCATCTTCATCGTCTTCAGTATGGTGAGGCGGACGGCGTGGAGGGTCTTGGGATAGTAGATGGTGGAGGCGATCAGTGGCTCGTGCATGCCTTATGCGTCTGTTGATTTCATACTGGGTTTCTCGGTCCAAGACTCTTCGGCAAAGCCCACGCTTTGAGACTACAAGTAGAAGCGCTTTTTTGCGGTAGGCATCAGGAAGAGCAGGGTCTCCCCGGACAGCAGCCACACTTAGGAATGGTATCAAAATATATTCAGATTACCATGCATAGAAGACAGACGTACTGATATTTCTTCTTCAATCGATGGCCATCTTTCAGAATGGGAAAACCATGGCCACAGTACTCGAGTGGCCCGATCGACACACCCTTGGTATGCTTGACAATGTACTTGAATGTCTTGCGATATCGCTTCTCCTCTGACACGGGAGTATGACACTTTCCTTGCTTGGTACTGAAAGCTATTAGCAGGGCAGAATCAAGAGGCCAATGCAATGGTACACATACGTATTCTTCAGTGCAAGGCATCGTTCTGAGAACGCTGGAATTACCGACCAGATATTCCGTTCTTCCTCTGCATAGAGATAGATTCTTGGCGATGGTCTCTGTGAGTTCGGAACATCAGAGGGGTCTTGAAGGTCGGTGTACAGAGAGGTGTTGAGCCAGCAAGGCTTTTGAAGATACCCTATAGAATGTGCCGATAAAATGAGTAAAAATGTGCGAGACACAGAGCAGGGATCATACCTCCTTCCTGGAACATTGAGGTAAGAGGATCATTTTCTATCTTCATCGGTGCATAACCACCTTTTTTCAGAGCTTCCTTCCAGATCCTTTTGCCAAAGATCAGGGGTCCAAGCGATATTGGCTTAGGACGATCCAGAAGGCCATTGTTTGGCGTCCTCCGAAGTAAGGCTTCAATCATGTACTGGGGTTCAAATGCATCTGGAAGTTCAGCTACATCACGGTACCAAAAGAGGTTGATCTTGCGGTAATTTTTCATGTTATTCTGGAATATCACCATCAAATGTGAGCCAGCCCATACAATCCAAGATTTTCGTCATGAAGACTTACCTTGAGATTAGCGATCAGGCAGCCATGACGAGGTGTAACTCTTGTTGATGACTTTGCCCATACATAAAGCAAGTTGGGGTAGCGAAGGCGGTGATCCTCGCGAGGCGCAATGATCCCTTCCACAAGAGTTCGCTGAATGTAGTCCCTACGAGTCATTGTCAGTCTCAATGACATGACATGTCAAGTCAATCAAGTCAACGCCAACAACGTACTCAAAGATGTTGCGTGCATCATATGCAAACTGCCAAAATGCCTCACAGAGTCTTGCAGTTCTGGATGGAGAATCAAAGACTTCGTGCTCAAGTAGAAATGGTGAGAGACCTTGGGATGGCTAGTAAGATAACAGTTTGAGCCAAAGTCATTGAGGCTCACCTGCAATGAAGAAGATTTCGCAAACGGTATAGGCCCCTACTCCTACCCATACAAGCGACGCATGACGAACAGCATCACATGCCAACCCTTGTCGCGCATTCCGTCCAGTCAGATTTCGGCGCTCTTTCACCCAATCAGCAACACCTTTCAGAAACCCAGGATAGTCGGCAATGATGTCTGGACCAAGGTCAAGCCGCGCTCTTGGGTCAACAATGGTAGGATCAGGAACCTTCAACCACTCAGGCTATGTTCAATTAATCTCGTTAGGGAACAGGACATTCGCATGCATTAAGGACAGGCTCACCTGGAACACAAGGTCGAACATCAAAAAACAGAGGAAGAAATCATCGAATTCAAGTGCAAGCCCGACCTTGAATCCCCGATCCTATGATAGTTCTTGAGTGACCGTTGACAAAGACTAAAATCCAGACCACTTACAACGGCAGAGACAGCCATTATAGAATTTTTCCATACATCCTTCTTGTAGCATTGGATCGAAGTGTGCATTAGAAATGCAACCTGGACAACATCAGCATGCGAAAATGATGAATCAATGGATTCATAGCAACGAGAAAGGCATTTAGGCCGTTCGAACGCGCCCATAAGCGCCCAAATCCGCCAAGATCCAAGCAAGATATTGTCATTCTACTGGTCCAAAGGCATAGAATGCAGATAGGGATATCTTGCTTGAAACTTGACTGATTTGGGCGCGGCTGGGCGCGTTCGAATCGTTGACAGTGCCCGATGCGAATGTAAGGCTTTGAAGAGTGAAAGAATTTAACATACCTTGAGATATGTATGTCCAAAATCAAAGAATAAGGCACGGCCATTCCTATAGACTTCCCGAAGCACAAGATTCAAGTCCTGGATGGTGGGGGGAGGCTTGTCCTCCTGCTTCTCTTCCTCAGGCTTCTCCTCCTCCTTCTCTTCCTTAGGCTCCTTCTCTTGCTTCGGAGCTGCTTTCATTCCCTTTCCCTTGCCCTTTCCTTTGCCCTTTCCCTTTCCCTTCCTCTTGGCCGCTTCCTCAAAACGCTTGCACTTTCCTTGGAGGGTTGCTACTGGAACAACATGGGTCTGGATCCCCTGGGTTCCCCGGACAAATGTGCTGGTTTCCCCAAAACGTTGGACAAAGCCATCTAGGCCTCGATCCCTTGTTTCTTCTTTGGTAGCATCCCCCCAGAGCCCAAGAATTCTTCGCCCTTCAAGGAGTGCAAGGAAGTGTTTGCATGTCACCCAGTGAGCATACAGCTCCCTCCATTCTGGCATCCTGAGGTCAGGGAAAGATTGTAGCACTGGTATTCAAGGAGATCGAGTAGATAGATTGGTGGTAGATGGTCAAAAGAAGCTTGAAAGAAGCAGCAGAGCCAAAGCGACCCAATTTGGCAAAGTCTGATGGCGAGCCAACTTGGGCATTGGGCGACGAAAAGTGCTTGTTTTGTTTTCATATTGGCCGGTACACTCGATTTTTTCCGGTTTTTGTAGACTACATATCCTATAGAATACTGAATGATACTTAGAATTTCTTACGACCCCAGCACTCGAGCCCAATTCAAGGTTCTTCAAACGATGGGCATTTGTACTCGCGGGTTGGAGATCAAAATTCATTCGCGTGAGCACAGCCCCACTCAGCCTCCCGGATATTGCGCGCGGGGAGTCTCGAGATACCGCGCGCACATTCAGTATTGCGCGCGCCATGTGTATAACGCGCGAAGTATATATTACGCGGGATGCCTAATATACATGTGACTTCGCGCTCTAAGTCAATACCGGGGGCGGAATTCACAATATCGCGGCGATTTATTTTTTGTGCAATTGGAGCGCCATACTTCGAGTCCTCAGGATGCTTTTCCCGCTTTACGTCGCCCAGAGCATTATCACAAAGTCCCTCATCATCCTCCGAATCCAGATCGCGCACCAAGAAACGAAAAGAGCCAGGATCGTTCCGCTCAATACACCAAGCTTGGTCTTGGTGATGAGAATCATCATCGAAAGCACCGCAATCTACACCAAGGCGATTTTGATCTCGTTCATCTTTCTTCAGCTCTTACACACAGCGAGACTCTTTTTTCTTTACATTTTGGCTCCGTCATCAGGTAGGTTGCCTCTTGTATGGGTGTAGAGTTCGGAACAGTATATTGATACGGATACACCCAGGAATTGTGTTCGTTCTTCTCGTCGTTCGCGCGCAATCTGTGGGGGAAGAGGCAAAGTATACTCTAGAGTCACCTTCTTTATTGTCATCGTGGCTGATAAAAGAGTGCGACAGCCGCGACTCTAGAGGTACCATACCATCCACCCCCAGCGTGTAAGCTAATCGTCGTTTGCGAGGAGGACCTCTTTGGAGATCAAAGGGAGTTGGGCAAGGGTAGACACGAGCAGTTCTTTGATCCTGAGGGTTTAGAGGTGGATAGAGAGTAACTGGTGTTGAGATGGGGTTCAAACGAAGAATTGGACAGAGATTCCAATTCGCCAATATCATCATGAGGTGAAGTCATGGTTCGACAATCCTAGCATCTTTTATACCTATCCAAATTAGCCATACAATAGCCAAGTGAGCCAGCAGTCGAGAAACACCGGAATGAGAATTGTTATAGAAAGATGGTGGACGTCCAAAGAGCAAGTGCCCGTGGGCCCCTATCACGGTAAAGCCGCGGGTGCTAAATAGAACCAATTTTCAAACACCGAACACCACGGAGCAGGCTCAAGCCACTATGGAACGGCGAGCCACCACCTGGGCCTCAGGCCTCAGGCACCTCAGGCTTTGCACTCTAAGAGTTTGTCCGGAGAGTCTTCCCTCCTTCAAAAATGGTTGGTTTCCCTGACTGGCGCCTCGAAGGAAACTCGAGGGCAAGACTGGCGGTTCCGGAATCACTGTCTTTGTCCGATGTACGTATCCCTTAGCTAAATCATGTCGAGACATACGGCTTGCTCAGGGCGCCGGTTTGGCTCTCTGCTGAAACTCTGCACGTCATGTTCCTGAAGGGTCTAGATGGCCGACACGGATTTCTAACCTATCCAACGTGAAAAAAGTGAGGAGAAAGGGAAAGATTAGCTGACTGTCCTTAGCCTCGTTAACGACGACCCACATCTAGGCTAGTCTCCTTTGCCTTTCCCCTTTGACAAGAACCGTCCCTGAGGCCTCTATAAGTAGACTTTCATTAGCCTCAAACCGTTTCCCACCCAATTTGCCTCCGTGCTGGCCAGGTCGTTCCTGTCGGCGGGGCTGTTGTGCTCAGCCACAATGATCGCCAGTGCAGACGACCTGAAGGAGCGGGAGCTCAAAGTCAAGGTTTACACTCTCGTTGGTACCTGGATGGAGGTGAGCCTCCCGCAAGCTTGATAACCTTAACAATCTTCCGACTACGCTCATTCTCGACAGACATTTCTCTACGGCATCTACCTCTACCTCTTCGTCACAGCCATGAGAGTACTATCCCAAAGACAAGCCCTTCGAAAGTCATCATCGAAGGTGTTCTTTATCGGAACCGTCATAATGTTTATCTCAATCACCCTCCATAACGGTAAGTTTAGGGCTCGCTAGGGCTCCAACTATACTCTACAAGTCTAGTCTACCGTTACGATTCTCGCAGGCCTCAACATTTACAGGCTCGTCATTGGATTCGGCTATGCATCCGATGCCCAAGATTCAGCGCGATACTTTACCGAGCTGGTTCAATGGGAGAACTACGCACCTGTCATTCTGTTCGCTCTAATCCTCTGGACCGGCGACAGCCTTATAGTCAGTACCACTCGCAAATGCTCCACGCTCACACTCATGCCATTTCTCCAAGATCTACAGGTGCTTCTTAGTTTGGCAGCGAAACTATTGGATCATTGCCCTCCCCTCCCTTCTCTTCATATCGACCGTCGGTAAGCCCATCATCTTCCGCCAGTCGTATCGACCAACCAAGCCCTCACACTCTGCCATTTGCGATGTGTTTTTACAGGTACGCATACAGTAAGTCTCTGGTCAGCACGGCACATCAGGCTCAACACCCCCGGCGCACTGCCACAAGCCACCCTCTTCCCAATCCTCTGCTTGCAATTCCCCCTCTACGCCATCCAAAACATTACCACGACCTCCCTCATCATCCTCCGCATTTGGCTCACGCACCGAGAAACACAACGTGCAGGCGTCAAGGCTCTCAACACCCCAAGCTTAGTTTCGGTTATGCGAATCATTATCGAGAGCGCTGCCATATTCACTAGCGTGATCGTCATTGCCGCTGTTTTGCGAATGGTGATGCATCCGGCGAGGCTATTGTTTCTGTACATTCTGAGCCCATCAATAGGTGAGCAGAGCCACATCTATGAGGGATGCAAGAGTCTAATTTTCAGCACCAATCTTCTAGGAATTGCCTTTGTATTGTTGGTCATTCGCGTGCACTGTGCGGGATCAGACGCAAAGTCGATGGTGGCTTCGCCATCTCTCTTGCCATCTTGGTTGGTAGCAGAGCCTGCTACCTGTAACTCTAATGTTGTTCAGGTATCAAGGGATAGCGTGTAGGAAGATCTTGCGCGTTTGTTGCGCACGGACTTTGGCCCTAAGTCGCCGTTCGGATATCTTATAAGAGGGTGCACTGCAGCGTGTTGAAGTTGTGAGCGCTTACATTCGACATCAACAAAGAACGACACAGATCACTTTGCTCGCATTTTGACGTGAACGTTAGACATCCACCCTTATCAAAGCACCACTACCGTCATCTTTGCTTCACTAATCTTCATTCGCTCGAAGGTATGGTCAAGTCTAGTATTATCAAAGCCTCACTTTGAGCTTGTTATTTCTTCTCCCCGGCAATTCTTTCAACGTGCAACTCGGCTCTTGACCTGATCGTCCATGCAGTCGTAGCGCTACATCTGCCTATTCTAGTTTAAAGTAACCGTTCCCAGTGATTCGGCAGTCGAGAAAGGCTGAGATTAATTTTGGGGTGGGGTTTCAAGAAAAAGTGCCTATGAAAGATGAGCCTCTGTCGCACCACGCTTGTTCAAGTTGGCGCTAACCATAACGAATCATCAAACGCCACAGAACAAGTTCAATCCGTGGCTCGGGAATCTCTACGCCTTGGGAACCCAATAGGAGCCTCGCTTTACATATGCCGCAACTCTTCTTCCAACGATAACCTGGGCCTATGTCCCTGATAGGCGCCATGAACGGAACGATCGCTCCAGTATCAATCCCATTGACAGGCGTACGTACTGAGGTATAATAAACCATGGGATGGCAATGCACCAGGATGCCGCTGCCATCAGTCCAAGCATTGGCCTGAATTCGGGGGACTCCAAGGCACGGTGCGGTGTTGCGCAAAGGCTATGAGCGCTAACGCGACCAAGCGGTTGCCATATGTACCAACCTTCCGAGTTAAGCCAGCCATTTGCAGCTGCTCTCCTTCAATTGGCTTTTTCGCTATCGCCTGAATGTATCTCATATGAAGCAGTGCGGTTACGCTGGCAGCTTCTACCCGCCAGGACCTAGCCATTGTCTGTTTAACTTAGCTTTCGGCGCTCTCTCCAACCCAGATGTCATCTTGTCTTTCTCCGAAGGCCGCCTTTCCGCAAGTATCGCCATCGTCGCCGCCTTCCTGGCTCTACAAATTCTCACCACTTGGGATTGAACCCCTCGCCCTGGACGGACACAGCTCCCGTACGGCTGCAGCGGTACCGACGATGTCTGGCTGTCTGACATGAATCCATTCGCTTCTCACACCCAACACCCGCTGTCTCCGTTGTTTGGTGATCGGGTGGTACATCGGCAAAAAAGTCGATTGAAGGCCTTACCAGCTTGGAAGGCCTTTGCAGATGACCGACGCTCCTGTAATAACTTCAAGTACATAATAGTGCTTTGGAGTCCTTTGAAACCCTACAAGATGAGCCGAGGAACTCACAATACCTGTTGGCCGAAGCGCAGGTCCAATCGAGGTCCATTTAAGATCTCGACAGCACGTTCAGGGACCAGAAGCGGTGGGCAAGCGCTTTTGAGGGATGTAAGTTAGCTCAAGTTCTTGTTAACAGCTATGACACATCGGTAAGATGTTTCCAGCGCTCACCAAGATCTCGATCCCGCTTCACGTGTTTTATCTGCGGCCAACTTCACGAAGCGCAACTTCTCTCAGCTAACAAGACTCGCTATGTCCTCTACCCGTCCCAATTTGGCAGGATTCTCCCTCCTCTCTTTTGCCAATAGGGTATCTGCGTGACTTGAATAAGAAAGAGAGGGAGAGAGAGGCGGTCTGTGCGTTGAGGTGCGTGAATCGGAGTTTGAATTGGACTCATTTAATCCCAACGCGTCTCGTCAACTTTCTTTCTTCCCTTCCCCCATCTTCCTCTCCTCTCTGCCACCCCTTTCAACGCGTCAAGCCGCTGCTCGACGCAAAAACCCGTCCCCTCGTCGTCCAGCACAGCGATCAACGCCTTGCGCTGCCTTCCCTTTGCGCTCCAACCTCCATCCCGCCAACTTCCAGCCCCTTTGCGTGACGCGAAGCGACGCGTCGTTTCGAGTTTAGAGGTGCTCGCCTTGGATGAAATCCCTCGTTTAGGCGCTACCTCAGTGTTCGACCCCCTCGACGCGCCTCAGACCCGCGGTTCGGTGTCCCGCCAGCCCATTTGCGACGATCATCCCTCCTGCTCATGGTTGCGACGATCGTGTCGGGTGGTCTTTACGTCTCGAGGCCGCTGGGGTGGATTTTAACAGGTAAGTTCGACATCTTGTTGCTCCTCATCGCCAATGTGCCTGTTTTCCCCATTCCGCTTTGCAGAGATTCCCAGTTGGATATGTGATTTCTAGGTGTACGCTCTCTGTGTAGACTACATCTTCCGGCATTCCGTGTAGATGTACAATTCAATAAATGATTAAAACCACATTTTTTGCCTGCCACCACGGTGAAATTATCCAAACTGCTCGATGGTTAGGGAAAATGGCGCTAGCTCGAAGCGCTGGGGAGAGCTAGCGACGTCTTACTGGCGTACGAGCTCTTGATAGCGCCAGACGACAGACAAGCGCTTATGCGCCGGTAAGACGTTGCCAGCGCTTCCCTCCCGTGACACCAGCGCTAGATCCCATCCCAGCGCTTGGATGTCCTGTAAGGATATTCGAGGTCTTCCAAGATCGCAAGCCCTCGAGTCTATCTCTCAAGTTGCTTCAAGGTCTCGAACCGACTTTTTTGCTGATGTACTACGCAGCATCTCCCAAAACCTGCTCAGGATCGTCGTCGTCTATATCGATCACATTTCCGCATAGGACGGAAGCTGGGCGATCTGGCCTGTTTTCGCCAGCACCCTTTCCTTTGTTAGGGTTTTACGATGTCCAATTGCCCCTGTGAATATGTACCTGGGTAGGTTTGGACTCCGCGCTGCCAAAGCCAACTAATAAAGACGTCTTTAGGCAGAAGGCGTGCACAAGAACTCTCTCTCTCTCTCCCTCTCGACCCCACATCATCCTGATGCGGAGATCTTCATGCCAGTCACTTCGACCTCGTGGTGCAACAAATGGCAGAGGTGCGCTCATGGAAACGTAAAGCTTGCCGGAGACCACTATTAATATCTATCAAACAGCATTCTAAACGAGGAAATGGGCGTGTTTTGCTCTTCGCTTCGATGCATTTTGCCTCTCATGCTGAATTTGGTGAAGTGAAGGGCTCGGAAGATTGCGTTTATCACGGGTGATTAGTTTAGCAGGTTTTATAGGCCGTTTGAGCAAGCTGGTTGACATTTTGTACTCACATTCCTTCTCCCACCCCAATCCCATTGCTGGCGTAAGAGCTCACTTTTCCCGGCACCGCTTCGTCCAGCCATAATGGCTGCCAAGGAGGCTGGCGTGGAGGACGTCCTCACATCGAAGGACATCGAAGCAAAGATGTATGGACTCGTCGGAATCTGGATGGAGGTGCGTGAACATCTAGAACTCTAGTAGATTATTAACAACATGATCTATTGGTTTTATCCAGACATTTCTTTATGGTCTCTACCTATATCTGTTCGTCTCCGCCATGACCATATTGGCCCGAAAGAATGCCCTTCAAACATTCTCGTCCAAGGTTTTCTTCGCCGGAATCGTCACCATGTTCATTCTAATCTCATTTCATAATTGTATGTCCCAGCCTTCGCCAAAACCTGCTTGCCTCTGACACGATTATCAATCCCAGCACTTAACATCTACCGAATTGTCGCAGCATTCGGCTATAATACCGACGCCAGAGGCCCTGCACTCTATTTGATCGATTTTTTGAGATGGGAGAACTATTCCCTCTCCGTTCTCCTGGCTCTCATATTTTGGACGGGAGATATACTCGTGGTACGACATGCCGTTTTCCCATTCCTCGTAACGGACTTACAAGCTTTCCTTTCGCTCATACACTCACAGATTTACAGGTGCTTCTTGATCTGGCAACGAAACTATTGGATCATCGCCGTCCCTCTCCTTCTGTTCCTTGCTAGCGTTGGTGAGCACAGATCCCACTGGAACCAACTCCAGCCGTGCTCAATCGCGTCCCCATTCATGCGTCTAGCCTCGCATATCATGAACCTCTGGGCAGGTCGTATCTTCACGCTTAGCAATCTCAGCGCAGTACCATCAAGCCTTCCACCAGCTCTCAACATGCTCTTCCCCCTCTACGCCACTCAAAACGTCGTCACCACTCTGCTCATCATCCTCCGAATCTTTCTCGCATGTCATGAAACAAAACGTACGGGAACCGTGGCTCTTCATACACCGAGTTTGGTCTTGCTCATGAGGATTGTGATGGAGAGCGCTGCGATATACACGACGGAGATTGTGATCGCGTTCGTGTGACGGATCACGGACATTGTTTGGTTTACAAGCTTTCCCCTTCGACATAAACATCTTTATTACCTTTTACTTTTATTTGTTCTCTGTTTACTTCACATGACGTCGTCTTTAGATTAGAGTATATATACCGAAAACCCGTAGATACATGTTTCCCCAGTCAATCTATATTGTGTTACCTTGTCACTTGGTTGGCTCGACTCTCTCTACTCTCTATCACTCTCGTTCTCGTGTCGCGCTCAGACCTGGCCTCGACGTTTCACAGCCACGAGCTTAGGCGAACGCGACATATTTTTTGACACTACAACACTCACCGACTGAACACTCAAAACCGACAAAAAACCCTCTCGACTTTTCCCTTTTCCCTTCTCCTTTCCCCCTCGCGCTACCCTGCTTGGCAACCTCTGGCTTGATCACCCAGAGCTATCAGCAACGGTAACGTGCTCTTTTTTGAATCTCATCTTACCCTTTACCTTTCAGAACCCTCAAGAACCAGAACCATGCAACGACTGTTAAAACCTCAACGATACACACACTGCAAGTGGGGAATAGTTCGATAGTTAGATTGAGTACTGTAGGATGATACTGTTACACATACCTGCAAGTGGGGAATAGTTCGATAGGGAACTCCTCACTTGCAGTAGCTACTTAAATACCTATGGAGGCTATGCAAAGTAGAGATCATAACACAGTACCCATCGATGAACAGCATCGATGGTAGTTGTACAACAAAGATATGTATGATGAAGATAAATAGAAGAGATCGTAGTCATCGAATAGAAATGATAGAATGATAGAAGATGAAGAAGATAGATACGATGTAGATGAAACGATAGATGTTAATCGTCCGATCTTAAACTAATGAATCTCTGTAACTACGATGAGATGTAGGGAAGAAACCATGACATGAGCATTGTATTCTAACACACCCCCTCAATGTAATGTCCATGGACTAGAAAAGTCCCATTGCCATACGATGGCGTTCGACTGCAAGTCGAGGCAGCGGCTTGGTAAGGATGTCCGCAATCATGTCGTTTGTAGGAAGGAAGTGAACTTCAATGGCCCCTCTACGAATTTCCTGCCGGATCCAATGCATCTTGATATCGATATGCTTCATCTTACTGTGATGCTCAGGGTTCTTGAGGACTCTCAATGCCGATTGGTTGTCAACCATAAGCAGAGACGGTTTGTCCATTTTGAACCCAAGTTCGCCTAACAGGCTTCGCATCCAGATAATGTCGCGTCCAGCAGTAGAAGCAGATATGTATTCAGCCTCAGTTGACGAGTTGGCAATCGTTGCTTGCTTCTTGGAAGACCAGCTGACTGCACCTGTACCCATCTTCATGATAAAACCACTTGTCGATTTGCGAGTGTCAAGACATCCTCCATAGTCTGCATCGCTAAAAGTCTGGAAGAGCTCAGACGTATGTGGTCGATCCCCATCAGCTCTGTAGGTAAGCTTTAGGTCCTTCGTCCCTTGTAGGTAGCGGAAGAGATGCTTGACTGCCTTCCAATGTGCTAGTCCAGGATTTGAATTGAACTGTGCAAGTTTGGCAACAGAATAGGCAATGTCTGGTCGTGTTCCAATAGCAAGGTACATGAGGGCACCAATAGCGTTCATATATGGAACCTTCTTCATCTCTTCTTTCTCCTCATCTGAACTGGGAAGCTGGCTTTTATTGAGAGTGATGCCAGGTTCCATAGGCGTGGTGACTGGTCTGCATTCTGAGAGGCGGAAACGAGCAAGCATGTCAATGATGTACTGGGTTTGGGAGAGGCGGAGGGTTCTGTTCTCGCGATCGTATTCAACTTTTATGCCTAGAAGGTATGCTGTTGGACCAAGATCCTTCAGCTTGAAGACCTTTCGCAGTTCGTCCTTGACCCATTGGATTTTGGACTTGTGCTTCGACGTTATGGTAATGTCGTCAACGAAAACTGGGAGCGTGACTCGAACACCATCCTTGGCCCAGGTATAGATGCTTGGATCGGATAGAAGTTGGATGAAACCAATGCGCTCGAGTTCGTCTGCAAGTTTCTGGTACCAGAGTCGTCCGCTTTGCTTCAGACCATATAGACCCTTCTTTAGCTTGCACACCCATTTCTTGCCATTAGGACTAGGAACTTCAAAACCCTCTGGCTGTTTCATGTAGACCTCGAATGCATCTTCGATTTTGCCATTGAGATAGGCGTTGGAGATGTCGATGGACTCGATGTGGTCACCATTCATGGCAGCCTGAGCTAGGATGGCTCGGAGCGAGGCTAGACGAGTTGTGGGGGCAAAGACTTCATCATAGTCGATGCCATGGGATTGACCATATCCTTGACCAACAAGTCGTGCCTTGTACCGTTCAACTCTCCCATCTGCATCTCGCTTAATGAGGAAGACCCAGCGAGAGCCAATGGCTTTGCGGTCTGAAGGTAGCTCCACTAGTTCCCAAGTTCCATTGTCAACAAGAGCGTCGATCTCAGTTTGCGCAGCTTCCAACCATTTCTTCGAATCATCCCTTGCCATTGCCTCTCTCCAGCTTCGTGGGGCGTCGTCTGGTCGAGTTGCTGCACCAAAAGCCTTTTCGCCTACTATATCAAGAGCAATGTCGACTGCCTCTATCATAGAAATGTGATTGTCTGTAACACCATAGACGTCAAAAACAGACTCTAATACTGAAGTAGCTTTTAAGGCCTTCTCCAGATCAGGTTCGTCATCTTCTTCCTCAATGCTTGTAGCAGTGAGAGGTGCGAAGCGGTTCTCAGACATAGGCGAGTATTGGCGAGTTGATGAGGATGCAGGGATATGTGCAAGTCGAGCAGGGTTTGGGTTGAAGCCAGAACGAAGGTCCATGAGATTTATGCCTCCAACCTGAGGTGCAGGAGCTGCGATTGGTGTAGGTTGTTGTGGAAGTGGCGCTGGATTGGAATTTTGTGCACCCCCTCGATCTTGCGCCTCTTGCACAGACCGAGTCCTTGTACCAATTACAGTAGTCTCAGAGTCATCGTCCTCTGGAATGTCAGGCCGAGTGGCTGACTTTTCCCTGCGTGCAACTGGCACGGTTCCTCTCCTGCTGCTCCCTGCTTGGACTTGGTAGTCAACTATTTTACGAGCTGCAGCTCGAACAGGACGGTCTCCTTTCGCAACCTCAAAAGGCTTGTTTGGGTTGGACTTTGGTGCTGCAGGCTGCTTTTCCGTAGCCTTAGCCTGGCCAGTGGCTGGTGCTTTTGGCTTAGGTTTGGCAACAGCAGGTGCCTTGCCCTTGTTGGGCGCAGGTGTGGGAGTAGGTGAGGGGCTAGGTGGACGACGTATTTGTCTCAGAGCAGGAATTGGTGTTTTCTCAGTTCTCCCATCGTCAGGGGAGATTGGCTCGTCTTTTGCCTTTGGCGTGGGGGAGACGTATGCCTGAGGTGTAAACCATTCTGTTGAAGACTTTGACGGGGTTTTTGTCATATCCTCCTCTCTTTTGACCTTTTTAGAGGGAGTACGAGGGGATGGCGCTCGGGGAGTTTCAGGACGTTCAGGGATTTGACGATCCCCATCATCATCAGAGCTATCATCATCCGAGTCGGAAGGATTATGTGGTGGAGGCAACGAAGGTGAGCGACGATCTACAGAGTTAGGTGGATTCTCTTCATCACCCTCCTGAGTACTGTCGTGGTCGTGAAACCAAAGCTCAGAGAATTTTACCGGTGGCACCACTACTTTTTTGTCTTTCGTGGATAGACCTGGGAACGAAGTCTCATCGAATATGACATCTCTCGAGATAATTTCCTTCTTTCCCACCGGATCATAACACCTCCAGCCTTTGTACCCTTCTGAAAACCCTATAAAGATACACGGGATAGTATGTGAATCTAGGTTTCCGCGATCCTTTCGAGCAACATTTACGAATGCCCTGCAGCCATAGACCTTGAACATGGAAAGGTCTGGTCTTTTCCCACTCCATACCTCGTGTGAGGTGGTTTCAGATAGGGAGGATGTTGGGGTGACATTGAGGATTTCAGCATAGTATAGGACAGCTGTGGTCCACCAGCTGGTTGGCAATCCCGAATGATTCAGCATGGCAGTCACCCCCTCAGCTAAGGTACGGTTCATCCGCTCTGCCACGCCATTTTGCTGTGGGGTGCCTTTCACTGTGTGTCGGCGTTTAATTCCCCGAGCTTTCATCCATTCATCCCATTCTTTTGAGATGTACTCGCCCCCTTTGTCCTCTTGGAACTCTTTGAGTTTCTGGCCTGTTTCAAGCTCCACTTTTGCAACCCATTCCTTGAAGACGCTAAATGCTTCGCTTTTCTTCTTCAGGCAATAGACACCTTCTTTGCGACTGCAGTCGTCAGTAAAGGTAATCCAATAGCGATACCCTCGAAGAGATCTAGGTAGCGGACCATGAAGGTCACTGAAAGCACGTCCAAGTACTTCTGGAGAGCGGTTTTGGGAGACTTTAGGGAATGGAAGGCGATGCTGTTTCCCCGCAATGCATGCTTCACAAAATTCCTTGACATCTGTTCCCTTTTTGACTACAATGCCGTCAGCAAGATTTTGGGATATGAGTCGATCCAGTCGATCTTTCCCAATGTGACCAAGTCGATCGTGCCAGAGTCCTTTGTCTACAGCGGCCACATAGGCCTGTTCTCCTTTCTCAAGTGTTACACCGTCAAGTATGCCAGTAGTGCCGTGAATAGTAGCAGTGAAGAGGTCTTTGCCACCTTTAGAGAATTCAAGGGTGTCGTTCTCAATGACCACTCTGGCTTTACTTCTTTTAACGATGGAGAGTATAGAGAATAAATTATTTTGCAGACGGGGGACATATAGTACACGTTCGAAAAGTACAGACTCGCGATTACCAGCAGGCTTAAATAAGACGTCACCTCGACCTTGCGCATAGACGATGTGGTTGTTGGCTAGTTTGACGGGTATCTTGCAACCAACCATATTGCGCATCCACTTCAAGTGGGGGGTCATATGCGAGGTAGCGCCGGAGTCTGCATTCCAGGAATGGTCAGCGGTCTGTTTAAACTTTCGACGACGAGGGGTACTTGCGATGTGAGCAACGGCAGCCATCATAACCTTCTCTTCAGGGTCCAACTCCGAATCGGAATCTTCCTGGGCAACGTTTGCATCTGCCTTCTTCTTCGACTTCTGCTGATCGTAGCATCTGTCGTCGCCATGTGAGTTGTTGGCGCCATGGACCTTGCATGTGAACTTAGGCTTCTTGGGTGTAGAAGAAGTAGAAGCCTTGGAAGTTGTCTTCTTTTTGTTCGAAGACTTCTTCTTTGGCTTGGACGCTGCAAGTGCAGCCTCTTCAGCCAGTTCATCGTTCTTTTGCGTAATGTCGGCCATGCGAAGGTGGTCGAGGACTTCCTTGGGTCCTTTGACAGAGTCGAGGTGGGTGAGAGTGTTGCGGAGGAAGGTAGAGTTTTCGTCATGGGGAAGACCAATAATAGCAATGGCCATCATAAGGTCGTTGATAACGTCAATAGCAGTGTAGCCTTCTGAGAGTGTGGCTGGGGTAACGACGACTTGATGTGTTGCAGCAGCTGTTGTACCTGGAAGGGTAACTGATACGTCAACAGTTCCTTCTGGGATAAGCTTTGGTGCTTCAGGGATTCGGTCCTTGATTTGCTGGGCGAGGGCAACGAGTTTGGAACCAAAATCGCTGTACGAATCAGTCTCTGTCTTGCGTAGAGCAAGGAGTTCTTGAAAAGCTGCTGCTCTGGACTGGGCAGTCTGTGGCTGGTAGAAATCAAGGAGAGTGTCGTACATGGTCTCTGGGTCGTCGTCCTCAACATTGCGAAGGACTGAGTCAAGTTGGGCATCATCGAGGGTACCTCGAATATAGCCTGCAAGTGCGGTGCGACGCTTGCGGTAGTCCCTATAGGCCTTCCTCTCTTCTGTATCTGAAGAGTTTCTGTCGGGTTCATCCTCCTCGCCAAAGAGAATGTCCCTCGCGTTTATGGTGAGCGCGTGGTTGATGACATTCTTCTTCCATCTGTTGATGGTAGCAGCAGAGAGAGGGTTCTCGACGGAAGTCGACATGATGGAGCGTATAATGTAAAAGGGGTTGAAAAATAAAACTGTAAGGTAAAGCAATGGGCACTTGGGCAAGTGAACTTGAAGTACGTAGCAGTTTTTAGTGACTAAATATATAAGACCCCGGGTGTTGCACCGTTCTCCAACTCTCTCGCTCGAGCTGCGATGTTGTTGGTGGTCTGCTATCTCCTACGTGGTTTTTTGAACCTAGTGTTCTCAACCTCTCGCGGTAACCCTTTCCCAGTAAGGATCGGGACCAGTCCGGATACGTTCTTTGTTCTAAAGGGAGAGTACTCCCAATGTGGCAGTAGCCGTTCGAAGGACGTGTGAGATAAACGAGAACGTGGACGAAGTCGTCCGTTCGAAGAGATGAAGATTTAGAAAGTCTAATCGTCCAGTCACAAGTGCAACTGGGGACAGACGGGTGCTCCTAGTCGATAGACAAGGGAAGAGCCTAGAAGGCGATGCTACCAGTGGTAGACTTGACCGAACGTGAGGGAGGTTGAGTGGTAGCGTTGTGCGTTGACGACTTGTCTTTAGCACTGTGCACCGGGGCTCATAACCTGTTAAAACCTCAACGATACACACACTGCAAGTGGGGAATAGTTCGATAGTTAGATTGAGTACTGTAGGATGATACTGTTACACATACCTGCAAGTGGGGAATAGTTCGATAGGGAACTCCTCACTTGCAGTAGCTACTTAAATACCTATGGAGGCTATGCAAAGTAGAGATCATAACACAGTACCCATCGATGAACAGCATCGATGGTAGTTGTACAACAAAGATATGTATGATGAAGATAAATAGAAGAGATCGTAGTCATCGAATAGAAATGATAGAATGATAGAAGATGAAGAAGATAGATACGATGTAGATGAAACGATAGATGTTAATCGTCCGATCTTAAACTAATGAATCTCTGTAACTACGATGAGATGTAGGGAAGAAACCATGACATGAGCATTGTATTCTAACAACGACGACGTGGCGGTCTAGCTAACCGCACCTCCGCCGTCGAGCAGATTTCGGGTCGAGTTGCGCAGGCCTCTGGCACGCAAGGCCCTAGACGTGGACAGCCCTCGGGATCCACGAGACCCAGCCGTACTAGCCCTAGGGAGGCGGCTGTGGAAGAAACGACCGCTACCAGGTCAAAGACCCGTACGCTGGCGGAAGAAATTTCGGACGCCGAGGACGGTAACTCGGACAGCTCAGTTGAGCTCAAGCCGATCGATGAAATTGGAGATGATGGGCGCCAATCTGAGGCGCCGGATCAATCTCGTGTAACCAAGACCCCTGTCTCCACTTTTGACCGAGGTACTACCGGCTGGCAGACTGTGCGCCGCAGCCGCAGCTTCGATAGTGCGATCCCAGCGTCTCGTGTTCCTGTACAACCTGTAGTTGAAAGAATTCAAGTTGTAGAGAATAAATTTGCGAAATTACCTGTTCAAGAAGTTCGTGATTCTGTTCTCGAAGCTGCAGAAAAGCAGCTGACTCCAAACCAACGCGAGGTTCTCCAGCGTCGCTATGAGGCTGTTCGGGAGCCGGCTGATGACGTTCGTGAGGCTGGACCATCCTCTGGTCGGAAGAACAAGGGCAAGGGGCCCGATCCCAAGAATTGGGGTATGTCCGGGATTACCGGCGAGGAAGCTGATGTGGAGATTCAAGAAGCGACACTTCGAAGCTTCGAAGATGCGCGATCTCCTAGAAGGGACATGCCTCCTCACATGGTTAGAAAGAATACTCAGGCTGGTTATGATCCCGATGACGAACAGTCTGATGCTGAGAAATTGCCCAAGAAATCCAAGGGCAAGGCTAAGGAGTCCAAGAAAGACTCGAAGAAGGACAAAGAACCGTCCAAGAGTCACAGCAAGGACTCCAAAGCCAAGGAGCCCGCCCGATCAGTTCGATATGCAACTCCCGAAGTCGAATCGTCCAGGCCCACCACTGTTGGTGACGCACTTCGTAGCCCATTCGTTGGACGCAGCTCACGCAATGCGGCGCTCCAGCCCATCAATCAAATAGGCGCCGACAGCGCTCTTGGCAGACTTCATGCTCGCGAAAAGGAAGAGAGCAAGTCTAAGAGCAAGAAGAAGAAGAAGAAGTCCCGAAAGCACAAGGGATCTTCATCTGAATCTTCTGACTCTCCAAGTTCGCCCTCCTCTTCATCTTCGTACGATTCGGACAGCTCCACCACAAGCTCCGACCCTTCGTCCAGCGAATCGTCCTCGAGTTCTAGCTCAGATGACGGTCGTAAGAAGAAGAAAAAGTCTAAGAAATCTAAGAAGAAGAAGTCAAAGACTTACGTGAAGCCTCTTGTGCAACCAGTGCCACCGAAACCTTATGATGGCAAGGCAAACCTGAACGCATACCTGAGGTTCAGGCAGGAAGCAAACCTTTACTTGGACTTTGGTCGTGTTGGCAAGAAGTACCGTGTTTCAGTTATTTCGCGTTTCCTGGAAGGAAAAGCCTGGCACTGCTTTGAGCAGTTGGCTTCAGCTAATCCTAAGAAATGGAGGTTTAGCGAGTTCATGGATGAGCTGTTCAACTACTGCTTCCCTAAGGACTTTAAGTCTCGTTTGCGAGAGAAGCTCCGTTCAAACTCGCAGGGAGCCCAATCTGTTTGGGAGTATGTCAGACAGTTGGCCAACCTCTTGGATACCATTGGTATACGCGATGAGCGTACGCGAGTCCACGAACTCTGGTTCGGTTTCAACTCAGACATCGAAACCCAGCTCTGGCTTGATCATCTGAACCCTGAAGTCTCGTCCTGGGAAGAGGTCGTTGATAGTGCAGAGGCCATCGAGAACGCGCTGAAGTCTTCGAAAAGACAGCGGTCAATGCGCCCAGGTCCGTCTGGCTCAAACGATCCCCCATCCAAGGGGCGTGGTTCTGGATCTTCGAACGCGAAGGACTCCAAGAGCACATCAAACGCGAGTCAGAACCATAGGGAACAGACTCAGACCTCCAACGCGACGGCTGGAACCTCGCAAACTGGTTCATCCTCGAACCAACGTTCAGGAGACTCGTCGAACCGTCGAACAAACGGACAACAGTCCAGCAATGCCCAGGCTTCTGGATCAAAGCCAAGGGGACAGAAACTCACCGATCAGCAGGTGAAGGAACACATCGCTGATGGGCTCTGCTTCAAGTGCCACCAGAAAGGGCACTTGTCTCGAAACTGCCCAACTGCAAATGTGGTCAGGTCCAGAACCAATGATGGAAGGCCACCTGGCCTTGGGGCTTACAACCTCGAGATGGGATATGATGACTTACCTCTCGATGGTGAGGATGAGGTCCTCATCCTTGATGACGATGTTCCCTTGAATTCGTTGTTTGTCATGGATGAAGATGATGAAATGGCAGACTTACCTGACCTCGCTGCTGTCTCCGAAAGCGAAGATAGCGAGTATGACAACGATGCGATTGAGATGCCTCCTCTGGCGGAGTTATTGGATAGCGAAGACGAGGTCGGTGATGGCTCGGAGCGCTACCTTGCATTTAGGCGTTCCATCAGGGAAGCTCTCGGTTTCGAGAGCGATAACCTCAGTGAGCACAATGCAAACAGCGAGCCAGGGACTGATTCTGGCCCTGGAGGCGATGATCAACCTGACAATGACGAAGTGGGAAGCGATGCGGCCATGATTTCGCGCTGCAGCTCCCCTGGTAGTGACGATGATTTTGATGATCGCCGTTTTGACCTAGAAGAACGCTTAGCACGGTTCAACCAATTCAAACGAACCGCTAACGAGCTGAACAACGACGAGGAGGAAGTGGAAATCCCTCTTCGTCAGAACCCTTTTGAACCTGGCTGGATGTTCGAGCACCCAGACAAAATCGCCCGAACTCAACTGGGCGACGCTCTGTCAATGAAAGCCGAGTTTGTACTTGACAGCTCTCAGCCTTATCCGGGAGATCCAGTATGGATAGCCCAGACTCGAGGCATTGCTGGGAGGTTCAAGGTTGATAGAATTTCGGAGAAAACTTACCGGATTCTGGACACTTTCCATGGAGACGTCATTGAGGTCCCTCAATTTCGACTTGAACACCCTACGTTTCGCGTCGGGCGCTGGTATGCTCGCTTCAGAGCTAACGAGCTGCGAGAAATATTGGTTGGAGCTTACCCGATGCAGATGGGACCCGCGTATATCGAGATTGCTGGCTATTTGCTTCGCGATGGTATTTCTCAGTACTATCCGAGTCGATACTTCAATGATGATCCTGAAGCTCGCTTTAATGTTCAAGTATGGGAAGCAAAAGCAGACACCTACGTGATCAACGACTATGACCAGGGCACCTACACGTTGATTGGTGGCGATCATCTTCGCGATCCCAAGTTTAACTTGGTCAGATGGTATCAATTAGTTCTGAGACAAGAAAGGTGTTTTCATTTGAACACTTACCCGATATCTGACTGGAAGCCGCCAATCCCCAGCGACGCCTGCGTGCATGAGAGCTTGGACGAGGCTTTTCAGGAAGCGTCCGACTCGGAGATCGAGATTGAGGCCTACCTTCGTCGTTCCCCAAGCGAGTTTGAGTTCTCGTCAGGTGACGAAGTGGGTAAACCTCCTATTGCTATGGGAGCCGCAGTTCTGGACGACGAACTGTCCGAAATCGTCGTCCAGGTGCTTGGTCAAGGTGTGCCTTACCCTGGCGACAACAGACGACGATCCCGAGATCGATTCCTAGCTCGAAAGAGCCTCGAGCATCCGGGTTTCTATGAGATCTTGGACACCAAGCGTGATGAAGCGTCTTACCTTCACGTCTCACGCCTTCGGAACCCGTCATTCAACCTTGGGTTGTGGTATGCAACGTTGTGTGCCGAGAGAAAGGGCTGCTTGCCCATTGACTCTGCCCTTGCGCGATGGCAGAATGGCAGGAACCCTGAGGAGACCGTGATCGGTCGAGCATTCGAGAGACGGCTTGAATTCGCTCTCCAGAGCGGCGAACCTTACCCTGGAGATGAAATGACGTTCTGGCCTGAACAGTGTCCGCGTTTTTTAGTACAGCGCGATCCAGATAACAATGAATACTTACTTGTCACGGATCGCCGAAGCGAACGCGTCCTGAGACTCGAGAGTCTTGAGGCAGAGCACCCTGGCTTTGATGCTCGCTCCTGGTATGAGAACAAGAGTGAGCACGATCAGTTCTTGAACATCTTGTTTGAGGATACATGGGTGTGTTGATCTTATCTTATAGATTCGACTCGCGACTCTCGCGACTCTCCGACTCGGATTACTCCGACTCGGACTCTCCTAGATACATTCTTATGAGGCTATGCGACATCTATAGTATTCGTCATTCTTTCATCGTTACTACTCATACTGACTCATACGTTTACTCGTCACACATGTGACTGCTTACTCAGTCATTACTTAGCTCTATTATTAGTACGCTCAAATATGTATATAAGGCCTCTGGTAGCTACGATAATCTCTATCACTTTAACCTACCAGTTAAGCCTACAAGCTGCTCGGTAAGACCTACTCGCTAGTCGCAGTAGTATTCTTCAGGTTATGAGCCCCGAAGCTCAGTAGTTGCGCCGTAATGGCTGCACTACAAACTTGGTTGGCGCTGTAATGGCTGCCTCCATAGACTGCTACAAGTCTGCGCTTAATCGCTGCGACTATGCACGTCTAACCAAGTGGCTGATAGGCCGAACCTATGCCTTTACTCTGCGCTGTAATGGCAGCAGAGATCTGCGCTGTAATGGCTGCAGAATGGGGCAAAGAACGCGCTGTTATGGCCGCTTTCTTTGATATGTGATATACGTTGCTGATGAACCTTTGATCTGACAGATCTTATCAATCTAACCATGTCTTCCAACGCTCTCAACAACGTCCCCATGCTCGATGGTACCAACTACATTGATTGGGCCATGCGTGCGGAACAGTACCTGAAAATGCAACGTCTCGCGTCGTACATCGACGGCGAACGTCCCCTCGATCTCCCCTCTGAGTCCACTGCCGCTGAAAAGCTGGCTCAGGACGAGAAGATCAAGAAGTGGGACGAGGACGACGATCAGGCCATGGGAGCCCTCCTCCTTCGCATGAACAAAAACGTTTGCGCCCAAGTCTCGGGTGCTAACACGTTGAGTGCGTTATGGGATGGTCTCAAGGAGCTTTACGGGTCCCCTGGACTCGCGGCGATCTTCGCGTACTTCAAGCTTGCGATCCAGTTCCGTATTGGGAACGGAGATCCTCGCCCCGCGATTGCCGAGCTCCAGAACCACCTTGGTCAACTTGCCCAGAACGACGTCTCCATCGACTCGTTCATTGAGGCCATGATCCTGATCAGCAGCCTTCCTAACAAGTACGACAACACCGTCGCCATCCTCCTTAACAAGAAAAAGGAGGATCTCACCTTCGACGCCGTCGTCAAAGCCATCACGGCTGAGTACGATCGCGTTGCCAACCCGGCTACCCTCAACAAGTTCACTGGTATCAAAAGGAAAGGGGGAAACCCTAACTTCCGCCAGCAGCAACAGGGGCAGCAGAAGGATTCCAGCAACTCGGGTAACCAAAACCTGGGTTCTTCCCAGTCCAAGGGGAAGAAGCGCGGATCCAAGGGTGGCAACAAGAAGAAGGAGAAAGAAAGGAAGTCGCAAGGTCACAGCTCCCACATGGTACAGGCCGCCTTCTTAGGCGACCATCTCGTCTCTCTCGCTCCTCAGGAGCATGTGCCTCCCCAGGCCAAGGTCTCGGTCCTTTCATTCGTGAAAACCGGACCCTCTATCGTCCAACGTCCCGTCCTAACTCCATCCACCCATCTCTCTGCCTCGGCTGCTAAAGCCAAGGACGCTCCGTCTACGGAGACCTCGTGCTATCCCGACGTGGAACGCGCCAGGAAGAACTGCGGTAAGCTCGATTTACCAAAAACCGCCCGTCACCTCAAATCTTTCGAGGAAGCGGATAAGCGGAAACGAGCACTTATTGACCGCATCAGTTCACCCAGGCCTTCCAAACGTCAAAGATCGCTCGAGCCCTCCGAACAGCCTGAGGTGCATGAGACCAGCTCGTCTCTGCACCGACTCCCATCTCCCCCACTGGCACACGGTGGATCTGGAGAAGGGGTCGACGTTCCCCAACCAACCATGGTGCATCAATCTCGATTGCCTATGGAAGGGGACGGCTCACAAGCACTGGACGGACTCAGTGACACCGACGCCTTGGGCGAAGACGACGACAGCGTCTCCCTCGGCGACGAACCAGCACTGGAAAGGTGGGATGCAGTCGAGGACTCCTCGCTCTTCGGAACTCCCAAGACAGTCTGGGAGAGGATCCGCGACGGCGAACTGGAGGACCCGCTCCACCCCGACGACGAAGTCTCCGACTGGGGCTCCGACGACGGGATGGGAGGCGAACATCCAGATCGTAATGGACCAGATCGCCTTTCAGATGCACAACCATCCGTCTACCTACCGGACTGGGACGCTCTGAGGACTGGGCACTATGACGACGATAAGTATGTCCCCTCTGTTTCTACCAGGAAACACTTGGCTAACTCGTTGCCGCCACAGCTTGTTCAATTAGATATGAATATGCTAGACGACGATGTATTCCTAGAGTATTGCTGTGCAATTAACTCTATTGTTTCGATTCACGATTCATCGAATACCGCTAAGTGTAAAGATGCGCATTGCGCCTCCTGTAAGAAATTTGAGACATTCATTCATTGGATGATGGACTCTGGGGCATCAATGCACGTTACCCCCCTCGAAAGAAGACTTGTTCGACTACAAAGTCGTTAAGAACAGTCCATCGGTTAACACCGCTTCCAAGGGTACTACCCTGTCCATAAAAGGAATTGGAAAGCTTCGAGTAATTCACACCATCAAAGGTGCAGATGGTAACGATCGAGACGTAGAATCGATCATCGAACCAGTATATCACATTCCCAATCTATCGACTCGATTGTTCTCTACGGGAACTTTCTTGAGTCAACCCAAAACTACTCTTTGGGGTAATTCCCTATCCATGGGTATCAACGATTCTGATGGGAAAAATCTCATTAAGGGTCATCCACTTCATCCGGACGACACGATCTATTGGGTCTCTGTAAAGAACTCCAACGGATCGCCGATAGAAGTGCAGAAGGTCTCCGGACCACCTGCCGATTACGAGGTTATGCATAAACGCTTTGGTCATCCATCGCGGGAAGTGCTCAAACGAGCCAAAAAGCATACCACGAACTTCCCACCTATGGTGGAAATTCCCAAACATGAACCTTTGTGTCGCGGTTGCGCGCAAGGGAAAATGACGCTTGAGCCGTTCCCGGCTTCAAGCAAGCGTGCGAAGCGCAGATTCCAGAAGATCCATTCAGATCTGAAAGAATTCTCCGTCGAATCATACCACAAGTTCAAACACTTCATCTCCTTCTTTGATGATTGTACGAGTCGTGGATCGTGTGTCCTTCTTCGTCAGAAGAATGGATCAATACAAGCGATCAAAGATTTCGTCACCATGGTCGAAACCATATACCATGAGAAAATCGAAGAATGGCAGGTGGATGGTGGTGGAGAATTCATCAACGAAGAACTCATAGCATTCTTCAAATCAAAAGGAATCAAGCTCTCAATTAGCGCTCCGTATATGCATCAGCAGAACGGACGCGCTGAGCGTTTCAATCGCACTATCATGGAGAAGGCTGAGTCAATGCGTCACGACGCTTGCCTGCCCCAATCATGGTGGGAATTTGCCGTTCTATATGCCGTTTACGTGTATAACCGGACGCCTCTCAAGCGTCTTGGTTGGATTACTCCACACGAGGCTGTAGAAGGAGAAGCTCCAGACGTCTCTAAATTGAGAGTCTTTGGATGCGGTGCCTGGGTGTACATTCCAAAGGAACAACGATCTAACAAGCTCCTTCCACGGTCGGAGTATATGATCTTCCTAGGATTCCCCGAAGGCATGAAGGCGTATCTCTTCATGAGATCGCCAAGGAACGTTCTATTCAAGGCGACTACTGCTCGCTTTGATGAACTTCACTTCCCAAGGTGTCCTGATGCGAAAGCACCTCAAGACCAACCACGAGTTGAAGACTACCCACCTTCCTCGTTTGGCAATGATGGACCTCCATCTGAATCTGGAGATGATGATGACGACGAAGATTCCCTTCCTCGTCCATCCCAAAACTCCCATACCCCAAAAAGAGGTAGCGGTCCTGATCGTGCCGACGATCGGAACGTTGGTGAACAACCAGCTGACCAGCACCCGCCGAACCCTGCACCGGGAGACGCTCCAGGTGATGCACCTAGGAGATCTACGCGGGATCGGACACAAACCAAGCCCCAGCCTGGCGATGTCTACGGAAATAAAACTCCGACAGAAAAGCATCAGACGGATCGGAGACAAGCACTTGATAAAGATGACAGACGGCCATCTGGATCTAATCAAGGTGCTGAAAGCAGAGAAAAAGGTGTTCCCGCGCCAATACCTGCTACTCCAGAGTCCGAAAGTGATTCTGACTCTACTTTTGACATACCTGGGGACTTAGAACGCTTAGCGCGTGAAGGGGGAGTTAATTTTATGCATTTCCTGCTTTCAAAAGCGGTTTTGCCTCCAGTTCCTTCTGTCGATAGCGCTCCACGTGAGTGGACGTTTAAAGACATCTTGCGGATGCCACCGCAGGAGAAGAAAGGATGGATCGATGCTTGCAAAGATGAGTTAAAGGCACTCTCTGAACGCAATGTATTCGAAATGGTCGATCTTCCCAAAGGTCGCAAAGCGATTACCAATCGCTGGGTATTCGACGTCAAATCTGACGGTCGTAAACGCGCTCGACTTGTTGCCAAGGGTTTCCAAGAAATCGAAGGCATTGACTACAACGAGATTTTCTCACCGGTGGTTCGTTTCGAATCAGTCCGAACCATGTTAGCCCTCACGGCTCTCAAGGATTGGCACATCACCGGGGTCGATGTCAAGACTGCATTCCTCTATGGGAAACTAGATGAGGAGATCTATATGCGTCAACCCGAAGGCTTTGTCATGAAGGGCAAAGAGCACAAGGTGTACCGGCTCCTTCGTGCTATCTATGGTCTGAAGCAAGCGTCCCGTGCATGGTACATGGAACTTGCAAAGTCGATGAAGATTCTTGGCTTCAAACGACTATCGACCGATACCGGGATCTTCATCCTCCAGGATGGACATGGTGGCTTTGTCATCATGATTGCCTACGTCGATGATCTCATCTTCGCGGGTCCTAACAAGAGACTTGTTAATGCCAAGAAAGAGGCGTTCAAGCTCAAGTGGGAATGTCGAGACTTCGAAAATCCAACCGAGTTCTTACGAATGAGGATCAGGCGTGACGGACAAAATATCCGTCTGGACCAATCTGCCTATCTTGGCACAGTCCTGGAACGTTTTGATATGAAGGATTGCCGACCGGCACCTACACCTATGGTCGAGGGTTATAGGCCTCTCGAACATACTGGACCTGTCGATACGAAACGACGCCACTACTTCCAGTCGATCATTGGATCTCTGCTCTACTTGATGCTGGGCACTCGTCCAGATATCGCCTACGCTGTTGTTAAGCTGTCTCAATTCGCAGCTAATCCTTCCGAGGAACACATCAGCAAGGCCAAGTACATCTGCAGATACCTCCGAGGAACTATGGACTACGCTCTGGTTCTTGATGGTGCATCCCAAAATGGATTGATCGCCTACTCGGACTCTGATCACGCCGCAGATCTGGTCGCACGCCGATCTACGACTGGAAACATGGTGATGTTGGCAAGCGCTAGCATTAGCTGGATCTCACATGCTCAAAAGACAGTCGCTAATTCCTCCACCGAAGCCGAATACATGGCTGTGTCTGACTGTAGTCGACAGGTGATGTGGTTCAAGCACATGTTCAAAGAGCTTGGCATGCCGATCATCGTACCAATCCCTATCTGTTCCGACAACAACGGTGCTATTTTCATTAGCAACAATCCTATTCAGGAGCGTCGCATGAAACATATTGATGTCAAGTTTCACTACATCCGTGAACTCATTGAGAATGGAGACATCGAAGTCTTGCGAGTTGATACCAACGACAATATCGCAGACATCTTCACCAAACCGTTGGGACGTGTGAAGTTTGAACACTTCAGGGAATTACTAGGACTTGAGTTCTACTCGTCTTAGTCCAATGGGTACACTCGTTAGGAGATGCACTCATTGAGGGGGAGTGTTGATCTTATCTTATAGATTCGACTCGCGACTCTCGCGACTCTCCGACTCGGATTACTCCGACTCGGACTCTCCTAGATACATTCTTATGAGGCTATGCGACATCTATAGTATTCGTCATTCTTTCATCGTTACTACTCATACTGACTCATACGTTTACTCGTCACACATGTGACTGCTTACTCAGTCATTACTTAGCTCTATTATTAGTACGCTCAAATATGTATATAAGGCCTCTGGTAGCTACGATAATCTCTATCACTTTAACCTACCAGTTAAGCCTACAAGCTGCTCGGTAAGACCTACTCGCTAGTCGCAGTAGTATTCTTCAGGGTGCCCACCGAGTTTGACGTCGTCGAGAAGACCGACGCTCAAAGGTTCGCGGAAGCAGCAAAAGAGGAACGCGTATGGAATCGCGCCCTTGAACTAACTCGATCGCTGCTAGAATGGTCTCATAAGAACGAAATGAGCAAACGCGAAAGACTCACCGAAGTGAACTCCCTGAGAGCGGAGTTAGATCTCGCAGGTTTGCAAGTACCTCAGGGATCCTACCCTGCTCTTGAAAGGAACTCGGTTTTCCCAAAGGGAGGCCCTCTGCTCGTCCCTAAACCGGTCGTTGTGGTCTGTGAAGTCAACGCCCAGCCCTCTCGAGCTCTTCTAGACTCAGGAGGCCTCGGGGACTTCATTTCGTCGACCCTTGTCGATCAGTTGAAGCTGAAGAAGGACCCGTTAGCAAATCCGCTTACCTTGCACATGGCTGTTCAAGGTTCGCGTTCCAAGATCAACTCTACAGTCACCGTTAGGCTGAAGTATCAGACAATTGATGAGGAGCGCACCTTTTATGTGATCAATGTCAATAACTATGACTTGATCCTTGGCACGCCGTTTCTCTGGCAGCATTCCATCTGCCTTGGCTTTAACCCCGCGCGCGTGCTGATTGGAAGCCCGAAGTCGATCCCGATAGTGAAGGGACTTGAGACGAAGCCCGTAGTCTCTAGTATCGACTTCGAGGACCCGAAGGTTGTCAAAGCACGTGAATACCTGAAGGCGCTGGCGAAGCCACTTTGCAAAGATGTTAGCGAGACTGAATTGCCGCCGTTGAGGGCAATCAACCATACCGTGCCTTTGATCGACGATAGCGCTGTGTATAAATGGCGCCGATCGACGTGCCCTGAAAAGTTTCGTGAGCAATGGCGGGAAAAGCGGGACGTTTACCTTCGGTCTGGTCGTTGGGAAATGACAACAGCGTCGAACACTATCCCCATGCTTCTCATCCCAAAGCCGAAGAGGGATCAGCCGGAACTTCGAACCGTGTTCGATCTGCGTGAACGGAATAAGAACACAGTCAAGCTCACCTCGCCTTTACCCGATATTGAAGGCATCTTGCGTCGTGTCGCGAAAAAGCGCTATCGATCGAAGCTTGACCTGAAAGCAGCCTATGAGCAGATTCGGATTGTGCCAGAGCATGTACACAGGACGGCGACATCGACGCCAGATGGAAACATTGTCTCCCATGTCATTCAGCAAGGAGACTGTAACGGCCCAGCGACGTGCCAGACCCTCATGAACCATATCTTCTCACCACACATTGCAGTGTTTTTGGACCCTTACCTGGATGATATTTACATCTATTCAGATGAACTGGATGAACACATTGAGCACTGTAAGACGGTCTTTGAGATTTTGAAACGCGAGAAGCTTTACCTTTCCGAGAGCAAGCTTGAGTTTCTCTGTGACCGAATGGAGGTCTTGGGACACATCATTGAGGGCGATGGAATCTTTATGGACCCCCACAAGGTTGACTGCGTGGTCAACTGGAAGACGCCAACAAATCGTGATGCCCTTCGTCGGTTTCTAGGCGCAGTTGGGTACCTGGCAGACGATGTACCTGGAATCAGAGTCCCAATGGGTGTCCTTAGCCGCATAACAGGTGATGCCGTGCCTTATCGTTGGTCGTTTACCGAGCAACGCGCTTTCGAGGATGTCAAGCGACTGGTAGACGAAGTCAGGGATCACAGGAGAACTCCCCTGTCTTATGAGAAAGACGCACCTCCGATCTGGATGATCACCGATGGAAGCACCACGGGGATCGCTGGTGTGATAGCGCAGGGACACGACTGGAAAACTGCTAAAGTTGCAGCATTCTACTCGGCAAAGCTTAATCCCGCGCAGACGAGCTATGCTGTCCACGAGATCGAATTCCTTGCAGGCTTAGAGACGATGCTCAGGCACCAGGATATCCTGCTTGGGGCCAAGTTCACTTGGATCACAGATCACAAGGCCCTCGAGCAGTTCCTGACCCAGCCAAAGTTGAGCCACCGTCAGATTCGCTGGACTGAGAAAGTTTCGAGCTTTGACTTCGACATCAAATACGTCGAAGGAACCGAGAACGTCTTGGCTGACGCCTTGTCAAGAATATATCAGGAGGATCAGCCAGGGACGGTTCGAGCTAGAAGTGAGTATACTTACCACGATGTTGTCGACGAGGACGTTGTGGTGAGCACTGAGAAGCCGGAAGTAATGCCCATTCTGTCCGGAATAGAAGCTGCCATGGTTACCACTCGCGCTAGAGGGCGTAAGTTGGCTGAAGAAGCTGCAGGCGAGGCTATAGGTGCACCTGTCCCTGAAGCGACGTCGGCGACGTCGCCAGCAACGAGTTCCGCGACCAGACGTTCTGGGCGACGGAAAGAGGGCGGGAGTGCGAGCAAGAAAACAGTAAACTCACCTGATTCAGTTTCTGAGACACCGATGGCGGGAGAAGAACCAACGAACCAGAATAGACGCCCATCGGAATTGAGTCCTCGGACACCTTCGGAGAATAGGGGTACCTCCCAGTTGGGAAACCCAACTCCTGAATCGAGCGCGCATGAACTCGATGACTCCTTCTCACCCCTTCCTGATACGTCACTTGTTGAGATCATCTCGGCAAGCACAGGGAACGGCGGGGTTATGTTTTTGGACGGTCTGAAGCCTCTATATTCGAGGGACACCATTTTTCGTCCAATCATCGAGAAACCAGATGAATTTCGAAACTTCGAAGTGCATGAAGGCTTGGTCTACTTGAAGAACCAAGGAAAGTCGCTTCTGTGCATTCCTAAGGGCATGGTTAATGGTCGAAGCACTCGAGAAGTTGTTATCTCGGAAGCGCACTCAGTTCTGGCGCATTTGGGAGCTAACAAGACCATTGATTACCTACGAGACCATGTGTTCTGGAAAGAGCTTGTTTCGGACACGAAGGCCTTCTGTTCAACCTGCATGACGTGCAAACGGAACAAGCCTGACAACCAACGACCCTATGGTCTGTTGAACCCCCTCCAAGTTGCTAGCATCCCATGGGATACTATTGGCGTTGATTTTATTGGCCCATTGCCCGAATCCAAGAACCGCGACGGCTCCTTTGACTCCATCGCCGTTGTCATTGATCAGTTGACTTCGATGGTTCATTTGATTCCGTGCCGCACAAACTACAAAGCCAAGGATGTGGCCGAGATGATGTTCGAGTCTATCTACAAGCTTCACGGCTTGCCCCGAAAGATCATTTCTGACCGAGATGTCTTGTTTACCAGCACCTTTTGGGAGCATTTGAATCGCCTCATTGGTCCCCAGCTCAAGATGTCGAGCGCTTATCACCCACAGACTGACGGAGTGACCGAGCGAGCCAATAGAACCATTGGACAGATGCTTCGCGAGCTGGTGAACGAGAAACAGACCGATTGGGTGCAGAAGCTTCCTCTGATTGAGTTCGCAATCAACTCTGCACGCTCTGATAGCACTGGCTTCTCCCCCTTCTTCTTGAACAGTGGGCGCTTACCTCGCTCGATGATTTGGAACTCCGCCCGCGCGTCCGAGTTTCCAGCAGTTCGTCGCTTCGCTGAACAGCGAAAGCATGCCTTGATGTCTGCCCATGATTCTATCATCTCGAACCGAATCAAGATGACTCGTGATGCGAATGGCCATCGTCGTCCCTCTCCGTTTTCCAAGGGAGATCTCGTTTATTTGTCAACGAAGAACATCAAGTTCCCAAAGGGACTTGCGCGAAAAATGATCCCTAGATATATTGGCCCTTATCGTATCACCGAGGATTTCGGGAACCAGACTTTTCGAGTCGACCTTCCTGCTGACCTCAAGCGTCGAGGTGTTCATGACTCTTTTCACGCGTCTCTACTGCGAGTTCACCTCCCTAATGACGACAGATTGTTCCCAGGCCGTATGGACTCTCAGATCCGGGTCCCTGACGAAGCTGAACCCGAGTGGACAGTTGATAAGATATTGTCTCATCACGGTTCAGGAGAGACGGCCCTTTTCGAGATTCAGTGGAAAGCAGGAGATGTCACATGGATGTCTTACAACGAGATTCGAGACCTCCCGGCGCTTAGCCTCTATTTGGAACTCATGGGCGCTGATGACGTTTCCCGACTTCCTTTTGGGAACGGTCGTCCGCCCCTGGATCCCCAAGTACACGTTTGAACTTCCCTTTTCTTTGCTTGAAAATTTCACTATTTCTCCGATTTTTTGCTTACCTATGACTTCATTTGCATCCCATTTTCCTATATCTTCACCTCAACTTTTGTCTATTTTATTCCCCATCCCAACTCCCCATCGCACACTTTTTATAACTTCACTCTATTTGACTTCTTCGTTACCTCAAAGCCTTCACGTCATGTCTCGCCCATCCAAGACCCCGAAGATCACTCCCACTTGCCATCCTCGCCTCTGTCGCCTCACTCGCGCCTCATTCATCCTTGAATATCCCAACCGCAAGACCTTAATCACGGCTTCCCACCTTGCCAACATCATCCGCTCTTCCAACTACATGAACCGCCAGGGTACCATCCCAGAATACCTTCCCGACAATTATGTCGATAACGTTTCCACCCTTAACGCTGGATCCCCCGACAATCGTCGCTTCTCGACGTTTGACCCCATCACCAAGGCTATCACCCCATCGGGAGGGATCACCTGGAAGCAGGAGGACTTCGAAATCACTCGTCAGGATTGTGGATTTGCCCCTGACAAGGGTATGGACCACGGCGGAGCCATCAAGATTGCAGACGATCGGAACGGCAAGAAGAGAACCTGGTTGGAGGGTCTCATTTTCGAGAAGGCTATGGATAACGATACCAAGAACCACAAGCGTCGCCGCACCAAGTCCACCAATGGAAACCGTAACAAGAACGAGTCTCATGCGGTCAAGACCCCTAACGACCAGCTCGACGAACTCGACGGTGAATTTGAAGAAGACGACGATATGGGTGGTCCCTCCGGCGAAGGTTCGTCTGCTGGAGCTGTTGACACTGCTGCTTGAGCATCCCTGCTCGCTTCTTTGGTGCCCTTCCTTCGGAACGGCAAGAGGGCGTATGTGACGGATCACGGACATTGTTTGGTTTACAAGCTTTCCCCTTCGACATAAACATCTTTATTACCTTTTACTTTTATTTGTTCTCTGTTTACTTCACATGACGTCGTCTTTAGATTAGAGTATATATACCGAAAACCCGTAGATACATGTTTCCCCAGTCAATCTATATTGTGTTACCTTGTCACTTGGTTGGCTCGACTCTCTCTACTCTCTATCACTCTCGTTCTCGTGTCGCGCTCAGACCTGGCCTCGACGTTTCACAGCCACGAGCTTAGGCGAACGCGACAGTTCGCTTTTCGGTTGTTCCTGCACCCAGCGAGATTGTTCTTCCTTTACCTTCTTGCTCCTTCGACCGGTAAACTGCGTTCTGTCTATCATTTCGATTCTTGAAGGTAGACTGACAATGAGCATAGGTATCGCCTTCGTTCTTCTGGTTATCCGGGCGCATTCTGCAGGCGAAGACGCAAAGAACACGTTGGAGTCACCCTCCCTCCTGCCAACTTGGCTATTGAAAGAGAATGATACAGCAAGCTAGTCCAGGGACTTACAGATATCGTCTCCCAGCGTATAATGTGGTAAGGCGTTCCACGATAACGGGCAACCAAGTGATCTTGTTAAAAGCAGCTATAATGTAAACGTAAATCTCTGTGCAGTAAGGTTCATTATAATACACTGTCGTTCAATACAAGTTCAATAATTGGGGCGAAGCCCCTATTGTCCTGGGGAACGCGAATGCAACCACACAGCCACATGGTACGGTGCATCGCCACTGGCTGCCTCCAGCCATCGGTGAGAGAGCCCCGGCCGCAGGTACCCATATCATATATGGGGGTTACGCCTGCGAGCTCTTCACGACGCACTTCACGTGCGACGAAAAAACCTCGTCAGAATTGGCTTCTCGTTGAGGCTCCTGATTCTTCCTCGACCCAACGTTTGCTACGGGTTCAAAGCCCCTTAGTGATACCATACATTCTCGCCCTGTGATTTCCCTTCATCTCATTATTCAACTGCCGGTACATATCAATCTACAGCGTGGATCTCACTCAATCTTGTCCGTAACACCGCTTGGGCGGTAGTCTCCTGGCTCTGCTCGCGACCCCACCCCTTCACACCAAAATTAGACGTCGTAGCAAAGGATCGAGGCGAAACAACCGCAGATTGCCGTCGTCAAACTCAGTATGGCCAAAGACCGCCCCACCCACCCATTCCAAACTACCTACAGTAACAATCAACCTTGTCGTGGGTGCGCTCCTTCGCTCGATCAGCACAGGGCTCGAATTGTCAATCGGCGGTTGTCTAGCTGCTTTCCGTGGCATGCCTTGCATGAGTTATAATCAGCTGATCTGCATGGTCCATATCCATGCTTTGTCCCGGACAGAACGCAAACCAAAAGTACCGCAGACTGATCTGATAAAGGCTGTTGGATTTTCCCTGCTCGCGAATAACCCGAAAACCGGAATAGACAGTGTGTAGTCCTTGACTGTTGTTGGAGAGGATCAATTGCAAGACCCTGACTTGGACAGAGTTCATGACCATTGCCTTAAACCTCAAACCTCGAAGTTATCATAACCTCGTCTGAAACATCTGTCAGTGTCTGAGGCAAGGGTCCTTGAATGTGACATGCAAAGATGAAAGGCCGCCGGATCGGCGACTTTAACTAACGACGCTCATTTGTGTGAATGACGTCCCAAATCTAGGCTCATAGGCCCTGTTTTCCTCTTCGACGACAACACTCCCTCACGCATCGGGGGCTGAAGGGCTCCCCAGTCTCCTTCTATATGTATACTTGAGCTTAATGCTTAAACCATTTCCTCATTCCCTCCTCCCTCATTTGCCTCCGTGCCAGCCAAAGTCGTTCCAGCGACAGCGCTGTTGTGCTCAGCCACAATGGCCACCAGGGCTAGCGGGCTCCAGGACAACCTCACAGAGAAAGAGATCGAAGTCAAGGTTTACGGTCTCGTCGGTATATGGATGGAGGTAAGATTCCAGCATGGCCGAATAACGCAATCATTCAAAGCTGAATTGGCGGCGCATTAACAACAGACGTTCCTCTACGGCATCTACCTACTTCTCTTCATTACAGCCATGCGAGTCCTATCCCGAAAACAGGCGCTTCACAGGTTTTCTTCGAAGGTTTTCTTCACCGGAATTATCATCATGTTTATCCTAATCACGATCCATAATGGTGTGGCGCACGTTTTATGATTCAAATGCTTCATTATTGCTCACGCGAGGGTTCCTGAAGGTCTCAATATCTACAGACTTATCGTTGGTTTCGGCCACGCAGCCAACGTTCATGAGCCCGTGCAATACCTTACCAACTTTCTACAATGGGAGAACTCCTCTTTGTCTATCCTCCTCGCTCTTATATTTTGGTCAGGAGACACCCTCGTCGTTAGTACTTCTCTTCAAGTGAAGCTCGAATTACCCAGCGAGAACACTAACAAGAAATTCTTCAGATCTACCGATGCTTTCTAATCTGGCAACGCAACTACTGGATTATTGCTCTCCCCCTTACCCTCTTCCTTGCAAGTGTCGGTGAGCTCAGAGCCATGCCCTGCCCTGTCTACCTCACACCCATACGATCTGTTTACTAGCTACACATACGACGAGTATCTGGTCAGCTCGGCATTTCGCATTGGACCCCAGCGCCGTTCCACACAGCCTCCCACCATTTCTCAACATGCTCTTTCCCCTGTATGCTGCCCAAAACGTTGTTACAACCCTCCCTCGTTATACTTCGTATCTTCCTCGCCCACCGGGAGTCAAAACGCACGGGCTCTGTTGCCCTCAACACTCCCAGCTTGGTTTTGGTCATGCGGATCGTGGTGGAGAGTGCAGCGATATACACGACTGAGATCATCATGGCGGTTCATCTTTCGACTGCTGAAGCATCCAGCAAGGCTATTCTTTTTGTACCTTATGACTCCTTCGACAGGTGGGCGGACTTATGCGTTTTCAATCAGAGTGCTCGGTAAACTGATGCGAAATATAGGAATTGCTTTTGTACTGTTGGTAGTACGTACACATGCTGCGAGTGAAGAGGCTAAGGATACGTTGACGTCGCCTTCCGTCTTGCCATCGTGGCAGGTTCAAGAACGTGATCTGACCACTTCTCATCTTGAGCGATCTTCTTCTAGTGTACGATAATGCTATAATGAACTGTACGTTTACCTGATTGTAACAAACATGCGGTACCTCTGCGGCTCCCGGTCCAGATCATGCCCTCCAATAGGTTGGAATCCGAGAGGTGCGGTAGCCGAGGCCCAATCTTCATGAGGACAGGTGCATTCTGCCAGAGTGATCCCTGGCCTCGTGTTTACCTCTCTTCGCTTCCCGTCGTCTTGGATCCGTTGCCCAACTTGTACCCAACCGGCATTTAATTATGCCCCTGAAGATGGTGGCGTAGAAGATGATGGATGCACCACAGGGCTGGAGACACGCCACTTGAATCACACACTTCAATCTTGGGCAAACCCTGCCAGGTTGGTTGTTCGAATTGCGAACGTACCCTTCGGACCAAGTGCCTCGTTGTGCTTGATGAAGATTAGAGAGAGAGATGGGTGGAGTTGCATACAATACATCTAAGGTCCTCTGAATCGGCTGAGTGCGTTGAACCCTCTTTGCATGGCATATCGTTGGTCGCACAACCAAGAAATCCCCTTTATCGTCCACCACCGATTACACCAACGAATATCCAGCAGCCGACCACACCTAGAAGTCCATACCAATCATTCAAATCGAACACATCGTCGATCATGTTGGTAGTGGTATAATGGTCGAAGACGACCGGGTTGAAAGTTTATTTGCGATAAACCTCGATCGAATTGATACTTCAGGAAGCGTTCTGGTGAATAAGACGGAAGATGATGAGAACGGTCAACGCCAAGTCGATATCTGAAGGGGAGGAGAATCTTACCACAACGTTCCTGGGATCCATTAACCGATCTTGACACGCTCCTGGGAAACCAGATGTTGCATACGAGTCGGTAGCCCAGTCACCGGCACCGCGAAAGGTGATGTCCATCGCTATCGCGTTAGCACGTTCAGGTGATTATGGGTCACGATGGCAATCCAGACTCACTAAGGAAGATCGTGCGGTTGGTGAATAACTTCTCAATCTCACAACCTTCAGGTCACAGAAGTGCAGGGGGTTCACCCCAGAGGGGTTGGGGGAGCCTACCGTGATATCGGCGACAACAGCGGCTCGGTAGAAGGGCCCTATCGCACAGGACATGAGTATAGATGCCCAGGGTGAAGAAACTTTACGACTTACATGAGGCAATCCCGTCCTCGTGCCATCATCGTGTTTCGCAGCATCGCAATCATTGCTGGCCCTGAGCACTTGATCTGAGAGAATGTGATTTGGGAAGTGAGCAGATGAGAGGCAAGGAACAGTGTGAACGGGACGAGATGCTCTCCGAGAATGACTCTTTGTCATCCAATTCACAGCCTGAAGACGTATGCCACACAACCTGGTTATGTTCCTTGTCGTGCACACCCTCAATGATATCTATTTCGCCATTCTGTTGCCCTATCTAAGCAGGGGACGAAAAAGGACGCAAACGAGGCAAACGCACCGTCGGCCAATTTCCGTGAGTACTCTCCCAGGCAGGCTATACTCCATACCCCCAGCCTAGGTAAAGTCAAGGATAAAAAGACTAGTGGTATAGTGCTTCTTGGTTTGCACACGCATACTGGAGAGAAAACAATGAATAGAGTGCTCGAGCTCGGAGAACGAGCAGCGCACCCGGTCCTCGATACTCCCCATTCCAACGTCAGTTATCTGTCGGATTTCATCGCCACGTACCCGTCATCCGGGATGTATAATAGGTCAGATTACGAGAGAAAACTTCTTCTTTGGGCACAGAGTAGACCAAACCACTGGAGAACGGGTCAGACTCCTTCAGTCGAACGGTGGCAAGACTGCTTGCTGAGTAAGACCTTCGCCGGGAAAAGAACAAGCTGTGGCTCCCAATAGATCAGCATCCTAGATATGCACAGCGTCCAACCAAACTCATTCCAGCTACCTGAATATCGATAGACAGTAATTCGCTAAATTTCAGCTTTTGATATTTGTTTACTTTCGGAGCTGGACAAATACCTGGAGCTGCTTCTTCGGGTCGCGTTGGCGTCGGGGCACCAGCAAGGACCCGGCGGGGCACCAGAAATGTTGCTCTGAGTCCAAAGATGGTCAAGAGCAGCCTGGGGCTTACGGCGTTGGGGGGCGTGCTATTTGCATCGCTCCGAAACTAACAAATATCAAAAGCAGCATTTCGGCGAAATACTGTCTATCGATATTCAGGTAGCTGTCAAAGAAGCCAGGAGCCTCTAGTCATCCCCCAGAGGCTGTACCAATAGCGAAACGTCTCACTTGCTGTCGTAAGGCTTTTTCGGAATTCCAAAGGGTCAGGAGTGTGAGGCCTTTGCCAGTCAGCTGTTGCATAGAGTGAAACCAATGCATAAGATACAAAAGCAGCAGATCTGAGAAGTTCCAGAGTGAATCCATCGGTTTAGTTGTCGTGTAGGCTCTTCCCAGAGGAACCAGCTCCTCAGTCGGTCAGATCTGTAGAGCAGAGGTTGAAGCCAGAGGTATGATAAGAATAGAGGTCAGGATTGAATCCGCAGTTAAGAGCTTAGAAGACCAGGTGGAGGGTTCGCCGCTGCCGAGCAATATTAATGAGCATAGCCACAACGCCCCTGTCCCTCACATCTCATTCACTCAGAATCAGCGTATTAAATGGAAAGAACTGGCCGATGCTAGAGGTTGTAAGTATCGTTGAATTCCTTTATCTCTTACTATTTTACATTTTGACCTTTTAGAAACGCCTTAACAATATCTTTCCAAGTGCGCCCCTTTGTCCATCCGCCAGAGCTAACCCCTCATAGAGAAGGTCTTCCTGATACTCCCCAGGCTTAGCAACCCCGAAGAGTAGGACTTCGAAGCCGCTTTACTCGCGCTGGACTTTGTTTTCATGGCGCTAGTGTATGCAGCTTTGATGGTCCTCTTGGGCTGACGAACTCCTGCGGGCGATGAGAACGATCTCTGCCTTCTGAGAGTCCTACTCCTCGGTCGATCTGAAGGAGGTGCTGCCAGTGCACCATGCTCGACGCGAGCGGAATGCGTCTCCGTAACTGATCGAGGTAGGTCTTCTTGAGGCGATATAATGCTCTTCAGTGTAGGGCGTCGATAAGGTGCACTCCTCAGGTTTCTTTCCTGCCAGCCTTCGCCCGCTCCTTTCCTAATGTCCGGAACCCGCTCCTAATCCCAAACATCCTCAGATTTCCATCCTTCAGTTCGCCGTGACTCTGTGCCATTGATCTCTCAACCATCTCCCAGTCCCCTTCACTCGCATGAGGCGCTTCGTTCAGGGAAGAACGTGCCACCTGGCCCCTCATCGCCTTTCTCAAGTCCTCCTGAGCAGCCTTCCTCCTAATCGAGCCTCTCGACGCCACAGATCTCTTTGCTAGAGATCTTTGAACACCGTCCAACTGAATGGAGACATCCCGGCTGGATCTCCTGCGTGAAGTCTTTCGTTCAATGGCAGGAATGTTATCAGCGAACACCCCTGAGAACGAATTGGCTCGGTCTGCGTCTCCTCTCCCCGTGTTCTCTCCCCCTAGGAACTCCTTGTATCCGTTTGCAAACGATAGCTCTCCAAAGGATGAGTCGCCCATTGATTCATCAGCTCTGGATGTCGCTGAAAACGAACTGTCCAAATTATCCAACATCTCGAATATCGCGCTCTCCTCTTTCGTCCATTCATCGTTGCTATTGTCCTGTTTCTCATGGTGTTCTCTTTCTTCTGCCATGTGGAAGTCGAAGTCATGTGAGCCAGGTACTCGCCTGGTCCCCTGGTACGGCTCGATCGCAGGGCGTGGAATTGGCGGCAAAGGTCTAGTCGTCATCGAGCGATGTGCCGCAGATACCGCATGCTTCCCCTTGTTTGGACTTCCCCAAAACTGAGACGCAGGATCCTTGAAGGGTAAGACGGGGGAACCATTTGGTCGTGTACCCGACTTCGTAGAGCTCTGCTTGACTAGACGTATGGTCGAATACGATCGTGAAATCTGGGCTGGTCCTTCGTCTTGCTTCTGTGGTTGATTGCCGTTGCCAAGTGGTCGCTTTGCGCTGGTTTTCTCTTTCGACTGCTGGAGCTCGATGGCAGGTCGACCTTCTCCATCGAATTGAACCTACGCCACAAAGGGTGCTTTTTGTGAGCTCTCATTCTGGATCGTTACCCCCAGAACAGAAACATACCTTGTTCAAAGCCTGCTTGCGATCTCTGCTGAACTGTTTCCTTCTCAACGACCTCATTGACGTCTGAAGGATCTCTAGCTCCTCTCCAATGCGCGATCTTCGGCCCACTGCGTATCCGTGGTGCTGAGGTCTGCTGTTGTTGTTGTTGTCGTTGTCGTCTTCTTCTCTTGCGTTTGGGTGATGAATTTCTGGTGTCGTCGCCGCGTTGGCCCAGCGTGTCGTAGAATCATCGTCTATTGACATCAATCCAGAACCGATACTCATTTGCCTCCCCCGGTCTTTCTTCGAGCCTTTCTGCCGGTTAGAGTCGCACGCTGGTGAAGCGAGTTGGAGGGTGGGGGCGAGAGAGATAATCGACTCTCAACACCACGGCCGCATATAAGACAAGGACAAAGTGGTCAAATTCGAAATTCGAATTTGTGGCCAGCCCACGATGATCGATCAAATTTAATATCCTGGAATGCAGTCCACCACCGCGCGCCACACGAGGAAGATGCCAGGAACGCTCTGAGCTGGAAATATGAAGGCTATGGCCGTGCCTGGAGCGTTAAGCCCGTCGACTGAAATGCCACACTGCACCATGCACGCAAGAGTCACGCTGCAACGTTACCAGTAGCCTTCGAGTGATCGATGAAGAGCGATGAATTGGGATCGCGAGGACATGCACCGTCATTTAAGCTCTAGCTATCCCCCTCTCCTCCCTGAAACCGCGATCGTCGCCGTTCATGGATCCCCGCGTCAGACTGGTGGCTCCTAGTACTCTCATTCTCTGACCCTTCATCGGCGAAAGGTACTACCTCCTCTTCAGTTGTCGGCGCGGTGGTCCTCGTCAGCTTCGGGTCCTCTCCCGAGAGCCAGGAAGGCATCAGCGACGCTGAAGGCGGGGCATTCCTTGCCTCCTCTTGTACGGCATAAACGCGTAGAGCCATGAGCATGAAAACAATCCCTAAAATATGAGCATCCATTAACACAAACTGACAGTAATCGCTGAAGAAACGCACCTATCGTCGGAAAAAGGATACAATGAGTGCCATACCCCCATCTATGATCCAATGCCCTCAACACCATAGCCACAATGATCCCAGCCGTATAAACCACCGCACTTTCCACCATGATCCTCGCAATCTCATCCAAACTCGGCGTATTCAGTGCTATAATTCCAGCCTTCTTCGTGCGTCGATGCTGTGCCCAGATCCTCCAGATGATGAGAGTAGAAGTGAGAACGTTTTGAGCACAGTAAAGAGCGAACGGCACGTTGAGGAGCGGCCATTTCTTGGAGGTGACGCGGGTATAGGTGGATTGATTTTTAATCCACCAGAAATTTGCGATATGGGTAGCTGTAGGTGGGCATGTCAGCGACAGGGGCCGGCGGACTGAGAAAAGGGCGTCTGCTAACATATACTGGCGAAGTAGAGAAGCAAAGGCACGACGACGACCCGGTAGCTTCGGTGCCAGATCAGGAAGCATCTGTATATCTGTGAAGATTCGCACATAAAGCCCATGGTTTTGACGTTGTTGTACGTACGTACCACAAGGGCATCCCCGATCCAGATGACGATTGCGAGGAGAAGCGGCGCCGCAAAGCCTTCCCAGTTACCCAAGTTGTTCAATACGCCAGTGGCTCTCGGACATCCGCTTTGTAGGCAAAAGCCGTGACGAGCCGGTACAAATTAAGGCCTATGCTCCGACAGTTGGTCTATCAGCGGAGGGATAACAACTTGCGGCATGAAAAGCCCACCGTTATGAAAGGAAATTATCAGAAATATCAGCACATTCCCTACAAAGAAAACCTTTGACGCAGGAGGCCCCAGTCCGTCCTTCTGTCTGAAGACGGTGACTGCCGCGACGAACAGACATAGGTAAATGCCTATAGGAAAGAATTAGAAGGCTGGAATTGTGCAAAATGATCGGTTGACCATTGTGCTTGACAGAACATACCATAAAGGAGTGCTTCGGCCCAGATTCCAGCAAGATAGACAATCTTCCGCTGAATTTCGTCTTCACTCAGTACCTCCTCTAACCCTTCCGCCCTCAAAGCCATGTAAGTAACGTCAGACCAGCCTTACTCTCTGTGCGGTATCGTTGGCCTGGTGGAACTGCGCAGAACCTCAGACTAGTGCTCGCGAAGGTGATGGGAAGAGAGGAAGGGGAAAAAGGATCCAGCCCCGTCCAGGGTAAGTAAACGTACCCGCTTTATCATGCTTGCTCTATTATAGGCTGGTGAGGTAACCGGCCGTTTGCCACAACATCATACAGTCTGTATGACCCTGACAATAGTATCGGTCCTCGACGGCCGCCGTTGAATGGCTTCAATCTAGTCAAGACTGCGTTGTTGGCGTAGAGTAAGCATAGCTGGAGCCATCAGTGGCCGAACATCATAGCTGGAGGCGACTTCCCTTTGCCTGCCTCATCCCCCAATGACGATTAGCTGAGAGGTGACGGTGACGGGGGAGTTACAGTTGGCGTTGCTATGCCCCTGATGGCATCGTGCGAGAAAGGATAAAACGCTAAATTAGCGCCCATAAGGTGCCCATGAGTTTCGCCGCACGGGATATTCCGACCCATACCATAAATGGAGTTTGGTAAAAGATCGTCGCTAGGCTTCATCCTACCATTGATGACCCAGAGTTTACAAACTCAAAACCCCTGAGCGCGTTTGGGTACGCTCCCGTCTGTTGTTCGTCCCCGGATTTGAGAAGTAAGTTGGGAGCAGCCATACAGTCAGAATATCACTTTTTATCGCAAAATTCCGGATAACCGTTAAAGGTCCCGTCCCACCAAACATGTGTGGCAGGGCATAAGAGCTATGTGCAACCTGTCGCACATTCACAATAACTCACGTGAGTTTGTACCACCGACGTCGTTTAATACGGTTTATCACTTCGAGCGCCAATCTCCACTTATTGCTTAGAGCCACAGCAACCATATTCATTACGATTTAATCAGTTTAAAACATAGTAAAATCTATCCTTCGTGCGACATAAGATAGAACGGGAAGTGCTTCCTCACTTCCCCATGCTTGCGTGAAATAGATTTGAAGTGATTACGCACTTCCTTATCCCGGGGCGAAGAGGTTTGGAAGTGATCTCCCACTTCTAATTGATGTTGAATCTGGTCAAAGAAGTGCACTCTCACTTCCCCTGCCACAGGCCATGTGCGCGAAGTGAATTCGCACTTCTGAGATATGTCACGAGGCGTTCACGAGACGTGCTTATTCACTTCCTGTCTCTCCAAGACACTTCTTGGAAGTGACCTTACACTTCCCAAGGCCTCAGAGCGGAGGCGGCGAAGTGAGTTCTCGCTTCCAGGATGCTTCTTCTAGCAGGTTTTCGAAGTGTAAATTCACTTCAAACCTTTCCGCCGAGTTTCTGGGAAGTGGTCTGGCACTTCCCAGCCAAATCTGGTGCGTGGCACACCGATTGGAAGTGCAAATTCACTTCCATCAAGCCCTAGACAGACCAGCAGGAAGTGGATTTGCGGTCCCATGTATGTTTGAACCGCCACCGTACCTACCCGGCCCCCCATGCGGCCAGGCACAGATTTCGCGTTTCTCTTCCGGAGTGGGCGCTTATACGGCGCTTATTGTTCCTGAAACCATATGGAGTAATTGACAAGCGGTCGTCAAGGGCGTAGATCACCAAATGCACCCGAACCGATGGTTCCGTCTCGCTGTTCACTTCAGCACAGAAATTCGCATATCCCTGCTCATATGAGCCACAAAGAATTAATGTAAAATCGCAAGAATTGGGAGGGAAAAAAAACTGGTTTGATTGGTGTATAAATCTCCCCAAAACCGTTCAGCAGAAAGTAAAAGTCAGACGACAACCAAGAAAGCAGGCAATAGATACAGAGTTTCGCCTTTGTACAAGGATGATTTACATGTCATTACCTACACCTTCCACCGATACTTGGACAAAATACCATTCTGATTTTGAATAGCTAATACAGGGGAAGTTTTGGCTTTATTTTGATTGCCACGGCGCGTTATATCCATGCAAAGTACTCTTTCAATGGTTTTTCGTATTTGAGTCTAGTATATCAACACCATTCCAAGCGAATCACGGCCTGCATTTCCTGATGAGTCTATGCTAGCCAGCGAGCTGTTCTCGAGCTCAGTTACTCCAACCGAATATTGGATTGCACAGGTGTCACCGATGAAAAAAGGTAACCCCAAGAAAGGGGCGTATGTCGGAAATGCAAAATCACCCTGCCTCCTTTTTCCGAGAAGGTGAGAAGTGATATTGCACCTCCTGCCGGGTCTGTTGGCGCAACTTGGAGGTAAAATTGCACTTCCCATAGATGTCAAGAGATGCTTTCCAGAAGTGAAACCCCACTTCCAGGCACCTTAAGGTGGGCCAGGGAAGTGACTTTACACTTCCGATAGGCGCGTCAGAACATGTTCTGGAAGTGCAAAGTCACTTCCCTCAGCTGAGGGGTGTGGCCTCGAAGTGACCTTTCACTTCCAACAGAGGTCACGCGAATCTGTTTAGAAGTTCTAAATCACTTCCATCAGCTGAGGGGATGAAGGCGAAGTGACCTCACACTTCCAGACCGTGTTCTGAAGCGCCTATCGGAAGTGTAAAGTCACTTCCCTGGCCCAACTTAAGGCGCTTGGAAGTGGATTTTCACTTCTGGAAACATCTTCCAACATTTATTGGAAGTGAGGAATCACTTCGCCGTCTATTCCGAGCTGATGTGAAGTGATGTTACACTTCGAGATCCATCGATCCTAGTGTCGATCGGAAGTGATCTTTCACTTCCTGTTGTTTTTGTGAATGTCGAGGGGAAGTGCAGAAGCACTTCCAATTTCCCCCGTTAACCTTACGTGAATACATTTCAACGCATATGACCACACTGACATGAATACAGTTGGTGTAGGTAAAATATGAGCCCCAAGTCTTTGAAGTGACAAATGACTTCGACGGTAGAGCCTCACGTGAATTATCGTGAATGTATGGCAGGGCACACATAGTTGTGATGCCCTGCCACACATGCTATGTGCGACAGGCGGCTCAACGGCTGCCCCCAAAATTCAAGCGTATGAACGACCGCGAAGCTGACCAAGAGTCTCCGTATCGGAAATTGCAATGTTTATAAACTCTTGGTTTTGCGTCTACCAAGGCCGTTTCTTGTGCTGCAGCGCCAAAATCTAGACCATTCGCCTTCTTTGAGTACCTCTGCACGCCTGAGAAGTTAGTGTACTAGAATTTGTAACGAAATTTATAAACAATACACTCTGGGTCATCAATGGCACCTCTCAGAGCGATAGACCGCCCCTACATATGTCTACTCCGACAGAGATAGTCAGCACATCGTACAGAAGAGCAAGAATAGCGCTGGGAATACCTTTCCCAATGGCATCAACCTCCATTACCACCTTTCTGAACTCATCCATCCCCTCTTCGCAGATCTCACCCGTCATCTCCCTCTTGAGCAAGATTCTACCCGCCCTCAAGCTCGGATATGCGCGACCAAAACTGTCTAGCATTGGCCAATCATGAGATGTTCGAGAGATAAAGGCTGCGGTGAACCTTTATCGAAGAGCCGATTGACCATTTCCCCTCTTCAGAGCGATATTCCCACCGATAACTCAAGTGTCTTCAGGTCAAGTAGAGGCGATTTATCTCGTAACTTGTTTCGGTTGAAATGTACAAAGTTTTCCATCTCCAACGCTCGTAGCTTGATCGAGCAGTGGTAGAGGTTGGGAGGTAGCATTGGTGTCTCGTTGGGCGGAAGGTAGAAGTCGACGATGATAGGGTAGTCGATGGAGACATGATCAAGCGATAAAGAATATGAACGACGCATCCAAGCGTACATCATTTGTGCAGGGACGTGAGACAGTCCCTAGATGTACAGCTCGGAAAGGCGACCGTGCTCGGAGTGAGTCTAGGGCTGGAGACTCAGCGCTCAGCGCAAACCCTAGCGAGTGACCGCTGGACGATGATTCCAACGTCCTCCAGTCAAATCGAAGGGGCCTGTCGAGCGGCGAAGAGAGCGAGAGGATTTTAAAAGAGCCCCATGACGAAAGTCGAGAAAGAATGCAGGTGAGCGCACGACAATTATGCTGCCCTTCTTCATTTTCTCCAAGTGATAGATGCATTGGATGCAGTACAATAGAGAGATTGCCGAGCTCCGTCGGTGCTGATTCTTGACTGTCATCTCCCAGGCAGAGGCAGCGTTCTTCCAAAGCCTTGAGCTCCGCCGCAGTTGCGATGTTGACCTTCAACGATCCCATGACAGTTGTGCGAGAAAGTCAATAGCTCTAGGCTAATTGAGAAGCGCGACTTATACAGTATATTGATCAAAGTATAGCTGCGCAGATGACGTCGTTTCCACGATTTCTTCCATTCACGGGACGAAGCACCATCCATAAGCGCCCGGTTTATCATTATGGAAGAGAAACTCGGTGCACAGATGACGTCAAGTCTATATCTACTCCTTGTATGGATCGAAGCAGTATATTTGAGTGCTTAAACCCCACAGAATACAATTAGGGATTGGACTTTTGAATACAGCTAATATAGAGCTCTCCAAGACAAGAGGATATTCGCCCTCCGCTCCAGGACTTGATCAATTGATCAAGTTCTATCTTGACCATTCTCTTCTTCTGCACAAACCTTAACACTCTGCATCCACACGCCCTTTGTACTCTGTATCCCTGATAGAGTCAGACTCTCGAACCACCCATTCTTTGCAGTGTCCGCCAGCACCTCCACGAGAACCACTGATCAAATCGCAAGTTTAGCTCAAGGCTTTATGGCTAACGCTGTACCGAAGTCATTGTAATCGAGAGCGCATCAGAGGAGAGGAAGTTCGTGCGTATGCCATGAGCGTCTCTGACACTTACATCGTCACCTGAAGGCTGCCGCTCGGGAGTCTCGATGTTGGCGTTTGCGTTCGAGTTGGACGCTCCTCATCCGCCATCGGGTTAGTACCAGGATCTGCAGGCTCCAGCTCGTCGACTAGCCAGTTTGGCATAAGAGAGGGTGACGCTAGCATACGCTTCGACTTCTCGCACACAGCGTGTATGCGGAACGCCATGAGCACAAAGACGATTCCTAGGATCCAAAAACAACAATTAGATGGCGAGAGCGGAGGGTCTAGGCAAAGGTACCCACACACCTGTTGTAGGTATCATGCACGAATGGATGATCACCCTTCCAGGATGATCCAAAGCAAGCAAAACGACCATTATCAACATCCCCGCCGTATAAATCATTGCGCTCTCCGTGATGATGCGCATAATCAAAAGAGGACTGGGTACATGGAAAGAGGCCAGGCCAATATCCTTCCGTCGTTGCGATTGAGTCCAGATTTTCCATACAATGAGAGAAGTGGTGAGAGTGGTTTGGAGGAGGTAAAAGACGGGTGGGAGGGCAATTAGAGGCCACGCTTGGACTAGGAAGAGGTTTATGGGCTGCTTGTGGGCGAACCAAACGGTCACGACATGCAGTCCTGGGTGACGGAAGTCAGTATTATTGTGGGCATTACGTCGGGTATACTACAGAGCTCACCAGCAGAAACGACAGCGAGGAAAACAGGAAGGAAGATAGCCCTGTAACTTCGTTTCCAGACTAAGAAGCATCTGTAAACCTAGATCCAGCCAAAAGTAAAAGCAAACAAAATAAGACTCGATCGTCGCCTCGGATCACGAACGCGAAACGGAACCAGGAAGCTTACCATGAGGATGTCTCCTGTTATAAAGATGATTGCAGCGAGGACTATTGGTAAGTAAGCCACCCAGTAGTCCATGTCACTGAATGATTGGATGGGCCCCATGATATTTGTCTCGTAGGCAAAAGCCAGAACGGCATGGAAGAGGCTAACGCCTGTGGGTGGCCAGGATGAGATGCACGTTAAGAATTCGGGAGAGCAAGAGAGAGACAGTCCGGAGCGGAAATGTCAAACTGACCGGTGTTTATCGAAACGAGGACGAATATCAGCATGTTCCCCATGAAGAAGACGGATGCAGAGAAGTTCTTGTTGGCGTGGCTCCGAATGAGTACGGGGACCGCAGCGATGAAGAGGCATAAATAGATGCCTGTGGGGTAATGAGTCGGACCCAATGTCGTAGGTAAGGGTAGGTTCGCGTCACGTTCGCGTTCCTGCTCAAGGACGCGAATCGTTTTCGAACAAGCATAAAGCTCTCTTAAGCCTATACTTCATCGCTACATCACAACACTGTGTGTTAAGTCTCGTCGTTCCTTTCAGAACATGCCAGTTATCTAGAAAGCGCAGTTCAGAATGTCCGAGCTAGATAGGACCCAAGCGCTCACTATCATGGCAGACAGACTCCTCTTGGGGGATTTCCTTTGCTTTTAAGTTTCTCAATGATCTCTCCAAAGATGTCAGCACGGCGTACACTTAGCTGGAATTGCCTCTAGTGATTCGGTCCTGTTATCCCATCGTATGCATCCACAAAGCATGGCCAGAGCTCTTCATAGGCTGCTATGTATTCTCAATGCTATGGTAATTAATCGCTTCAAATATAAGGACGCAAGAGGCTCAGACGTCGGCAAGAATCAAGGTGGACGTGCTCGACGCGTTTGTCAATGAACACGAACTCGACGCGAACCTATGTACGGCATTGGGACAGTTGGCTGTCATCGGCATCAGCAGCCGATGACAGCTGAACGACACTTCCCACAAAACCCTCCAGGGGGGTTGATTTCAGCTCTCGCTAAGTATCTCGGTAGCCCCTTGACATCAGTGCTAAATTCGTCTCATTGGATTTGCGCTCAAACGACATTGTCGCAACAGGAAACTGAAGCACTCTGAGATTCCGAAATGACTAGTTCTGAATTGCAATCTTGAATGGACAGTCCTCAGACAAAGCGTGCCTCCCCAGCGGCAGTTATTAGCCAGTCAATAATGGCGCCTTCAGCCAGACCCACCCAGTCTATTCATTGTTGCCACCAACAACACTGATCGCGCATGTGGGTACTAAGATGAGATTCTCTCGCCGTGTGGTTCGTGAAATGCATTAAATATAGCCCATAGAAATACGGTACGCTGACCTGGCCTCTTCAGGTCGTTGACTCTCGCCATGGTAGCAGGAGAACTAAACCCCACATCGCCATTACCCTGCACGCATGGCTACAGTCGAAGGACGCCCAGTTTTTTGCGTAATCTTGCAACACGCAAACCCGCACGAGAATCTGGGGAGGCGGTTAAAGGTAACTCACGGATCTCTTTTAATGGAAAGAGGCAATATATTCGAGCGTTTAAAGGTCACAGACCACGATCAGACGAAGTACAGTTGTCCATGGCAATGAGGTAGATTACTGGGTCAACGCCGTCTACTCAAGCATTGTAAAATCGGCTCTACCTCCTCCTTCCGTTCGCTATTGAACTCCCTCCGCACCAACAGGACGCGCTCTTGAATGGAACAGAACCACCCCTGGCACGTCTGCGTACTACCCATCCTCCGCGAGGTCTCCACTAGCGCCGTCCCGAAATCGATCAAGGCTTCATGGCTAATGCTGCACATCGATGAGACCAGAGTCGGGTTGCAAGAGGTGCCTTCAAGGACTGGAACAGGTGTCTTCGATTACATCGGAGCAAAGAAAGTTAAGGTAAATACCACAACAGGAATACTTAAATGGCCGGCTGAAGGTCGTCGTTCGGCAGTCTCAATGGAGTTCGCGTTCGAGCCGAATGCTCAATGTCCACCATCGGATCAGTACCAGATACTGTCGACCTTAGCCCGTCAATCGAGAAGGTTGGCATAAGAGAGGGCGATGCTGGCATCTCCCTCGACTCTTCCCGCAAAGCGTGGATGCGTAAGGCCATGAGCACAAACACAATTCCTAAGAACCGGAATGTGAATTGGATCATAATAATCCGTTGAAGCGAGGGCACTCACCTGTTATGGGTAGCATACATGCATGAATGATCACCCTCGCAGGATGATCCAAAGCAAGCAACACCAGCATCACCAGCATCCCCGCCGTATAGATGGCAGCGCTCTCGATGATGATACGCATGATGGACAGCAGGCGCGGCACATGGATGGAGGCCAGTTCGATATCTGTCCTCCGCCGGGACTGAGACCAGATTTTCCAAACGATGAGACCTGTGGTGAGATTAGTCTGGAGGAGGTAAAGCGCAGGTGCGAGAGCAATTGGAAACCAGGTTTGGGCTAGAAGGAGGTCGAAGGATATATGACGTGCGAACCAAACGGTCGCAATATGCATCCCTATTCAACGGGTATCAGTACCGTTGTGACAAATACATTGGATACTAGCTGAGCTCACCGACAGAAAGCACAGCAAGAAAAAGGGGAAGGATGATCGCCCAGATGTTTCGTTGCCAGATCAAGAAGCACCGGTATATCTGTATCCAGGTCAAAATTCGAAAGGCCCAACTTCCTCCGTCGCCTAGGAGGCTATAGAGGGAGCTACTTACCATGAGGATGTCTCCAATGGCAAAAATGACTGCAGCCAAGACCAGCGGCGTGTATGCTGCCCAAAACTTTATGTCAAAGATAGGTTGGTTGGTGTCTGCCTGGTAGGCAAAGGCAACCACAATATGAAAGAGGCCAATGCCTGTTTGTGCCAATAAATTACGACGATGAGATACACCATAGATTTGGTAGCATGAGGAACTGACTGCTAGTCATCAAGACGAGCACGAAGATGAGCACGTTTCCTATGAGGAAGACCTTTGCAGAGAATATCATGATGGTGTTGCTCCGAATGAGTGCGGGGAGTGCAGCAATGAAGAGGCAGAGGTACACGCCTGGGTAAAGATGAGGTAGATTGGCGTGCTTAGTTGCCCGACATTCAAGTTAAGAGGACGTGCATACCAGAAAGGAAGCCCTCTAACCAGACAGCAACTAGGTGGACAACTCTCTCTTGGATATGGCCTGGCGTGAGCCCAGCCTCTCGTAACTCAGTCTCCGCCATCAGTAGCACTGTTCAGGAGAGGATCAGGGGAGAGAAGCAAGAGTAGGTGGGAGACAAAAGCAGCACGACATCGCCACTGGCACCCCTCTTTTCAGTGCAGGTACTGCCCTCCAGTTCATTAATAAGGCTCGTGTAAACACGATTCAATGCAATTCCTCGAGTGGTCTCCGTTCTACTCAACCGAGGGGCAGCTGAACTATTTAATTCGACCCTTTGTCCATCCCACGGGTCTCGACGAAGGGTCGAATCGCGTAATTTGGAGCACCGTGTGACGTTAACGAGGTGTGCATGTCCTCCGAGTCTACCTTATCTTGATGTACCCGAATGGACTCGACACATTTCAGTCTCAGAATGAACAGCTCTTGATCTGCTAACCTGAATCGACGCCCCTACCAGTCCCACAAAAGTGCCAAACTACTGCAGCCTTTCCAACCAATCTTTGGAGGAGATTTCTCAATCAGCCTTGTGCAAACCAGAGATGCGAACGGCGCTCGTTGGCTATGTAGTCGCAGTCGTAGTCTCTAGAATGAAACAGGCACAAATATCACTATACAAATAAAGATCATTCTGAAGCATGATAGTAACAAGCAAGTGGCACTATGAATGGATCTGAGAAGTTATTGTAAGTGATATTTGTGAGAGAGTAGTAGGCATACGACGAAACCGGAAGTACATGTGTACTCCTAGTTGCGAAGGTGGGGGTCGGCTCGCCGGATGGATTGCCGAAGGCAAATCCGTCCGAGTGTTCGATCACATTGATCCGCTTGTCGAGGTAAGCGCCCAAAGACAGACAATCACAAATGTTCGAAAATGAACACTAGAGCACAGAAGTGCAACGTGGGCGAGATAAGCGGTCCAATGGAAAGGTTGGACATGTCGAACACAAGGCGAAAGTCGAAGCACAGCTGTGCAACGACTGGCGAGCTTGAACGTCGCCAAAGCGTTCAACTCGACTCCAAGATCAGCTGGTAGGCTAACCAAAGGGAGCGAGGAACACCACACGGCTAAGCCCAAAGACTCGCGCTCCCTGCGGGAGCCGACCCACACCAAGGGCGAGACGCAAAATGGAATAAGATTAGATTTTGTATTGTTTTCTCCAACCAACCATAGCGTCTTTGACATTTCCTACTCGTGAACCACTATTGGAGGATGAAAGAAAAATGGGTAAAAGAACTTCGACATTGCGCCAATAGTCAAGGAAAGCGTTGGAGGTCCAACGACCTTGTTTCATGACAAGCTGTGGATCAACGCCCAGAAGAAGAAGGTGAGTGGCACCGCCAATACGAAAACAATGACCGGAAACGTCTGGTAAGCCGAAAGATTCCCAGATCTCGTTGCAAAAGTCCATGAATGGGTTACGTTCCCACCAGCAATAAGATGTGGAACTTGTTTTGTATGCGAAGAAAGGAGCATCCATGGGAACGTCAAAATTGACTTGTAGATGATTGATGAGGGCTGCGAAAGGACAAGTCGGATCCCCAGGACGGGCCGTGATGGAAATGTCTGCACCTTTGTTCTTGTAGACCTTGTCCCATGGGATGTGAAGAACAGCGTAAGGGACCCCAGTGTTGGGTGCCTTGCCAAACGAAAGGGGTGCTGATCGGGTGACATGTTTGTTTTCGATTTTCGAAGTGACCACGAGTTCACCTAAACGGCAGACTGACCAGAACGCGATGCACGCGATGGCCCAGAGTGATGCGTGAAGAGGGATATTAAGATCTAGACGGCTTCGAAGGGCATAAAGGTGCTCGATTGAAACTGGAAGGCGTTTAGCACGTTTCCCATCTTCGGGAGCCAATTTGCTAGCGCCCTTCTTGACTTGAGCGAGCATGTCTCCCATGATCCACGGAGCTCCGTTAATGATGTGCCAAAAACGCAAACCTGCCGTCCAGTTGTTGATCGTTGTTGGTTGTACCAGTCCAACGTGTGCGGCGATGAAAAGGGAGATGAGATGTTCGGACACTGGCATACGTTGCTCCTCAGGAATCCTTCGTGCCGGGTGATCACACCATTGAGTGAAACGAAGGAGACCCGCCGCATAGCAGCATCGAGTGGATTCGTCAAGTGAGGCGATCATGGATTCGAAAAGACGAGTGGCATCCGATGGTGGCAATTGTGCCATGGTTTTCTTGAACTCCATAGCGAATGGAGTGGTCCAGGCTGCTAGGCGATCTGCTGCTATGACAGGTGGTCTCCAGGGGGAGTCAACGATGTGAGCATCCTTACGTCTTCGTTTGGCAGGACGGGGAGGACCCATTGACCATGCCGGAACCGAGGATGGTGGAGGAAATGATTGGGAGAGTGGAATTTCATGTGGTTTCCGACGGTTCCGTAACGTAGTCTCTTTCTTGAGATATCTTGCCAAAGTGGGATGTGTATTGGCGAGTGGGGTATTATGATTGTTCGATGCAGGTGGATGCATGGGAACGTACGGCGTGGAAGTGGGTCCATTTGTCTTGGGAGTAGAGGATCGTTTCGGCGACACTAGAGCTTTCGCCCTGGCCAGCTTCTGCTTCGCAGACACCAAAAACTTGGCTAAACGTGGGTGTGTCTCAGAGAGGCTCATGATGAAGGATGGGAATAATGGAGTATGGATTGGATGATAAGAGTATTAGTATCGAGTGAAGTAGCCGCGGAGTTCAGCCGGCAAAGTATAAGGAATCTGTATGCGAGGAAGAGAAGTAACAAAGTCGTTTCTAGAGAACGCGTCTGCCGGATTGTCATCAGTGTGGATGTAAAGTAGGTCAAAAGAAAGGTCATGCGAGTTGGAAATAGAAATACAACGACGAATGGATTTGTTAACGTTCTGATGTCGTGACCAAGAATGGGCATGAGCGCTGATAACAGCCTGATTGTCCGAGCGAATGAGGAAATGGGAATGGGAATGTCCTTGAGCAGCTAAGATGATGAGAGCGAGTTCGACCGCAAGGGCCTCAAGCCACTGGATGTCACGACCGGTTCCTTCTTCGAGGGTACCTTCCTTGACGAGCCAGACATCCCATTGACCACCAATAACGATCCCAATGCCAGTTGACGTAGAAGCATCGACGAAGATGTCTAACTTCTTGTACGGAGGACGAGTGGCGATGGAACGTTGAGGTGAGGGACCAGTGAGAGAATGCTTCCACCAAAGGAGGTCTTCGCGAACGTGGCGAGGTAGCGATTTCTTCCTACATCTGGCATGGATGGGATTGCCGCCATCGTCGAAAGAGGAGATGAAAACGAGGAAGTTCCGAAGATAGGTGCGACCGATGGGGAAAACGAAAGAGATGTGAGAGAGGGTCCCATGTAGGGATTCGTAGTCCTTTTTGAGGAAAGGGGTGGATGCATCGAGGAAGGCGTCTAGTTTGGCAAGGTACTTGACTCGCTTCTCCTCCGTCAGTCGTACGGTGCGCCGAGGGATTGACCAGCTGAAACCCATGTAGACAAACTCGTCATTGAAGTCTGAGCCTTTGTCGGGATGCCAAGGGACACCGAGAGGAGCGATGAGAGCCTTGAGAAGTTTGAGGTCGTAGGCGTAACGGAAACCGTTGGAGGAGAAGGGGCCATTGGGGCACGGAACTCGGAAAATGAGGAAGTCGTCCACCCATTTGATAGCTGGGCCGACCCCGAGTGAAAGCAGGGTATCGACGATGGCATCAGCGACTTCCCCTTGAAGACAATGAGCGGAAGCGAGACCGAAATGAACGACGTGCGTGAGGTAAAAGAGTCCGAGTAGCATGATGATGAGGAGGCATTTGTGCCATGGAGCGACTGGGATGGTGCGATAAGCGCCCTCGATGTCCAAAGTAGCCGCCTGAGAACCGGGCGGGGCATTAGCAACGAGTGAAGCGCACTCCTGGACAGTGCCCCAGCGAGTACGGAAGTCGTTCGAGTCGATGTGATCGTTGATGACCAAATCACCACCCCGATACGAAAGATTGACACATGTGCGGATTTTAGGCTGCGCGCCGGGAAAGGGGACCTTAGAGACCATCTGCAAGGGGGAAGACTGAAAGGGACCGATCTTGGACTCAAGCATGTCACGCGAGTAAGGTCCCGACATCCTCCCCAGAGCGATCTCGTCATTGATCCATTCCTCAGCAACGTGCGTGTACTCGTCCAGAGAAGACAAGTTATCCGGGGTGACGGTTGATGTAGGAATGGGAATAGGACCGAGTGGGAATCCGAGAGTCAATTTGGGAATGAGGTGAGGATAGAGATCGATTGCGTCCGCTTCAAGAAGGTAGACCTCGAAGGCATTAGGAGAGTAAGGAGTGATTATTTTGCTGTATTCTTCGTCATGATCGTGAGGAGAAGGAATGGGTATGACTGGTTCAAGAAGGGGTATATGATCCCGAATGATTCTAGTAGGATCGATGATGAGACGTGAGGTGAATGATCGGATGTTGTCTATGGAGTTGCGGAAACCTGATGAAAGGTTCGAGATAATGTCGAATGAATTTGGATGCGAGTTGATTTGAAGTCGAGTTGAGTGCGCGAGTATATGCGAATAAAGAAGTCAGGCATTAGTATAGCACCGACACAAGTAAGAGTTTAGGACTGACCTGAGTCAGAAAAGGGCTGAGCTGCCGCGACGATTTCGTCACATAAGGCGAGCATAGAGTTTGAGTTTGAGTCTGATTCGAGAGAGGGACGACTACAGTCCGCACCGTCTTAAGGAATACGTGGGAAAGGAATAACCTCTGAAAAGGCATAGGATTTGGGGTCCACCAACATGGTTCCCTGCCAAAAATACACAAAAAGGCATAAACCTGTGAAAAGGCATAAGGCATAGACCAGGGAGGGGGTCAAAAGGCATAATCCCCCTATAATTGCCCCCATTTCGGCCGGATTTTGCCTTTTTTGGAGTGCCCTTCACTTCTTTTCCAAGCTTAAAAGGCAACTAATACCCCTTTAGACTTGACAACGGGCCCGGGCTCACTGTTAAAAGCGCGAATAGTGTCAAAAACAGCGCAAATTGTAGAGATAGGGGCTGTCAAGCCACCATCAGAGGGGTTCACTGGCCCATGGGAAAATCGGTTTGGCCTGCCAAAAGGCATAACCTCCGAAAAGGAATAGGATTGGGGGTCCACCGAGGCTTATTCCTTAAGACGGTGAGGACTGTAATGATGTCGTAGAGGGAAGTGTGCGTGAAAGGAGTGAAACGAGTACGAAACTCGGCCGAAATGATTTCTCCGGGGGATGGCTTGTATAAGGCCTCGTTGATATCGGCGTACAACGACGGAGGAGTCACTGAGGACTCAAGCGGCAGGGCAGGTGCCCGAGACCGCGTTGTGGGAGTTGGAACCGCAGAGCGAGCAGATGTGGGCTTCGGGATGATCGTTGGGGCAGCGGGTGTATCGACCATTATGGGAGAGGTTCCAGGAGGAACAGATGAGGGCTCCATTCGAGCGTTTGACGATGCCGGATACTCCGCCTGGATCCCGCTTCGCAAAGATGGCCTTGCCTTTCTTGGTCTTCTCGGCTGTGCAGCTCGCGAAGTGATGTTCGTCTCCGCACATGAGACATATGAGCTTCCTCTCCCTCTGAAAGGAAGGAAAGCCTCCACGACCGCGGCCACGACCTCTACCACCTCGACCACTATGGCCACCCGAGCCGTAACTATGGGTCGGAGGAGGAGCAGAAGGGGGAGCGTCGGGGGTGTGAGTCAAAGTAGCTGAAGAACTGGATGCGACGTTGCCTCCGGCCTGCCACGAGATTGATCGAGTTGCCCGATGTGCCGCGTCGATGGTGGCGATTTGCTCCCGGTATTCTGCCTCTGGATGTTCGTTGCTGATGGTGAGGATATAGCGACGGTACCACATATCAATGTCGATGACGGCAGGGAAAAGGGAATAAGCGTGGGGATGGGTTGAAAGAATTTTAAAATGAGCGCGAAAAAGGTCAACAGTGTTCGCACAAGCGACGCCAGGCTCTGAAAGAAAACGAATGAAATTGGAATATGCCTCTATCCACTGCTCGAACTTCATCTTCTCCTCATCTGGGAAATGAGACGCATCCATAACGTATGCCTTGGACATGGTTGAAGAATTATCAGAATAGACGTAAATCGTCTGCATCTCGACTTTGCCGGACTTGGCTGCAGCCTTGATGATAGAAGTCAGAAAGGCGGTGAGGGGAATATAATGTTTCAAACGAAGCGTATCCTTATAAGGGGCGATGAAAGCGTCGTTCAAAACAGAAGCACGGTGGGAAGGTTTCGAAAGACCAGAAGATTGAAGAATGGGAACAGTAGGCGGCTTCGGACCGGAGACCTTGGCGCGCTTACTTTCCAAATCGGGAAAAAGCATATTTTCGAACGTGCGACGTGTGCCAGGCGACGCCTGCGACATCAACGACGCTAAAGCGAACAAATCCTCGCTCCTCTTCCTCTTGCCCGGCGTCTGAGGAATCTCCTCCTCTTCCTCAGGAACAACGACATCGGCAGGAACACCGGTCTGGTGAAGAAGACGCGCACGAGCAAGACGACTGTTAATCTCCAAAGCTTCAATGCGGGAAAAAGAGGGGGGAATTTGAAAGGTAAAAGCGATGCCAAACTCTGGGTGTTCAGGGCCGATTTCCTCGTCTCCGTGGCCGCCGGCGGGGGAGCCTTGGCGAGATGGCGGATTGTTTTGAATCTGATTCTGATCTTGATCGTTGCCTGACATGATGAAAAGATGTCGATGAATGTGAAGGGAAAAGAAAAAGTTCTGAGGACGAGGAATGAGAGAGTCCGAATTTCTTGCAGAGAGAAATGAGGGGAAGGGAAGCAAGAAAAGACGGGGGATCACATTCGCGTCCCTCTGATCTATATACCAACACTCTTCTGCTTTTCGAGTGTGAGACCTGTCATTGATCGACAACTAAAGTTTTAGTCGTGACAGGGAACACATGATACGATCAATGCAAGACGTCATTCGTTAAGCCGTTCCTGCCTGCTTACATAGCCATGGCTCTGGCGCATTTCGCTACGAAGACTTCGCTTCCGCTGGAGCCTCAATCTAGACCGTCGTTATTAATCAGCTCAATGAGACAAGTAGCAGCCCCTGCGTGCTCCTGCGATTCGATCTATCCCTCATATCATTGGATAAGGAATGCGAAGGGGATCAAATCGAGGATCGATCAAGTTTGCTCAGTGATCATGAATGACGGCCCTCAGATTTGTACTTACAAAGCGTAATATCCAATAGAATACAGGACACCAGACCCCCCAGCCCATTGCCTCCGTGTTTGACAGCGACCGAATCGCATCCCAGCTCAGCGTGTACCACAACCCTATGGCTACATTTGGCGACTGCCAAAGTGACTTTTGTCACTTCGCTTGGGTCGCTTTTCCCTTACAAAAGTAACTTTCATTGCGTCACCTTGCTAACGCTACCAGGAGTCGACATCCACCTCCTTGCAGAATTCGTGAATCATCCTTTGGCAGCACATGACCTGGGAGACTTCTGGAATACATCGCCGTGGCCCCAACAGAGATAGAAGACTGTATGGTGTGGATAGCAGGAGGTATATTTTTGAAGGTATTTGAACGACTACTAGCACAAGCAATTTGCAATCGACGAGATTATGTTCGTAGGGAGCGAAATATCAACCGGACAAGACAACGGCGATGGAAAACTGTATCCTCGAAAGTAAACTTACTGGTATGGAGAACGAATGTCCGAGAATGTAACATAACATACCACAAACTTTAGAAAGCGACGATGGGAGAGAACGGCGGTGGACAGGAAGCAAGCCACGACGACGAGTTCACTAGGAGAGGTGACGCAGACCACCCTGCGAGTCTTGGCTGTCGTTGTGCTTTTCGTAGTCGGAATTGGATGACTTGGAAGCAAGAAGAGTAGCGGCGAAGAGAGCAACGGTGTATAGGATAAGACAGATGTTGACACCCCAAACGCGTGCTGAATGGACATACATATCACCAGGATCGCGCTACGCCCCTCCATACAGATAAACGTTCCATACAGGCGGCGATTGCTGCGTGACCCTCTATCGTGGTGATCCACAGGAAGTCATTCCCATCGACGAGAACGAGTCGAGGTGCGAAAGAGTTCTCCAGGCGCCCATGGAAGCAGCAGTCGAATGTATCAGAGGAGAGCAAGTCGGGGTGAACCTCATGGGTGTCTCTCCAAGACTTGTGGTTGATTCGCGACATCATCTGAAGGTGACAAATCGGTTGGAATGGCCAATGGTGGAGTTTGACTTTCCGTCGGGCGCTGATCCTTTGACTGCTCTACCGTTTCGATCCCTGAATCCGCCACCTTTGGCTCGTCAAATAGCCAGGTTGGCATGAGAGAGGGTGAAGCCGGGATTTCCTTCGACTCCACCCGCACAGCGTGTATGCGCAGCGCCATGAGCACGAACACAATCCCTACATCCCCACAGCGCTTTGAATTAGCTCGCCGTTCGTCGTAATTTAAGCTCAAACGAATGCACGCACCTGTTATGGGTAACATACACGCATGAACAACCTCCTTTGCCGGATGATCCAAGGCAATCAAAACGACCATAGCCAACATCCCCGCAGTAAAAATGGCAGCGCTCTCCGCCATGATGCACACAATAGAAAGAAGGCGCGGAACGTTGACAGAGACCAGTCCAACATGGGCGTTTCGTCGGGACACAGACCAAATCTTCCAAGTAATGAGGGAGGTGGTGAGAGCGGTTTGGAGGAAGTAAAAGATGGGTGGGAGCACGGTGGGAGGCCAGATTCGGAAGAGGAAGAAGTTGAAAGTGACTTGACGCGCAAACCAAACAGTTGCCATATGGAAACCTAATCAGCAAATGTTAATGGTCTCTCGGAAATGTGGTGCGTGTGGCTCACCGGCGGAAAGAGCTGCGAGAATAATGGGAAGGAGGATAGCCCAGTAGTTTCTTCGCCAGACTAAGAAGCATCTGTAGATCTAGAAACATACCACCGAAGCTTCAAAAAGGGCTTGACCACGCGGCCCGACCTGCCCGTTTCATAGTGAAGAGAAGGCGTACCATGAGGATGTCTCCGATCATGAAGACGATGACACCAAAAACCAACGGTAAATAGGTCGCCCAGTAGTTCATGTTGCCTAATATCCGGAGAGGCCCTTTGATATCCGACTGTTGGGCAAAGGCTACAATGACACGGAACAGACTAACGCCTGCAGGTACCGAGAGCAACGAGCCACATAAATCGATCTGAGAGATGGCGTAGAGGATGAAATGATGAACTGACTGCTGTTGATCGAAACGAGCACGAAAATGAGCATGTTCCCCACTAAGAAGACTGTTGCAGAGAAGTTCTTGAGGGCGTTGCTCCAGATGAGCACAGGAAACGCAAGGATGAAGAGGCCTAGATATACGCCTATGAAGGTGTTAGTTGGTTTGAAACACGTTCATCTATCCCATGCATACCATATAGTATCCCTTGCAACCAGAAAGCAACCAGCCAGATGACTTGGACCTGGACATCTGCGTCCGTGAGCCCAGCTTCTGCCAGCTCGCCCATCATCATCCTGTCAACAGCCGGAAGGATCAGGAAAAGTGAGGGGCGTAACGGGTAGGTGTCAAAAGCGAGAACATCGCCGTCACAGTTCAAGTTCTCATCTCGGGGTGCTTGCCCTGGCTCAGTTCATGCGCTGCCTTCTAATCCGATGACACTGACGCGTCCCATAAGCAATTGTGCCCGACAACCTCATCTTTCGGCAGTTTCTCTCAGGCCCTCGCTCAGGACGGCAGGTCTGTGGTAATTTGTTTCGATGTCCATTGTCGAGTTAAAGCCCAGCACGTTTTAGCTCCCGAAATGACCGCATCTACATTTGCCAGCTACGGAGGATCGGCGACCTTCTCCGCCGTACATATTGTAACTGTGCCAGTGGTATCCTTCAAGTTCCCTAATTGGGTTTAGTCGTCAAACCAGTCTTTACGGTTGGTCAAGGAAATGTCGAGGTTATCATGTTCCTCCTACACTGCAGCCATGTTTTCCTGAACGCTACACCAGAGCCTTCCGCAGCAGATCGGCGGCCTGTTTTGGGATGTGATTCGCTGGAGTACGTATCGTGAACCAGGTGCTCGGCTGAAGGTTTTACACCCAGTCGTTCGGTTTAGATACCGGCTCGCTGCTATTGGTTACATTTCCTAACTACTGGCAATGAACGACCCGCAATTCTGGTGTAAACCGAACATATGGAAGAGCTCCCCGAGTCCCCGTCATCGAGACGAGGCGGCATGGAGAGGTTGCAGTGGGACGGTATCCCGATTTGTGATATCAAAAGAAGCCTCCAGCAGCACTCGGTACAAACTCGGTAGGTGTTGCATAGCCATACGGCGCTCGCAGTCCTTGCCCTATCTGATGGATTATCGACAACTCACTGTATAAACGCCACCATGCATGTTCACCCTATGGACCAGCAATTGCATTCAAATTTACAATCGAGAGGTCTGGCAAGCAAACGAGAAATCTAGGAATTACTCGGCCTGCCATGTCGCGGTGGTGGTCGCTCGCTCGCTATGATCACAATATGGCGCATCTCCCTGAGCCTCCGGCTTAATACACGAACTTGTAGTCTTAGGCTCGTCAACTAGCCACGTTGGCATCAGAGATGCTGAAGCTGGCATATGCCTCGACTCCTGCCTCACAGCATCGATGCGTAGAGCCATGAGCACAAAGACGATTCCTAGTTTCCAAAACACCAATTAGATCGTGTTCAAAGCCCAGGCGTGCACACACACCTGTGACGGGGATCATGCACGCATGGATGACAATCCTCCCTGGATGGTCCAAAGCAAGCAAAACGACCATAACGAACATCCCGGCTGTATAAATCACAGCACTCTCCACAATGATGCGCATGATCGAGAGGATGCACGGTACATGGACAGAGGCCAGCCCAGTATTGGTCCTCTGTCGAGACTGAGACCAGATTTTCCAAACAATGAGAGAGGTGGTGAGCGTAGTTTGGATGAGGTAAAAGATGATTGTGAGGGCGATTGGAGGCCAGGTTTGGACGAGGAAGAGGTTAAAGGGTACTTGAAGGGCGAACCAGATAACCGTGATATGAGATGCTTGGTAAAATATGTCAGTGCCGCTGTCAAGAGTATGTTGGAAACCAGAACTCACCCGAGGAGGTGGCAGCAAGTACAGCGGAGAGCAAGATAGCCCAGTAGCTTCGTTGCCAAATCAAAAAGCATCTGTAGATCTGGATGCAAACCACGAATTACGAAAGGGCTTCAGTGGACTTGAAAGGCTTACCATGAGAATGTCTCCGATCATAAAGATGAGTCCGGCAAAAAGAATTGGTATGTAGTAGTTGTGGTTGTAGACAGCCAGAATAGGTCCGGCGATACCCGTCTGGAAGGCAAAGGCGTCCACAGCATGGAAAAGGCTAAGTCCTAGGGATATTGAGAAGATTGAACGATTCAGATGTGACAAAAGCGACGTAGGTTCGGGAGAGCCGGAAGGGGCGCAATGATGATAGGATGAAGAACTCACCACTGTTAACAGAAACGAGGACAAATATGAGTACATTGCCTATAAAGAAGACGGATGCAGAGGGGTGCTTGAGAGCTTTGTTTTGAATGAGAATGGGGAATGCAGCAATGAAGAGGCATAGGTATATGCCTATGCGATCACGAGTTGAATGTGTTAGCGTCTCTCAAAGACCACCAAGCTAGGGAATGCACACCATAAAGGAACCCTTCCAACCAGATGCTAACCAAGTAGACAACTTTGACCTGAATAATGCGGACAGCGGCCTCCGTGAGCCCCTCCACTGCCATCGCCCAGTTTTAGAGAGAAACCAGTAAAGGGGTCAACGTAACGGATGAGGGGCGGAACCGTGGACACCTCAACGTTCATTTATTTCTTTAGCTTAAGTATCTTGCAACGTTTTGCATCATCTTTCGCCCTTTGACCATTTGATGTTATTAACTTCCTGTGAGAATGTCGTACCGACAGGTGATCCATGTTCGACTCAACCGAGCAAGAGCAACGTCTAGCAATTCAATCCATGCATCCGGGGTCCCCGGTTCTCCATTGGCCAGCGTTAACCCCCAAGAGCCACCAATACATAGATGGCTTTCGAACGGCAATTATGGTCCAACTTCTAGCGCATTCAAGTTTCCAAACCCAGTGCATGGAACGTCTCCCAGCTTTATAATTGCGCAACGGACAGTATGGCCCCAATGGAGAGCAAACTCGACTATTGAGAAGAATGGAAGTTCGAACGCACAAATCTCTAGCTGCAGGCGCTCAACCAGACCTTCGTCGATACCAGAGGACTCAGCCTCCGATCTCCAATACCCCTTTATAGCGACAATCGAGGCCTCCCTCGAAAGTATTAATGAATATCATTTACGTTTGAGCCTAACGCTACTCGTCCTCCGCTGATCCCTGCCGAGATTCTGTGGCGTTCGGCTCGTCAACTAGCCTGGTCGGCATGAGAGGGGCTGTCGCCCGTGCCTGCTTCGACTCTTCTTGTACCACATGGGTACGAAGGGCCATCAGCACGAGTACGATCCCTATATCATCTAGAGTTAGTATGAGGTCGTAATATCCTTCCATAACCAAAGGTCAACCGAGTAGTACACACGTACCTATTGTGGGCATCATACACGACTGCAGAGCAAACCTTGCAGGATGGTCCAACACGACTAACGCAACCATAACTAGCACCCCCGCCGTGTAAATCACCGGGCTCTTAATCATGATCTTCATGGTCGCCAAAGGACTTGGAGCATGGACCGAGACCAAGCGAACGGCCTTTGTTTGGCGGTAATAATAATGGATTTTACAGACGACGAGAAAAGGTGGTGAGGGCGTTTGGGATGAGATAACAAGTAAAGGGGGCGTTGATTATGGGCGTTCCGGACGAGGACAACGGATATGGAGACGTCGTGGGCGAAACAGAGGGTGGCTACATGTAGACCTGGTACTGTGTGATTGTTCGGCATGATAAGGGAAGAATTGAGATAGCAAGCTCACTGGCAGCAAGCACAGCAATGACAGAGGGAACGGCAATGGCCCAGTAGCGCGGTTGCCAGATAATAAAGCATCTGTAGATCTAACACCGTCAAGACTTGAGAGGGACGAAAGGTGGGAGTAGGATCTCACCACGAGGGTGTCCCAGTTATGAAGGAATTCCGCCAATAAAATAATACGTGCGACATAATTCGCCCAATGGTGCACGTTGTTGAAGATTCGACTTGGCCCTTGGAGATCTTTCTGGTAGGCGAATGCTATGATGGGTAGGAAGATACTGACGACTCTTGGTGAATTTAGTAAGGGAAACATTGGAGGGAGAAGCGCAAGACGACCAAGCTATCAGACTCATTGAAGGTGGAATAAAAGTGGCCAATCAGAATGGAGATCGAAGGCGATGGTGGTGGTATGGGAAGGTCGATGGATGCCAGCCTTCACAGTTTCAACCAGAATGCCATCTGCCGAGCGTTTCTGGATCACTGTCCCGACGTCCTGTAAGTAGTAAAAAATCGAGCGATGCCAATCCGAGTATGATTTCGAGGATGAAGAGTTGCCTCATAGCCATCAGGATGACGCCTCATGTCTCTCGGGTGTGGGGGCGGCTATCCTCCCCTCACAGGCGCATGGATCAAAGAAACATATTTGAGCGCTGGAATGAAAGTAAGACGGTTAGTCACATTAGCATTACAGATAGTAATAAGTAGTGTACAATTATATGCTGCCAAATCCAGAGTTCTCCCAGACGGGGAGAAGCTAACCTCAGTATAAGGAGCTGGAGCTGGTTCAAACCAAGGGAAAGAATCGTTTCTTTGACAGCTCTCGCTCGACTGGACTAGAGGTAAATCGGGAGGAGCTATCGTCAGATAGCCTCAGCCTTCAATACTCATGACGGCGCTTGAGAGTTACACTTGGCTGCGTCAACGGAAGAGTTTAAGTTTGCGCCTGCCGACGTTGATCTTGCTCCAACAGTTGGGGATCAGAACCCAAGGATTTCGGCTCGTCAAATAGCCAGGTTGGCATGAGAGAGGCTGTAGCAGGCGTATACGCTGCTTCTTCCTGTACAGCGTGAGTCCGAAGGGCCATGAGTACGAACACGGTTCCTAGATTTCACACATCAGCTCGGTGTCCTGCACCCCAGAGGCTGGCATACACACACCTGTTACGGGTATCATACATGAATAAATCATCAGCCTCGCAGGATGATCCAGCCCCATCAGCACGGCCAAAGCCAGCATCCCCGCTGTATAAACCACCGCGCTCTCCACAATAATCCTCATAATAGGAAGCACGGCTGGTGTGTAGATAGAGATCACACCGATATCTCTCGTCTGACGGTATTGAGAGTAGATCTTGTAAACAATGAGAGAGGTGGTAAGAGCGGTCTGGAGGACGTAGCAGATGGGGGGGACGAGCATAATGGGACAGTTTCGGACGAGGATGACAGATGCGGGAATGCTGCGGACGAACAAGAGAGATGCAATGTACAGGCCTTGCATCGAGTCCAGGTAGAGTCAGGGATGCGTTAAGGAGACGATGGTGGTACGCTCACCGATGGAGAGTGCAGCAAGGAGAACGGGAAGGAGGACAACCCAGTAATTGCGTTGCCAGAGTAAGAAGCACCTGTAGATCTAAGTGGCCCCCAGGGCTAGCGATTGATATCGAATAGCCTGGAGAATCGCAAGGAATTAACGTACCATTAGGATGTCTCCAGTCATGTTAGTCGTTGCCCCAAGATAAGGCAAAGTATTGGTCGCCCAGTAGCCCATGTCACTCACAACACGAAATGGCCCATGGATGTCGGTTTGATACGCAAAGGCTACAACCAATTGGAAGAGTAGAATACCTAAGTGGGACGCGGACAATGAGTACCGAGACAAATTAGCAAGAGAGGCGGGAATGAGATCTGACTAGTGTGGCCCGTGATGAGGATGAACATGAGGCCATTCGCCATGACGAAGACGGTGGATGGAAAGCTCTTGAATTTGTTACTTCGAAAAAGAACGGGAAGGGCTGCAATGAAGAAGCATAGGTAGATGCCTATTACGATATATCAATTAGCTATACGTAGCACGGATAACATAATTCTGATGGCAGGACGTACACATACCATATAACATAGCTTCAACCAGGATGCTGACGAGGTAGAGCACTTCAACTCGGACTTCCGCCAGGTTGAGTTGGCCAACGTCTTCCAACTCCTTCACCATTCTTGAATCAACAGTCGGTCCGCCAGAAGCGATTCCAGATTCGTGAAGAGGAAGGGAAGCGAGAGAATGGTGGCTTGCATTGTCAGTTTATGTACATTGGTCGAGGCTAGAGAAATAGTAACCGTACCGAACCTATTTGCTTCCGGATCTCCGGCTGCAGTGGCACAATGCGACGAGACCCTGAAGTGGTTCTAGATGAGCCCTTCACCGTCTTGACGTTCTCCGCCGCTGAATTGCTTGTTGCTTCGGTCATATGGTGGCTATCGCTTCCGCTGTTGGCGGGATCGACGTTGGTGTGGGGTGTGATACAATAAGGAGGCATAGGCGTACGCCTACATATATGTCGATGAGCTGAAAGTGGTTGTCCCTCCTAATGACCATTAAGCCAGGGATATCATATGATGTTTTTGACTTCCCTCGCGGGAATGTCGTACCGAGAGATCCAGCTTCAGCTCATCCGAATAGCCAACGCTTTGCAATTCGACAAATGACATGCCAATATCGACGACAGAAACGTCACAAGGCATTCCTGACACGCTCGAACGTACTGTACATGTTATGTTGCATGCATTCAACCCGGGATGCCAACCGGATCTCCATCGACGAGCGCGAATGATCTCCATGAGCCACTACACAAGAGCCTTTCGAGCGGCAGTTATCGTCTAGCGTCATGTGTTACCTCACCTCACCTCACCAAACCTAGCTCCAGGCCCCTGCAACGCCTAGCTTTACAACTAGGCTGGTCCAGGCCCTGCCCCTGTGGCGTCCGGCTCGTCAACAAGCCTGCTCTCGCTGATGTCTGCTTCGACTCTTCTTGTACCACATGCGCGCAAAGGGCCATCAGCAGGAGTAGAATCCCTATCATCTAGTGTCATGGACTCCGGAAACCAAACTAATGGCCCTGGTTTGCCGGTAATGAAGGTAGATTTTGTAGACAATGAGGGAGGTGGTGGGCGAGGTTTGGCTGAGGTAAAAGATCAAGGGGAGGTTGGCAATATGCCAGTTGCGGACGAGTAAAAAGGACATTGGAACTTGTCGCGCAAACCCAACCCCAGGGCAAACCAGAGGGTGGCTATCCGCAAGGCTGTCAGTGATAGACACGCGCGATTATTAGGCATTGACACAAGGGAGACCAATGATAATGGCGAAACTCACCAGCCGCAAGAGCAGAAAGAATCGGGGGAATGAGTATCACCCAATAGCGTCGTTGCTTGATTAGAAGCACCAGTACATCTGGCCGTATACGTAACAATGTTAGTACCTGGGAGCGTATGAATTTAGGAGCAGGATATCACCCAAGGATGTCTCCAGTAATAAACACCATTGCCCCAAGAACGACTTCGACAGAATCCACCCGGATGTCTGGATCATTGAATACTAGACGTGGCTCATATATGTCAGTTCGGCAGGCGAACCCTGTAATCGTTACGAAGACGCTGATGGCTGGATGACGTACGAATTGAAAGCGGTCGAAAAGAGAGGGGAGAGACATATGGAATGGTTACTGACCGTTGAGAATTGAGACGAGTATAAACATGAGGAGGCTGCCCAGAACAGAACGGCTGCAGGGGAGTTCTTGAGGGGGTTACTCTTTATGAGCACGGGAGATGCAGCAATAAAGAGGCACAAGTAGGCACCTATGCAGGGGCAAGGGGGGCGGTGGTTTGTTTAGGTACTTTGCGACGACAGCAGGAGCAGCATTTGCGTACCATAAACCAAGCCTTTCGGAGAGACCCCGACGAGGGACTCGAGAATATTGAGTTGGCCAACCAGCCCTGTAAGGCCGGTGTACGCAAACTTCACTTTGTCATCGTTCAAGCCGGATGGCACAAGAGAGAGAGCAGCCCTCCTCCGCCGAATGCCCAAAAAAAAAGTGCCTCTCTGGTGGCTGTCGTCGCTCGTCCGGACAGAGGTTGACGAGTTGTGCATTGGTAACGTCAAGCATATAATCTTCATGAGCCATTAAGCGTCGGCGATATACTCGTCGAACAATGCGTCTAAATGGCTGGCTAGGCTGCTAGTTTCTGTCCGGATAGTTGAACTGATCTGTGATGTGACGCTTGCTGAATCGAGACGCATGCTTGAAATAACTCACCGCTTCATGGGGTGCAGAAGAAGGTTAACCTCACTTGGAGTTGAAGCTGATCGAAATTCAAGTAAAAGGATGGTTTATTTGACAGTTTCTCGCTCAACTAGAATGGAGGGTAAATTGAGAAGAAATTATCGTCAGATGGCCTCAGCTTTCGATTCTCATGACGACGCTGCAGAGTTGCTACTTGGCTGTGTCAACGGAAGAGTTTGAGTTGGCGCGTGCTACTGCTGATCTTGCTCTATCAGTCGAGGACCAGAACCCAAGGATTTCGGCTCGTCAAATAGCCAGGTTGGCATGAGAGAGGCCGTAGCAGGTGTGCGTTTCGACTCTTCCTGTACAGCGTGGATGCGAAGGGCCATGAGAACGAATACGGCTCCTAGATTCCACACATCAGCTCGGCGTCCTATACCCCACAGGCTTACACGCACACGCACGCACCTGTTATGGGTATCATACATGAATGAAGCGTCAACCGCGCAGGATGGTCCAGCCCCGCTAACACAACCAGAGCCATCATCCCCGTTGTATAAACCACTGCGCTCTCCATAATAATCCGCATAATAGGAAGCACAGCTGGTGTGTGGAAAGAGACCAGACCGAGATCTCTCGTCTGACGGAATTGAGAAAAGATTCTGTAGACAATGAGAGAGGTGGTGAGAGAAGTTTGGGCGATGTAGCAGATGGGGGCGACGAGCATAATGGGCCAGTTTCGGACGAGGATGACAGCTACAGGAACGCTGCGGACAAACACGAGGGTTGCAATGTGCAGGCCTTGAATTGAGTACCGGGAAAGGTTAGAGATGCCTTCGGGAGACAATGCTAGTAGGCCCCTCACCAATGGAAAGCGCAGCAAGGACAACGGGAACGAGAATAACCCAGTAGTTGCGTTGCCAGAGTAAGAAGCACCTGTAGATCTAGTTGATCCCCAACGCTGGCGATCGATATCGGATAGTCTGTTGAGAGTTGCAAGGAATTAGCGTACCAAAAGGGTGTCTCCAATCATGAGAACCGTTGCCCCAAGATAGGGCCCAGTATACGTTGCCCAGTATCCCATGTCATTGTATATTCGCAGCGGCCCCTGGATGTCGGTTTGATACGCAAAGGCTGCGACCGATTGGAAGAGCAGAATACCTACGGCAGAGAGGGCGGTGAGTGCCACGACAGGTCGGAGAGAAAGAGAGGGGGAGATGAGAGCTGACTAGTGTGGGCCGAGATAAGGACGAACATAAGGGTATTCCCCATGACAAAGACGGTAGTGGGAAAGCTCTTGAATTTGTTACTTCGAAAAAGAACGGGAAGCGCTGCAATAAAGAAGCATAGATAGACACCTATATCGATATATCAATGGGCTATGGCATTGATGATAGCTGTTATTCCAATGGCAGTATGTACACATACCGTATAGAATAGCTTCTATCAAGACTCCAACGAGGAAGACCACTTTCAGTTGAACTTCTGCCACGGTGAGTCCAGCGTCTTCTAACGCCGTCACCATCCTTGAATCAACAGTCGGTCCACCAGCAACGATTCCAGATTCGTCCAGGCTGAAGAGGAAAATGGGGACGCGAAGGAATGTTGGGAAAGGGGGAGGATACAGTCGAAAAACATACCCACCACTTGCTTCACGAGTTTATGTTCAAGAGGAATATATAAGTGACGTACCGAATCCATCGTTCCACTCCAGATCCGTGCTCGCCGCTCGGTGGCTTCTTGCTTAAATCGTACATCACGAAATTTGACCACCCGCTGATATACACTTATTATTCTTGTGATTTTCTACAAGATTTACGTGACCTTACAAGCCCAGTACAATGCTTGATAAGTGTTCTATAACATTAAAAGAGGTGCACAAGTCTTTTGCACGATTGTAAGAGTCAACCAAGACTTGTATATATTATAAGACCGTCTTTGGCTTAAAAGGGTTTATAATCAATTATAAAACTTACGGAATTGTCGAAGCGCGACATCAGCGTCGCCTACGACGTTCAAAATAGCATAGCACTTGAGGGGAAGAACTGTGGAGTAACAGATAGCACACCTCTTCAGGAAAACAAGCTGTCGGGGCATGCCCGTAGATGCATCGGAAGGTTTATGTATAACGACATTGAGATGTGGGTGTGACTTCATCAATGGGAAGCGCCGCAGGTCGATGCGTTATGAGAAAGTGCACTGTACAAACTTGATCGTTGACTTCAGAAAGGGTCTACATATATTGATGGGAAGCGCGCCGGTGACTGCAGCATCGTTGCCACTACAGTAGAGGTACGTAGTGAGCAGATCGAGAGGCCCTGTACTGACGTTTCGTAGGTTGGCTGGTTCTCTGGTCTTCCAATTGACCAACGAAGACGATGCGAAAGCCTTGCCAGCACAAGTAAAGCGTGGATTCATCTTCTTTTCTTCTTTTTCTTTTTCTGTTAAGAAGAACACAGAAAAGGTTAAGTTGCCGTGCACTGGGGTTGGGTTTTGAGATGTTGTAAGGGACGCCTACCCGAGATCCCCGACCTAGGTACCGTCGTTGTTTACATCTAAACGCGTCGCCCATCCATCCGAGTCACGCTCTCTTCTCCCTTAGCCATACTTTACCTTGCTCACTTGCCTAGCTACCCGTATTCCAACATGACATTAGTCGCGTGAACCGAGAACTAGGTTATCTGATACGTCGTGAGAACCCGACACCCTCATGAATGTTCAGTGAGTAACCGAGGTTTCTTAGAGTGGGACCTTCAGACTGATTTCGAAGATGTCTTAGTTTGAGGCCTGTCTCTGGAATCTATTGGTATTCCCAACATGGCTTCTTTCCGTTTGTCCTCTACTAGACATGAAATTGCCAGTGACTGTCGACGGTCGCATGTTGGACAGCACTGAACATCCTGCAGCACAGGCTTTGCAGCGGGTTAAGGATAGGTAATTGAGTAAGGTCTTTGCCCGCAACAATTAAAGGTATGGAAGGGCATGGATAGAATTTAAGGGTGTATAATGGGTTAATACACACGCCTGTTCACACCTCATTGGGTGGCGTTTCCAGAAACCGAACGTCTCGAGTAACGGTGCCTTCAATGGACCGAAGATGCGCCAGGTTGAAGAGAGCGAGGCCGTGTTATCAAGATACACTGCAGAGGTCCTCGCCGGGTAGACGCCAGAAAAGAATGACGGTCTAAAGCACTCCAAGGTTGAAGAATGTGTGGGGACTGGCGGTGTTTGCCTAGAGATGGTCGTTGAGTGTCAGGAGCGACGGCGATGGTGGTGGCCAGAGTCGCGCTTGGAAGGGCGTCGTTGTCACCATTGTTGAACACGAAATTGAGTGAGCTTGTCATCGCGAGTAGCGAATAGCAGTGGGCAAGATGGTTGTTGCCATTGAGAGAGGACAGCCAGGGATGGGAGAGATTACCCTTGTGTCAGCGGCGGTGATGACAAAGGCAACAGAAGTGACAACTCTACAAAGTTCCAGGAATGAGAAGGACGGTGAACGTAGGTGTTTGAGAAGAGATGAACAAGGCGGAAGACGCCGATGTCAAGCAACTGGGTGAAGGAGTACGTGCGGAGGAACTTCTCGACGACTTTACAAGGGAGTTGTTGGTCGAACGAGGCGGGGATGTATGGGGATGCTGTCCGTCTTTTGGGATGACGTTGGTCGAGTCTGGCTCAGGGTTTGGCCCAGCGGAAGGAAGGGTGGTAGACTTCGATATGCGTTTTATGGCGGCAACCATGGTATATGATGGATATCTTGCCCTGGCCAAAAACTGCGCGCACTGCGATCTTGAAACTGCTGAAGAGGGGCCCATCCACCGCCGACTGGAACTCCTGGTAATTGCACGTCTCGCGTTCCATCTGGTTGATCTCCCACAAGCTGAACATGCCCTGCACCACAATCCCCCTGTTGATCTTATCTTATGTAGATTAGATTCGACTCGCGACTCTCGCGACTATCCGACTCGGATTACCCCGACTCGGACTCTCCTAGATACATTCTTATGAGGCTATGTGATATCTACAGGATTCGTCATTCATTTGTCTTCTCAACTCATACTGACTCATATGGATACTTATCACTCATGTGACTACTTACTCAGTCCTTACACAGCTCTATATTTAGTACGCTCTTTATGTATATAAGGACTCCTGTAGCTACCTCAATCTCTATCACTTTAACCTACCAGTTAAGCCTACAAGCTACTCGGTAAGACACCTACTCGCTAGTCGTAGTAGGGTTCTTCAGGTTATGAGCCCCGAAGCTCTGTAGAACGCGCTGTAATGGCTGCACTACAAACTTGGTTGGCGCTGTAATGGCTGCCTCCATAGACTGCTACAAGTCTGCGCTTAACCGCTGCGACTATGCACGTCTAACCAAGTGGCTGATAGGCCGAACCTATGCCTTTACTCTGCGCTGTAATGGCAGCAGAGATCTGCGCTGTAATGGCTGCAGAATGGGGCAAAGAACGCGCTGTTATGGCCGCTTTCTTTGATATGTGATATACGTTGCTGATGAACCTTTGATTTGACAGATCTTATCAATCTAACATGTCTTCCAACGCTCTCAACAACGTCCCCATGCTCGATGGTACCAACTACATTGATTGGGCCATGCGTGCGGAGCAGTACCTCAAGATGCAACGTCTCGCGTCGTACATCGACGGCGAACGTCCCCTCGATCTCCCCTCCGAGGCCACCGCTGCTGAAAAGCTGGCTCAGGACGAGAAGATCAAGAAGTGGGACGAGGACGACGATCAGGCCATGGGAGCCCTCCTCCTTCGCATGAACAAAAACGTTTGCGCCCAAGTCTCGGGTGCTAATACGTTGAGTGCGTTATGGGACGGTCTCAAGGAGCTTTACGGGTCCCCAGGACTCGCGGCGATCTTCGCGTACTTCAAGCTTGCGATCCAGTTCCGTATTGGGAACGGAGATCCTCGCCCCGCGATCGCTGAGCTCCAGAACCACCTTGGTCAGCTCGCCCAGAACGAGGTCAAGATCGACCCGTTCATCGAGGCGATGATCTTGATCAGCAGCATCCCTTCCAAGTACGATAACACCATCGCCATCCTCCTTAACAACAAAAAGGAGGATCTCACCTTCGACGCCGTCGTCAAGGCCATCACGGCCGAGTACGATCGCATGGCCAACCCGGCTACCCTCAACAAGTTCACTGGTATCAAGAGGAAAGGGGGAAACCCTAACTTCCGCCACCAGCAACAGGGGCAGCAGAAGGATTCCAGCAACTCGGGTAACCAAAACTCGGGTTCTTCCCAGTCCAAGGGGAAGAAGCGCGGATCCAAGGGTGGCAACAAGAAGAAGGAGAAGGAAAGGAAGTCGCAGGGTCACAGCTCCCACATGGTACAGGCCGCCTTTTTAGGCGACCATCTCGTCTCTCTCGCTCCTCAGGAGCATGTGCCTCCCCAGGCCAAGGTATCGGTCCTCTCATTCGTGAAGTCCGGACCTTCTATCGTCCAACGTCCCACTCTCACTCCATCCACCCATCTCCCCGTCTCGGCTGCTAAAGCCAAGGACGCTCCGTCTACGGAGACCTCGTGCTATCCCGACGTGGAACGCGCCAGGAAGAACTGCGGTAAGCTCGATTTACCAAAAACCGCCCGTCACCTCAAATCATTCGAGGAGGCGGACAAGCGGAAGCGAGCACTTATTGACCGCATCAGTTCCCCCAGGCCGTCCAAACGTCAACGATCGCTCGAGCCCTCCGAACAGCCTGAGGTGCATGAGGCCAGCTCGCCTCTGCACCGACTCCCATCTCCCCCACTGGCACACGGTGGATCTGGAGAAGGGATCGACGTTCCCCAACCAACCATGGTGCATCAATCTCGATTGCCTATGGAAGGGGACGGCTCACAAGCACTGGACGGACTCTCTGACACCGATGCCTTGGGGGAAGACGACGACAGCGTCTCCCTCGGCGACGAAGCCGAGCCCCCAGCACTCGAAAGTTTGGACGCGATCGAAGACTCGCTCTTCGGATCTCCCAAGACAGTCTGGGAGAGGATCCGCGACGGAGAACTGGAGGACCCGCTCCACCCCGACGACGAAGTCTCCGACTGGGGCTCCGATGACGGGATGGGAGGCGAACATCCAGATAGTGATGGACCAGATCGCCTTTCAGATGCAAAACCATCCGTCTACCTACCGGACTGGGACGCTCTGAGGACTGGTCACTTCGACGACGATAAGTACGTCCCTTCTGTTTCTCTCAGGAAACACTTGGCTAATTCATTGCCTCCACAGCCTCTTCAACTAGATCTTGATAGCTTGGACGATGATGTATTCCTAGAATTATGCTGCGCATTAAATTCTATTGTCTCTATTCATGATTCATCGAATACTGCTAAGTGTGAAGACGCGAACTGCGCTTCCTGTAAGAAATTTGAGACATTCATTCATTGGATGATGGACTCTGGGGCATCAATGCACGTTACCCCCTCGAAAGATGACTTGTTCGACTACAAAGTCGTTAAGAACAGTCCATCGGTTAATACCGCTTCCAAGGGTACTACCCTGTCCATAAAAGGAATTGGAAAACTTCGAGTAATTCACACTATCAAAGGTGCTGATGGTAACGATCGAGACGTAGAATCGATCATCGAACCAGTATATCACATTCCCAATCTATCGACTCGATTGTTCTCTACAGGAACTTTCTTGAGTCAACCCAAAAATACTCTTTGGGGTGATTCCCTATCCATGGGTATCGACGATTCTGATGGGAGAAATCTCATTAAGGGTCATCCACTTCATCCGGACGACACGATTTATTGGGTATCTGTAAAGAACTCCAATGGATCGCCGAAAGAAGTGCAGAAGGTCTCCGGACCACCTGTCGATTACGAGGTCATGCATAAACGCTTTGGTCATCCATCGCGGGAAGTGCTCAAACGAGCCAAAAAGCATACCACGAACTTCCCACCTATGGTGGAAATTCCCAAACATGAACCTTTGTGCCGTGGTTGCGCGCAAGGGAAGATGACGCTTGAGCCATTCCCGGCTTTGAGCAAGCGTGCGAAGCGCAGATTCCAAAAGATCCATTCGGATCTAAAAGAATTCTCCGTCGAGTCATACCACAAATTCAAATATTTCATCTCCTTCTTTGATGATTGTACGAGTCGTGGATCGTGTGTCCTTCTTCGACTGAAGAGTGGATCAATACAAGCGATCAAAGACTTCGTCGCCATGGTAGAAACTATATACCATGAGAAAATCGAAGAATGGCAGGTGGATGGTGGTGGTGAATTCATCAACGACGAGCTCAAAGAATTCTTCAAATCAAAAGGAATCAAGCTATCAATAAGCGCTCCGTATATGCATCAGCAGAACGGACGTGCTGAGCGCTTCAATCGCACTATCATGGAGAAGGCTGAGTCAATGCGTCACGACGCTTGCCTACCTCCATCATGGTGGGAATTTTCTGTTCTATACGCCGTTTACGTGTATAACCGGACGCCTCTCAAGCGTCTAGGTTGGATTACTCCACACGAGGCGGTAGAAGGAGAAGCTCCAGACGTCTCTAAATTGAGAGTCTTCGGATGTGGTGCCTGGGTGTACATTCCCAAGGAACAACGATCTAACAAGCTCCTTCCACGGTCGGAGTATATGATCTTCCTAGGATTCCCCGAAGGCATGAAGGCGTATCTCTTCATGAGATCGCCAAGGAACGTTCTATTCAAGGCGACTACCGCTCGCTTTGATGAACTTCACTTCCCAAGGTGTCCTGACGCCAAACAACCTCAAGACCAACCACGAGTTGAAGACTACCCAACTTCCTCGTTTGGCAATGATGGACCTCCATCTGAATCTGGAGATGATGATGACGATGATGATTCCCTTCCTCGTCCATCCCAAAACTCCCATACCCCTAAAAGAGGTAGCGGTCCTGATCGTGACGTCGATCGGAACGTTGGTGAACAACCAGCTGACCAGCACCCGCCGAACCCCGCACCGGGAGATGCTCCAGGTGATGCACCTAGGAGATCTACGCGGGATCGGACCCAAACCAAGCCCCAGCCTGGCGATGTCTACGGAAATAAAACTCCGACAGAAAAGCATCAGACGGATCGGAGAGAAGCACTTGATAAAGATGACAGACGGCCATCTGGATCTAATCAAGGTGCTGAAAGCAGAGAAAAAGGTGTTCCCGCGCCAATACCTGCTACTCCAGAGTCCGAAAGTGATTCTGACTCTACTTTTGACATACCTGGGGACTTAGAACGCTTAGCGCGTGAAGGGGGAGTTAATTTTATGCATTTCCTGCTTTCAAAAGCGGTTTTGCCTCCAGTTCCTTCTGTCGATAGCGCTCCACGCGAGTGGACCTTTAAAGACATCTTGCGGATGCCACCGCAGGAGAAGAAAGGATGGATCGATGCTTGCAAAGAAGAGTTAAAGGCACTCTCTGAACGCAACGTATTCGAAATGGTCGATCTTCCCAAAGGTCGCAAAGCGATTACCAATCGCTGGGTATTCGACGTCAAATCTGACGGTCGTAAACGCGCCCGACTTGTTGCCAAGGGTTTCCAAGAAATCGAAGGCATTGACTACAACGAGATTTTCTCACCGGTGGTTCGTTTCGAATCAGTCCGAACCATGTTAGCCCTCACGGCTCTCAAGGATTGGCACATCACTGGGGTCGATGTCAAGACTGCATTCCTCTATGGGAAACTAGATGAGGAGATCTATATGCGTCAACCCGAAGGCTTTGTCATGAAGGGCAAAGAGCACAAGGTGTACCGGCTCCTTCGTGCTATCTATGGTCTGAAGCAAGCGTCCCGTGCATGGTACATGGAACTTGCAAAGTCGATGAAGATTCTTGGCTTCAAACGACTATCGACCGATACCGGGATCTTCATCCTCCAGGATGGACATGGTGGCTTTGTCATCATGATTGCCTATGTCGATGATCTCATCTTCGCGGGTCCTAACAAGAGACTTGTTAATGCCAAGAAAGAGGCGTTCAAGCTCAAGTGGGAATGTCGAGACTTCGAAAATCCAACCGAGTTCTTACGAATGAGGATCAGACGTGACGGACAAAATATCCGTCTGGACCAATCTGCCTACCTTGGCACAGTCCTGGAACGTTTTGATATGAAGGATTGCCGACCGGCACCCACACCTATGGTCGAGGGTTATAGGCCTCTCGAACATACTGGACCTGTCGATACGAAACGACGCCACTACTTCCAGTCGATCATTGGATCTCTGCTCTACTTGATGCTGGGCACTCGCCCAGATATCGCCTACGCGGTTGTCAAGCTGTCTCAATTTGCAGCTAATCCTTCCGAGGAACACATCAGCAAGGCAAAGTACATATGCAGATACCTCCGAGGAACTATGGACTACGCTCTGGTTCTTGATGGCGCATCTAAGCCTACAAGCTACTCGGTAAGACACCTACTCGCTAGTCGTAGTAGTGTTCTTCACCCCCATGACTTGAAGTTGGAATAGCCATCACCATATACTACCTTCGAGGCGATCATAAAGGCAGATATAAATTGTTGGTGGCCCGACGAACCCCTAGCAGTCGGAAAGCGAGCCGCTAAACGCTGTAGCAATATCAGAGAGGCGAAGGTGACGGAAGGATGAGAATTGATTCTATGGAGTGCGTAGGCGACGAAATGAGGAAGCTTGGCCTGCGCATGAGTAGTTCCTGGCAGGTGCTCGGGACAGGTGAAGAGATGGGTGATGAGCCTGGCAAACATGTGAGCCATTGGTCCGTAGTAGCCATAAAACGGATCCGGCCGGGAGTCGGACGTTGCGTTGGTGCTGCTGCGTTCTGACCCACAGGTTAGACGCTGATAGATTCGGAAACGACGGAGTGCTCACTAGAACCAACTGGTTCAATGCCACACTGGATGCAACATGGGGAGAGCGACCGCCGTACGTCTTTCAAACTAGGTAGCCTCTGAAGCTACTGTTCTTCTCGGCACGGCGTTGTAATTGATGAACACCAAGGGGAGGCAATGGCAGTGTTGAGGTAAGATGGTTCAGTATCGCCGAAGTTGGGGGTCGGCGGCAATGGTAATGGCATCGACGGTAACGGGGAGTGTACGCAGAAACCAAATTCGTTGACTGCCTCTTGTAGAGCCAACAGTTCAAGTTGGGCTTTGGGGGGCTTGCAAGTGGACCAGAGAGCTGGGACCGATAGCCGCGTTAGTGATGACAGCTCGAAGTAGGAACCAAGTCGTTCCTTACCTCGTATATTAGCCAGAAGTATTATAGTGAGAAAATGGCCAAGCAACATGCCCGAGTCATAAAGAAGGGGTTCGTGGCCCTCAGACCAACTTCGCTGATGCTCCTCCGTCTGGACCGTCCAGCAAGCATGGTGACCAAATCCAAAGCCCATCCGAGAAGCGGGGCGAGAAAGAGCTCCGAGTAGTCAAGATGAGTGATTTCAGATAATCACCATGCCCTTCAAAATGAAAGTTGTAGTTAGGGAGTGTTCCCTAGAGCATCTGTTATCACTTACCCGAGCAATAGAAAGTTGAAACTGCTAGGAACAAGGCTGAACGGTCGCTGTTGAGCACCAGAGCTTGAATTTTGAACGAACTCATTTGAATGCACCACAGAGATCCAGAGGGACACCGTTGACGCTGGAAGCGAAGAACCAAAAGGGAGTGACCAGGTATTGGTGGTAGTGGTAGCGGGTCAAGAGCAAATCAAATTATCATTGGCACCGACTAATCCTAACGCCTGATCAGTGATCAAGTCCTTCAATACATCCGTCTATCCTAATTTAGCATCTACCCCTAAGTGATGTTCAACCCAGCGCGCCTTAACGCCATGCAGGGCTCAGAGTCCTAGTAGACTACAGACTAAACAGATGACATGAATAGATTTTGGGACCATGGAAGGTTGCGATACTCTAAGCCCCTGCGAACACGGGTATCTTCGACATAAGCTATCTCCTTAGACTCGACTTGCGTCGCATCACGACTCAGAGTCACATTCCTCATCGCTCCAACCTCCAAAGGATGACGCGTTGGAATCGTTGTCTGACTGATCCAAGTCGAGTCCTGTATCCCCTGCCAGTGGTTCCAGCGGTGGAAAAAAGAGTTGTTCTTGAAGATTTGGCTCGCCGGCTTCTGGTAGCTGGTCTAGCTTGGCATTGTAGCGACGCTGTATTGCCTTGTGTCCAATGGCTAGTTTCCAGTGATACCTCATATACATGTCTCGGTCCACGAATCTGGAGACACAAATTGTTGGATTAACCTTTGCTCCAGCGAAGGGACATGATGGTAAAGCTTACCTGTTCACAAAGTAGAAATTCCACAGCGGTGTCTTGCTCATCCAAGGAGAAAGCCTGTGCTCCTGGAGCTTTCCGTGCGAGAACTGGGGTATTAAATGTACTCCTCTTAGAACCTGGCGAGGGTCCAGGAAGCCAAACGATGCTAAACCAGCCATCGGTTCAAAGCACAGTTTCTCAAGGCTGGGAGAAGTTGGATAACCGCACGACCTAAACCACCTAACCCACAGGAAGTCGACGCGATGCGGGGTGTAATCTCTTGTTCCATCTACCAGCTCGCCAATAAGCCTGACATTTGCATGGTAGATACCTAGAACCCTGGCATAGCGATATGGAGGTGCATTGGACTCAGGGCTATAGTCGTGCCTGAGTACCATGATGTTGGGTTCTGATTTGAGATTAATGATGTCCTCTTCCCGTCGTACATCGTACGTTGTGTATTTGACGTGCATGATCTGGTGAGTATACAGCCTATTATTGTCAAGTGTCACAGCTGCCATTGTTCTGTGACGGACTGAGATTGCGGTCCTCCTTGGGCCAAGGCCAAAGTTTTTGGGTAGAGGTGGGGGGCAAGTTGATGCAGAATTCTTGGAAGGAGATGACGCTTGAGCCTGGGGATAAACGACTTGGGATAGAAAGGTCAGGAACGAAAGACGTTGCATGCACAAACTGAAGAAACATACATCAAGCACAGGATCGAAGATATTTGGTGGATTCGTGAATGCTGCGTTCAAACCCAGATACGTCTTGCTCTCCCCGATGTGGTATCGAGCCCTTGAGGGAGCAGCAAATCCTGGAATATCGTTGACACAGTCATCTTCGTGCTTGTCCAAGCCGAGTCGTAACTTGAGTCTTCTAAATCTAGCCCATCGTCGGGAAATTTTGGCAATTTGCGCTGGGTAGTTACGGCGGTCAGTCCGCCTATACCAAGTTTTAATCGCCGGGTGATTGGTCTCCCCCTGGATATTCTGTCAGATACAGTGCGACCACCGTTGTAGAGAGCTCACAATTTCGCTGGTGTAGGAATCCGTGGTGCCGAATTGCCGTATACCCTCAGCATAATGCCCGAGCGCATGGTACTTCGGGGGTTGATAGGCTATAACGCTTAGGCAACCGACTTGCAATTCCTTTAGGGAGACCTGGTGCCGATGCAGGAGGCGCGGCAGCCTGAGGAGTACTGGAACTTCCAATGGATGGCTGCTGGCTTGGGCCAGGATTGGTTTTCGCGGTTGCTCTTCTGGCTCGAGCTTGCGCTTCGCGCTGGAGCTCCACAGTTGGTGTTGGTCGGCACGTTTCCGCATCAAATCTGCGAAACTGGGAAGCTAGGCTTGGAAGTGGCATTTTCCAAAAGTTCAAGTGTCATTCGTGTGAAGACGGAGCTTGGCAAGTGCATGCCATTCGCACAGAAGGAATAAAAGCTCCATGACAATCTCAATTATGGCGGGGCGGGAAGCAAGCCTTCAAACGCGGCAATCGAGCACTGGCATACTGTTAGGGTATCCAAGCAACGGATTCTATATGTACGAACCTGCAAGAGATCCTCATAATCTCGGGCGGCTCTCCTTTTGCATTCCGAGGTGTTCCTGGCGAATTTTCGTATCGTATCACGACCAAAGGATGGGATCTGCCTGTATCTGTATACAAGCCAGTGATTCTTCAGTCGGAAAAGTGTATGCAGCTGTGTAGAAAACACGCAAACCATTCATCAAGCTCGGAGATAAGATCTAGCTTTCCGAAGGCTTCGAGTAGTCGGAGTAGGTGCATATACAGCCCTTTCCAAACTCCAATTTCAAATTCATGCATGAGATCGACCACCAATGACTGGTAGACGTCAAATCCAAATCGGCTTAGATGCGTCTGAAACGCATTCTGAAGGCTATGTTAAGCAACCAAAGGTACACTAGAAATAACCAGCGCCGTACCTTGATTGGTAAAAGAGAACGCGACTCGAGGTGCTTGTCAACAGCCTCGCCAGTGACAGCATATCCTCTTTCAACAGCGTTAAGGGCGTTCGAAATCATCTGTCGGTTTTTTTTTGTCGTTAACATGAGGATGCTCGGTTCGGAATTTGATGTCCTCTGGGGGGTCCCCATGTTCTGGACATCTTTCTTGGCAACAAGCAAGTCGGGCAAGGGAAGCAGCCGTTCTGCTTTATAGAGGCCACCCGAGCCCTAAATGACCGTAAAAAGAGAGAAAATACATCAAGGAAGACACTACACTTACTTTTCAGGGTAATCAGCGGAATATGTAAGACGGGTTGGAAAGAAGCTTCGCTTCAAGCCATCTGAACACATGATAACAAGGCCACTTTCCATTGCATTGAGGAAGTCCTTATCACTCAGTAAGATGTCCCACTGAGCATGGAACATTTGTCTAGTGCAGTGGGAAATCAGGTCTTTTGGTGGCATTTTCCCTCCGTTACGCCTTCGAAGGTAATCCTTGAAGCCATCTGATATCTGTCAGGAGCACATCAGCAAAGTTAACCCCTCATCAACATAGCAGACGTACACTATCAAAATAAGCGACATGCTCGCATAACTTGAGTGATGTTTTTGAGCGTCGATATTTTGATTCATTGCCGAAAAGTAGGTAGCAAGGCCAGATCTGGCTGATCCAAAATGCTGAGAGATGTGTCTCGTCTGACCAGAACATCAAGGCAACTATAACCCTCTCCAGGTTGCAACCTGGAAACCGGAGGAGAATCCTGCAGAGCTTGATGCGTGTTTAAGAAAAGCTCTGGAGTTAACATTTCATTCACCGTGGCACTCTGACGCGTTGCTGCTCTCCTCTAGTTGGAGGAGACCAGAACACTTCACATGGTTGATAATGGAAAGTAGCTGGAGGTGAGTTTCGAATCTTCTCCTCTATAACCGAAACCAATTGGCAGTGCTGAAGGGTGCCAACCGTCACCTTCTCAGCACCAGCGTTCTTCATGTATCGGTGAAAAGGAACTGCGATTGTGATTGGAGTGGAGACCCAATTGGCATCATCAAACCAATCATCGCTGTTGCCATTGCCTTCGTCGGAGTCCAGAGCATCCAACGTCACCTTCCAGTTTTGTTGAAAGAACATCTTGAAAAGAGAACCCCTCCTTCTTTCCCATTTCGATAAAAATCTCCAGCTCTTTGCCTGATTTATCATTCCCTCCATTCCACCACCAGTCGGCGAATAGAAAGGAGCTGAGGTTTGGAAATGGACCAAGGGATTGTGGAGCCAGCTGAGTGGATATTCCCACCTCCTGAGAGTCGTCAAGATCTTCCACAGTGAGGCTTTGCTCTGGATCGCAAGTGGGGGGCGATTGGCCATAGCAGCGCCTCCATAGGGAAAATTTATTTGATTTCGACTGCCACCAACGGTTCACCGTCGAAAGGGAACCTTCACAAGGCGCAGTCAGTGGCTTTTTCGGGGTAAGAATGGCCGACATATTACCTGAATTGGGTATTTGGCTCTCTGTCCCTGCGGACGACGAAGAACAGGCTGGTAAGGTAGGGTCTGGCAGGGAGGTCAGACTTGGAACAAGACTGATGTGGCTGAAAAGAGACCTGGTGCGATACACAGTGCAAGTGATTCAGGAAGAGCGCCTTCCTCGAAGCACGACTCGGAGGTCAACAAGGTGGCGCCGTGATTGGAAGCAACTGGCTCTCTGTGCTTCCAAGTTGTGGATCTTGCTGTCGGGTTTTGGCGAGAAATAGGGGCGTCGTCATCAAGGGCAACCTCTGTTGGTTCCGTCGTGCTTGATACTTGAAGCGGCACGTTATGGACAATCTAGAGGTTTACAGCCACGGTTCAATGACATGTCCAGTCAGGACGCAACAAGAACCTACTGCCGAAATCTCTGAAGATGAAGGAGCCGGACCCACATGTGACAAAGGCTGAGCCAATTGGGACTCCAATTCTTTGTCAAGTCTGCGGCGCTTTCGTGCTTCCCAGAGGGATTTCGTTTGGCCAAGAAGTGCGGATAGCCGCCTTTTGGTCGCATAGCAGCGTTCTTTCTCGTGAGCATCTAGATGCCTAGGTGTTGAGTAGCGAGCATCGCAACCCTTGCATACATATTCTGAGTTGCTGGCAACTCGAAGACCCCCGGCATGATTCATTTTCTGCCTGGCCGAGCTTGAAGTCGATAGATGTCCCTAAAGAGAGATAAACGGTCTTGCGACCGATCTCAAGGGCTTGTATGGGGCGCTCAATCACTACTTGGTGAGGCTGCCAGAACCTAGATGGATGAGGATAAGGAGGGGAGACAAGATGGTGGAATCGAGAAATGAGAGGAGCGGCGAACCCATATCGGGGATGCTATGCCAAGGCGAACGGATGTCTCTTTCCGTCCTTAGACGATGAGAGCCCTCACCACTCGTTGAGGAAGTGCTTGAAATGACCACAGAGCTTTCCAGGCTCGGGGAATTAGTAGACTTCTTACGTTGCGAACCTACCTTAGATTGCGGCTTGGTCGAGCCGGTACGTGGTTGAGCTTGTCCGTGACGGCCATTTTGCACCTTCGCGGAGTCCAATGTAGCGGGTTGGTTGCGCCGGTGACGAAAGTGTGAATGAAGCCGGCTGGGCCACTCGCAGACAAATAGGAACTGAACGCCCGTAAGATTTTTTCACCTTAAAAGGGTGCCAGTGGCCAGCTCCATTTACCATCTACCACCAACGTTCATCCATTCTTCACCATACACTATCGCATGTCATCAGATACCATCACCTCTGGGCGTCGCTCATTGTATCACACTCCCAATCGCGCTGCTGTCACCCCACCTCAATCTCAGCGCAGGAGCGGTCCTATCCGTCGTTTAACCAGGTCTGCAACCCGAGCTGCACTTAGCGCCCCGCCACTTCCCAAGAGACGTGTGGCTCCTACCACACCTCAAATTCCGGGAATAGGTACGGCATTCAGTTCAGGAATCTCGGGATGCGAAGTGTCACTCACCAATCCAATTTGCAGCTGGTTCAAGCGAAGGAAATGTCTATAAAGTAGAGCCACCTGCAGACGCGGAGCCTGCTCCTCCTAGCCCAGTCGTGAACCGTTCAGAGACTCAGGAAACCACTGTCAACGAGATTAGGGTTTTAGATGAGCTGAAGCGTACAAAGAGAGCGCTCGAGAGCAGGAAAGCCTTGTTACGCACCGCTCGGGAGGAGTTGGCTGTTGCAAAGGAAGAAGTTGGGGAAAAACAGGGAGAAATCGAGGATCTGACAGCACGACTTGAATGCGCAAACGTCAGCAAGGAGCAGTACCGGAATTGGTGGATCAACGAGGTTCAATTCACCAAGGTTATCTTGAGTAAGGTCCCAAATGCCAACCAGGATTGGGATCTTGTACGTACCTCGCAATCCCACTATCTGGGAAGATACTAGCTTAAGTTAGACTGTCCTATTCGATGGATATTTATAACCAGAAAGGGATGTGTGTAGTAGAGGAAACGGCGAAATGCCAAAGGCTCTCCCGCAGATAACAATGATTCCGTCGACTTGTGAGGGCGAATAAGAGAAGCTAGGCACGTCGGAGAGCGGGCTGGTGCCGTTCAAGTGGAAGGAAACTAGGTTCTGTCACAGTCGGCATGTAAGACAGTGATTAGTAGGCGAGACTCGAGGTACGAGCCTAGAGATACAGGTGCTGCAAAGACACGTTTACCCACCATAAAAGCAAAAATTGAGAGCATTGCCGAGCGTTCGTTTGCATCTGCCAATTTTGCAAGGGGAGGAAAGTTTGGCCCAGGCACGGTTCTCGGAGTGGCACTTCTCCTGGGTTGATCCCGAAGCAAAGATCAGAGAGGACAGCCACCAGCGGTGGCATTTGCGTTTGCCTCGACCTTGCTAGGCGGTGCCGACGTGTGAGAGTGCCTGAGTGTGTCACAGTGAAGGCGTGCATTTGATTGTTGAGTGTAAACTGAGATGATTGAAGCAGAAAGGATAAGCGGGAGTGAGGAATGACGAGTTGAGGAATGGGAAACTGATGCAGGGTTTTTGAGAAATTGCAAGAGGAGGTCGACGATCTCATCAGTACTTCCGAGTTAGAAGGTTCGTAAATTGATGCAGCCGTCGCGGCAGCAAGATGGGGGATTCAGATAAAGTTGGTTATGGAAACGTTTGGTGAATTGCCAGAGGGTTGATATCCGAGTCAGATAGACCGGTGACCGTCGCTCTATGAGGGAGGCAATTTTCAAGATTGGGGGCCTGATTCGGTCAAAAAAGCTCCTATGGGTGAGTATAAGGTACTTTGAGAGGGTTTTGGAGTCTTAAATACATGTTTGTCGCTCTCATTGTGACTGGAAGAATAATATAATTCGACGTGCGACGCGATTGCAGCGGCAGATCAGGGCCATCACCGACCGACTGGGTTCCAAATTTGGACTTGTCCCATAACGGTCAGCTCTTGGCGTGGGCATCCAGCGCTTCCCCCCTTGCTTCGAACTCGGCTAGTTGGAGAATCGAGGATCCTCATAAGACAACTGGTTACGAGTCTAGATATCATATTCCCGGCCAAAACTAAGTAAAAGGGGCAATGCTGAGCGAAAGTAATTAAAGACATAGGAAGCTATGGTTAAAGTCACAGCAGTTGATTGTAGTCGATGCCGGTGGACATCTCGAATGACATTGAATCGGTTCCCTTGCATTGATTCTCCCATAGAGGTGACCCCAATTAACCCACGGCTGTGCAACCTGGGAAGTGCCTTGCCACTGTCCACAAGCGTGGGGGTCAACAGCTACACCCCTAAGGGCGTGTTTCGCATGGAGGATAATAATGTAAAGAGCGGCGTAGAGGTTCCTCGTACAGCCGTCCTTCTGCACACACCACCTCCCTTCCGGGTCCATCACATCTCATTGTTAGCACCGCGATCGACTCTTCTCTCCCAACAGAGACGTCGTGCAAATGGGGCAAGAGCGGCCGGATTGGTCAAGTTGGCTTGGGACGGCCGTTGAGCGATGCCTCATCCTGGGAGACGAATTCGAGGTTGCCGGAGAGGATAGAGGTGAGGAGGGTGAAGATCAACGCAAGACGCAAAACTGAGGACGGTGAGGGAGGAACATGTTTCATGCCTAGAGAGTTGTCGGGGCTAAGGAACATGGTTCTCATAGCCGACCCGAGCCTGAAGCACCCGTTGCGGTTGAGGGGTTGGTAGCGATTCATGTCCTCCGTCGTCGGAAACTCATCTCACTCTTCGGCGGTGGTGCCATCAAAGAGCTGGTAAGAATGTGAATGGTCCCTTCTCCGGGGAAAGCCAGGTTGGTTGAAAGGGAAGAGCTGTCGAGATTGAAGGTATTGAACCTGGCACCTGCAACCCGACGTTGAAGGGCGTGGATTGGAGGGGTCAAAATCAAGCATGTGGTGCGGTGAAGCTTTGTAGCTTCGGGGGAATTTGGCATTCCAGCAGGAGTAGAACACAGCAAGGGCGCTCGACCTGGGAAGAAAGGCGAGTTCCTTTGTGTGTGAGAGGGTGGCGCGATGTTAAGAAGGCGGAACGTGGGACTGGATTCTTGAGACGGGCTAAGACCCTTGTTCTGTGGGTCAGAATAGATTCACTGTAGAAGAGATAAGAACATACCTAGAGATCGCTTGATACATTGTTACCGCTTTCACCAAATCCCCCTATAGCCGTCTCCTCCATCCCTTCTCTTCATATTCCTTCCTACGGGCGTCGTTTGCTGACATGACGGTACAATCTTGTTGACCAATGTGAGGTGAGGTGACCCGAGTCGAGGGTGCAGAAGGTACGGGTGGAACCAGGTTCGCGAATGAGAGGGTTACTGTCATTGTGGGCGGGTTCGTGCTGTTCGTGTCGTATCGCCATATAAACGTGGCGAGGTGGCAAAGCAAACTATGCGAATCACCTGCACTAATCCGTGAGTATGCCGAAAGGGAAATGAGGTGAGAAATTCTGGCCTTGGTTTGTCCCTAAAATTTGCTCTCCCGCTTTGACTGTACGCCGCAGAGCTCAATGCCCGATTGGAGCACGGCTGGGATGTAAGTGACTGCAAACGAAACTGTCAAGAGCAGTATTAAGTGATCAATTGGATTACTCGCCCGGAAGAAGGAAAGAAGCTCATTGGTTGATCTCGGTCTCATGGGTTCAAATGGACGGGTAACCGAGTAAAGTAGCTTAGATTTTGGGGGTCAAGAAGAGAGCTGCTACCTGACGGTAATACTGAATCGTCCAGTGCTTTGATTCTGGATGCTTTCCAAGCGTGCGTAGATGCGTCAACACAGCGGGGAATCTCCCGCCGCTTATGCGTTGAGCCAGGAGGTCCTAAAAGAACGGTCAGTTTCTGCTTCTCCGAAGAAAAATAGGGTGGAAATGCGATGACGATGGTGAGAGCGGGTAGACAAGCGATATCGAGGTTGAGGAGCAAAAAAGAGCCTTATCGTACCATTGTCAAAGTGTGCCCTCAATCGGTACGATCCGCTTCACGAGATCTTCCAGCGGGACACAGACGAAAGTTAGTATCGGACAGTCGTGTCGAAGAGCCCAAGAGCTTGCACGGGAAAAATGATAACGCTTGAGCTTGAACTTGAAGGAACAAGGGTGACGGAGACAAACCATGGTGGCAAAGCAACAAGGCTGATTGCGACGATTCTCACGTTGAAGTTGAGGACGACAGGCGTGCGATAATCGTAAGGAAGATTCGGATCAACTGACGTCATCGACACAATCGAATAATAAGCTCTACTATCAAATGGGTCGGTCTAGGTTTGCTGCCCTCCTTCTCTTGCATCAAGATAGATTCAAAGGATAAAGAGCAACGAAGGCGAGCACAGACATTCAAAAGAGAAATTGAACGGTGTTCTGTATCTTGCGTGGTGGCCCCCTTGCACCCGCAAGTTTGGGCCGTTGAAAAATCGCAAACCAGGAGGCTCAGCGTTCGGGCTGCCGGTGTTGTGCCGGTCAGTGACTGAGATCAAACTCGATGACTGATGGGCGACCGGTCATCGTGTCTAGTCGACATTGGTCATGATCGATGACCAGTCAGTGACTGTCCAAATTTGGATATTGGTTGGTGCTGTCGGTTTGGCGGTATAGATAGGACATATTTTGGACCTTCGAGGCTCGAGAGTACATATTAAAGGTACTGTATGCTACTATCTCGGCTCGTTGATAGCATTTTTATCAATTGTTTTTGTTGTCAACGAGCAATAGAGAATCCTGCTATAGATAGGGGCTTTCGAAGGACGTTATTGCTTCCGCATTTGCCCCGAACAGCCATCAACTGTTCTCCCACTCGCTGGGCTGCGAAAAAGGCTATGATGGCGGTCACTGACCAAGTCATTGTCCGATTTCGATGACCGTCACCGAGGTCACTGACTGGTCGATGACCGGCACAACACTGCCGGCGGGCTGCAGCTTCCGAAGACAGTGCATTCAAATACAATCCATGCATATTGTCACGGTCGTCGATGATACAATGTACAAGTTAATATAGACTTGGTTATCGGAAGAAACTTTGGGAAAGACAAATCAGCATCACGATGCTGCCCGTAAGCTCCCAGGCAACCAGCTCTGCTCAGGAAACCACCACCAGCGGGGGTTTTGCGCCATTGCAGCCCCATCCAGGTGCTGCGACGAAGTGGCGGAGTTTTTGGGCAACAATTAAGAGATTGTCATTGCAATCATCGATCACGATCGGTGCAATGAAAGCGGTGCAACCAGCATTTGAGCACTGGAGGGGTCTAATTTACGGACATCAGGAGGTGTCAGGAGATATAGGAGCATCAGAATAAGACATAACATACAGTGTGCGATCGGAGAGTCGAATATGGTGTTGATGTCCTAAGGTTACGTTGGATTCCACCGACTGCCTTTGCAGAGAGGGCTCCAAAGGTAAAGTAGAAGCTTGGGGCTCAAGGTCATCAGCGTCGCTGTCAGGGACGCCAAACGCTACGGCTCTGTCACGGTCACGGTGAAGCCAGTCAGGTCCGTGCTCGTCGTCCGACGGTTCATGTCCGCGCTCGTCGTCCAACGGTTCATGTCCGCGCTCGTCGTCCAACGGTTCAACGGCTATGCCAGGGCCCGATGAAGCTGGTGCACCCGATGCCATTGAGAACTGGGGGCCATGTCGGCGGGCGGGACATACATCGGTATGTTGTCGCGTGGCCTCTTGATTTTGAACCCGACGGTTTGACACAGGGAACCGAGAGACGAGAGGCTGAATATGCCTCGCTTTTTGCCTCGACTGATAGAAGCGTTGACAACGATAGTGCGTCGATAGTTAGCCAAAAGGGCTACGCTGGCCGGAAGATAAACGACGTACTCGCCGGAAACACTAATATATCGTTCCTTTAAATCAACTCCAACCAGCGATTCGGGATCGGGCACGCCGTACCTGCCGAACAGAAATCAAAGTCATGAGCATGGGCGTTGCTGGGGTGATCGCATTGGTTTGTACTTACTGGATGACATCGGCTGGTACAGGACCGCAACGTGAGGTGCCTGGCCCTGTGGCGGGATGCCGGAGCCTCTACAAAGTGGTCTCGACTGTCAGCTTCAATCACACGTGGGTATTTCGAAATGAAACTCACATCCCGACGTCCCCAGGCAAAGGGATGCGAGCAAGGGATGGCAATGATTTCGAGGAAGAGGGATCTAAGTATGGGCTGGACCGCAGAATGGCTGGGCGCTTGGACCTGGGAGTAACAACGTCGCGCACATTGGGCGCCTCAAGCAACTCCCTTATCGAGAAGAGGCCGTCTGGACTAAACCAAGGGGTAGCTAGCACGTCAAATCAACACTAAAGCAATGAACGACGAGTTGGGGTAGGAATACAAGCTGCGTCAATCTCGTTGTGACCATCATCGGCCATCGTAGGAGAGCCTAGAAAAGCTCAGGGTTTTAGAGTCTAGAACGACGACGAATCATTCAGACGAACTCACCAGTACGAGGGGACGGCAGGTGTGGAGAACGGTCCTTCTCAGTCATTGAGATAGAAGATGGGTATGGAAGCCTGCAGGCAAGGAAGAAGGGAGGTGAACACAACGCAGAAGGCGGCAAGATGGATTATATACCAGCTACCAAAACCCTAACACTTCCACCCTTTCAAGGAAAGACCTTCCTATAGCAATTGGGTGATCTGCTGGAGGTTCCACATCGACACACCGAGTTGACCTAATCAGCTGCTGTCACAATCGACCAGGAATTGAAGAAAGCAACGTTATGTCTTCGTGTAGCTGGGCGGAAAGAAGCGTTGACGGCACAAGAAGAGTTAATGGGGAGACGACGGGCTGAGATTTCATGAACCTGCCTCTGATGGTTCTCGCGTCTTGTCTGCGCTGGTCCGATGACCAGATGACCCCCTCCCTTCCCCCCTTTGTGATTGAGCGCAATGAGAGGGTTGCTAAATCGTCCGTAAGCATCCACTGGCATGGTCCATTCCGGCTTCTCTTGACAGGGTTCGGAAAGGTGATTCACGCCATCCGATATTACTTCTGGAAAGTCTAAGTTTAGGAGTGCTGCAGCTTGAACAGGTGTAAGGTCGCCGTCGCTTTTCATAAGGCTGTCAAACTGAACCCAGGATCGAGAGAATTGGTCATGATGGAGGGTGAGGTGAAGGTGGTGTGACGGTGGTGAGATCGCAAACTTAAACACCCGTACGGCTATTTCCGGAACGCACGGAGCGCAGGACAGCCCATTCAAGTTTGGCCGCAGCAGAAATGCCCACTTTGGTAGAACTGTTGGGCCTCAGTAGTCCCGCAAGCAGGCTTTGGTCTCGAGATTTGACATGCTTCAGTTGACCTCCACACAAGTCACAGGTCGCCGATCAAGAATGTAGAAACTTGGGCACGAGAACATCTACTTAATCTGGCATACTTCTGGTTCCAAAACTTCAGCCATATCCGGCCAGGTGCACCTCGGAGGCTGTGGTCCCCCAAGCAGTTCGATTTGCTCTCTTTAGACCTTTAGCCTGTTCAAAACTAAAAGCACATGATTAGTATCTATGGGCATGGCGTGGTAATCATTCCCAGGGTTTAAACGTGCTATGTAACCCATTTCACCCCGCCCATCCGTCCCACTTCACTCTTACCACCACAGCTCGAACAGAAACATGGCAAGCGCACTGAGATCTGCGTAATACCTTTTCGTTTGTACCCAACAAATTGAAAGGATGCTCACATTCAAAAGGAGAACCCCTCGCCCATTTCGCGGGGTCCATTCAGCGATAGGCAAAACCACAATGACCAGGTCAGTGCGTCAATATTTCATCTCCTGCACTGTACTTATTGAACGAATCAGCTACCCCCCCGATTATCTTTCCTTGATTCCAGCTCAGTCAAAATGCTCAAGCCTCCCAAACCGGAGAAGCCCACTCCTCAGGCTTCCCCCACCGTAACGAAGGCCACCAAACACAGCGGCCAATCGTTCCAGGGTGGCCTCCCCTAACAATCTTTCCCAACCGCCAACCGCTGTCACCCACCCATGCCCGCCTGATTCTCCAGTCCAGAACACCGATTCCCAACCTCTGGCCCCGCCTCATTTGAGCCCCGCTGGGGCCGAAACTTCTGTTTTCTTTCCTGGTCTATGTCCCTTGAAAGGGTGCTCGTCGCGCAAACGCCACAACATCGAAGACGGTGGCGCGATGTATTTTAGCACCTTCAGCTCTTTCCTCGACAACAGGTATACGTGCAAGGAGTGTCGGTTGACCTTTTCGCATGACCTTGAAGCCGACATCGGTCGTGATGTGGCTATCGAGAGGGAAGTCGAAACCGTACTCAGTCGGGGCTCTGTTCCGGAGCAAGGCCGTGAACTGGCTGTTCGGGTTGAGGCCAACCGCCTGTACTTCCATTTGGCCCGGTTACAGGTCCTGTACGCCATGGGCGTCATGGTCGACCGCCTCAACTGCATGGAGGCTTCGGAGATCGTGGCGCATAATGCAGCTCATAAGAAACCGGCCGTTGGCAAGGTCTACGAAGAGTTGCTCTTAAAAACCCGCCGTTCTTTATATCAAAGTATGTTCGATTCATGAACACCGTCTCACCACTCTAACAAGCAACCACCTAGACGTTGAATGCGCGGCGGAAAAATTCCTGGACAACGACTTGGCCCTTCTCACCTCATTCGATGTCGATTTCGCGAGCATCAAATCGGAGAATATGTTTGGCCATATGGAACAAGTGGCAAATCGACACTTCGACAACCCGCTTGAGTTGCAGCTCCTTTCCGCTTGAGTTGCGGCTCCTTTCCGCTGCAAGATCATAGAGGCAACCGTTCTTCCCGCGACGCCAATTCAAGTCGAACACTACTTCTTTTAGTGAGCCGTTTTTTTGATATCAACCTATAGCCAATCGTGTACTTCTCCTGTATCCTTATTCGTTGCGAGTGTAACATGTAAATCCCTTGTACCTACCGAACACTTATCTCGTCGCTGTGGTGCAAATACCCACGATCCCCCGCTTGTCCGCGGTTATAATCTTGCAGTTTTGACTTGAATTCTTCACGACGCAGCGCCATCAGATTCGCGAGCTTCGACCTGGGAGGCGAGATATTTGGCGGGTCACCCCCGAAGGTACCGTTTCACCTTAGCGTCAATCGACCCACCTAGCTTGATTTTTGAAATTGTAATTGCGCTGCGCTCATGATTATCCCAGCCTTCACACACTCCTGCAAGAGATAGCGAATAGCTTCCCTTTGCGAGTGGATACCAAGAAAATACTGCGAGTTTTCCTTTTTGGAGGCACCCCCATCGCTCATTAACTTGACCCTACCTCACATCTTGCTCACATCCACCCTGAAGACGATAATCAGTGTTGGCTAACGGGTGATCTTGTCCTCCGCAATTGTATTGCCCCAGGTACACAGATGTTGACCAGCATTTTCGAGGCTCAACTAACGGCATCTCCTTATCGCCCAATAGAGTTTGTGCTAAGATGTAGCCGACAAACTCCTCACAATGTCCTCCTCTCACATTCTCTTGCTCGACTTCAAGGCCGACCAAGACTAGTGCATCTCTGATGTTTACTCCGATGTTTGTACCTTTGTACCCCACCGGTTCGATGGGCGTCTAGACCTGCACGGGTGTTCCTCCCCCCGACCATCCGTATACTTGCGCAGATGATGCAAGCATTGGTCCTGCTCTCACTGGCACGTACGACAAGTTGAGCAACCTGGAGGCCATCTGTGAAGGACCATCATTCGGTTGCGCGATCTGTGTCAGCGGACGCTCTTCACCCACCGCAGCTGATCTCAGATCTACACGCTTTAACCCCATCTTTTTTACTGTTTCGTTGTCATTTACCTGTGGCATGAGGACTCCATCTTGGATCCTAGATGGGACTCCATCTTGGATCCTAGGATGGGGACTCCATCTTGGATCCCAGGATGAGGACTCTAACGCACCTACCTCGCCGATAAGGCTTATCGAACAACCTCTCGCAAGCTACACATTGAGGTGGGGGAGCACTGGGTGCTACTACAAATTCCATTACCCTTCTCAGGTGAGTATCTCCGAGGCTCGTTGTGTTGACTGCTTCGTTCCACCGTGTCAGAACCAACAACCTCATTGGGCATCTGCAAAGCTTCGCTCTTGAGTTCAATGTTCCGCCAGCGCTTGTGTCGTACCCCGCCGCAAAAGGAAGTCCTTG
>JAHBOF010000203.1:0-154014 GCA_020736565.1 Coprinopsis sp. MPI-PUGE-AT-0042 | reverse complement strand
TGATTGCAGTTTGGGCGAGACGCAATACACGTACAATCTGCATTTTGAAATTCCGCGGGGCTAGCGAATCGAGTCTGAACAGTGTCAATCTTGTCAAAAGGATAGATAGGTATGTAAATGACATCATAAACAGACACTTATATTACTTCCTGTCAAAGTCGTGTCGCCCGACGACAAGCCGCGGCGCCTAATTCAATCAGGGGCGCATAGGGGCTATCGAGGCTCCGCAAGGCCGACCGAGTGGACCAAACTGCATGAACATACTGTCTACTGTACCTTGCGCTTACATATGCTACTCAAGTACTTTGTCCAACCTGATTCACGCCGGCGCCGACTTAATCAACCGACGACCTTCTCCGCTCCCGTCTCATTATCTTGGATTGCTTGTAATCCCATCCAATCCAATCGCTCGACGCGCGTTCGGGCTCATTGAGTTTGCCTTTCATGCGAGAAAGATACAGACATAGAGAGGCTAAAGCGTAGTGTACAGGGTGGTGTATCAATCCCTTGAACTGGCCGACTGTTCTGGTCCCTATGCGTATCCAAGTATCCATCCGCAGTCCAGGATTTCCTCGTTGAATTGTTTTTCTCAGGCGTCGTTCCTCGGTCAAATTTGTCCCTTACATATGTGTCGGGGCTGGACCATGATTGCACCCTAAAATTTGGAATAATTCCACGTAGTCGGAGCATGGATAAGGGAAGTTACTTGCTAAAAAGACCCAAGCATCTGTCGTCTCCCACTCGCGTAAAGCTTGAACAATCAAACGAAGACACCGTGTAGTTCTATGAGCAATCTAGGACAAGTCATTCCCATAACCGGGTGGGTACGAAACAAAGTTCATCGTCATGCATGATGCCACAACAGCCTGGGCATCTCTCGAAGACCTTCATCTACCTCAGTGACGCCACTTGAGTGCCACTTCGCCAGGGCTGGAGTCAACCCCAACCGACCTCGATCCTTTGATTTTGGATTTGCGGTGGGACGAATATGATATTCATCACCGCCTCGTCTTGGCCTCGTCCATGAACATGAGCTTGGGAACATCACATTTGGAGCCTTCTCCCCCTCATTCCCCCGCCGATGTCGCCCTCTTGAGTCCCCCGTGGGTATGTTTCAAGGGGCTCATTACCTATAAAAACGGTGAAGGGTCATGAATGATAGTGCAGTGAACCTTTCACCTTTATCCATCGCAAACCTACTGCAATGTTCAATCTGTCGATCCTACTTGTACTTTCTACCCATCTCCTGGGAGCCTATGCCGCGCTCATCCACTCTAGCATTGCCCGGATCAGGGGCCTCGAGAAATGCCTCCAAGTCGCAGCTAATCCTCTCAACGGCGTCATTGCGAATGGAACCGCTGTCCAAATGTGAGCACGACTCAGTCCCCTGTGCTTGTCTTTGTACTGATCGTGGCCCAGCATGAACTGTTCGGAAGGGTCCAGGTTCCAGAACTGGATCATCAATCGTGGCTTAACCAAGGTTCAACTGGCGGGGACCCAGTTCTGCCTCGATGCCGGGTCAGGTGAGTTTCCTTCCATCATGAGCCAAAGGGAAGCCCGCTAAGCTCAGTCCTCCAGTCCCAGCCAATGGCGTTGGAATGAAAGTCTGGCAATGTTTCAATGGGCTTCCGGCGCAACAGTGGTTCTACACCGACGACAACAGTATTGTGTTGGATGGCCAAGGTTAGTGCCCCAGCCCTCCCAAGCTTCAAGGTTACTGACCGTCCTCTGACTCGTCAGGTCTTTGCCTCGACCTCCCAAGTGGAAATACCGCCGATGGGACCCAGCTTCAGACATACCAATGTGCCCCTAACAACCCCAACCAAGAATTCCTTCTTTGATTTGACTGCTTCTGCAATTGGACACGGGTTCTGCGACTCCTTGGACTTGCGCTGACATTTTTCTCCTTCTTTTTCTTCTGGACTATGGTCGTGTGATGTACTTACCTGATGGACTAAATTGACAATTTGGCTCGTGGTGAAGTAGCAGTAAAGAAGAGGATCGTATTTCGGGCGAAACGCAATACATGCACAGTTCTGCATTTGAAATAAGGCTCGCGAATCGATTCCGACGAGTGGCAACCTTGATAAAGGGAATAGAAAGGCATGTAAAATAAACAGAGAAACTGTATCTTGCTTCCTGTCAAAGTGGTGTCGCCCGACGGACAAGCCGCGGGCGCCTAATTCGATCAGGCAAGCGTAGGGGCTATCGGGCTGGCCGAAACCACACGTTCACAACATTTACCCAGTTGACCGTTGAATGCTGAATTGTATTTTTTGGAGATCACTACGTTTAGTGACCTTGAGTGACCTTCAAGATAGCGATTTTGGGGTTCTTCTCCGGCTTTGAGCCCGGGTGCTTCTATCCGTGAATGGAAGGTGGGGACAAAAGACGTCATCTACGCAGTTGTTCTGTGAGCAATATATAAGCCTGTCGCTTGGTTAAGTAGTACAGCAATGGAATCAAACACCTTCGACGGAAAAGCCCATGAGGGCATCTGCCTAAAAGTAGAGATCACGACCACGCAGGACGTGAAGGCTTCGAGCGCACATTTGCTCGAACTCGAAGGCAACAACAACGGCGAACCAGCTTCCCCTCAAATCGCTCACCTTTCCATTGTTTTTGATTATAAACAACTTCCGCTGGGAGGCGATGAGGAGGGCCGACAAAACAGCAATATCATCATCAATGTTCTTTCTCGCTTAGCTTCGTCACGCTCTTTCATCACTCTTTCACTCTCAGCTCCCCTCGATACGTCTCGCCGCCTCGATTGGCGTACCTTGGACTCCTCATCCCCTGGCCAAGATCTAACATCCGCTCTCAGCCTTCAATCTTGGGCTCATGTTGACCCTCACCATCTTCCAAACCTCCGCATTTCGGGGCTATCTCAAGTGCCCGCGGAGGTGATGTATGCATGGATGTGTCGCTCTTCCTCTTTATGTATCACTCGAATTCGTCTCCCTCAATTACTCCACTTTTGCTAACTTCCGAATCCCATCCAACGAAACGTTCCCACCGCTCCCTGCCACCGCTAACTTGCGACAATAGGGACGGTCAGACCTGGGAATCGGGGTCGATTCGGAGGTCGATTCGAGGGTCGATTTGGTCGCCGATTCTTGACCCGAATCGACCCCAAATCGAATCTCACTCTGACCGACCCGCTTCAAGAGTCGATTTCCGCGTCGATTTCCGCTTCGATTTTGGAAGAAATCCACTAGCCACTGTACTCACCTCAACTTGTATTGTACTGTACCGCTACTTGCGTAAAAGTCCAGATATATGTTACCGATGCCAACTCTCCAGTAGCTCCTTCTATACATACCTTGTATTCTGTTGATTTTGTGCACTCAGCAGTGGCTTAGCAGGCGGTTTGTGGGTATTGGGTACCAAAAACATGTCAGTTGGGAGTCAGGCTTTAGAAGAGCCCGAATGTCATATTTTGAGTCCTTAATCCTACTATTATATACAGGGAGGCCACAAAAGAACAGGCAGCTGTTGAATCGAAACAGCCGTTTTGAGGTGCCAAAGCGACTAAATAGTCGCTTTGGCGCAAGGTCGATTCTGCAGAATCGATGCCATTCGATTTTGATCAAATCGACCTCGGAATCGACCTCGGAATCGACCCCGATTCCCAGGTCTGACCGTCCCTAATGCTCTCTCAAACTCCCTGCACTCGATTTGGCCAACTTTATCCACTTCCAGCGCAACGTCTTAGGAACTACATCTCCTTACCTTGGCTTGAAGTCACTCGAGCTGTGGACGGGGGGCTCCTTGGGAAATGAGGTCATGGCTGCGGAGTTGCATCGTAAAGGTTCACCGGCTCCCCTATCCCTTGAATATTTAACGATCTATCGGTGTTTCGACAGGGACATATGCGGGGATGGTAAGTAAGCGTTTCCTTTTTCAAAGATCTGAAATCACAAAAGTTATTTATACTATCCTCATTGATTAAACAGATCCTAGCACGTCGAAACTAGTACTGGGGCCCTTCGACTACCACCAAACTCCCTCTATCCGCACTCTCACACTTGGCGCAACAGTCAAAGATATAACCAATGTTCCCTTCCATCGCAAAGTCGTCCGCTCAATGCTCAAGGAAGTTTCCATTGCCACCTTGCAGAACACACTGCATGGACTCACAAATCTGCAAGAGGTCGACTTTGTTTTCCTCGACGGGTATAACATCGGCAGCGAGTCGCTCAAATATCATGCGACGCAGTTTATTGAGATGTTTCGTGACGTCTTTCAGAGGCCTGGTTATAGAACGGAATCGTTTAACCGCCGCTATCCAAATCTCAGAAGGGTTAGGATCGTGATCAGGAGGGAGAACATGAATGAGATTGGCGAGGACGAGATGACGGCGTTCAGGGAGGTTGCGAGCGAGATTGGCGTTATTGGAGAGGGTACACCTCTTATCCACATCAGCCTTGAAGATGTAGGATCCGGGGACTAGCTACTTGAGCTAGGAGCGTCCCTGGACGTATTCAATGCTGATTCACTCGATTTGAGTAGGCCGGAGGCATTTGAGAAGCGACTGGCTCCCTTCTTCGCTCCGTTCTTCTTAGAGTGGCCCTTGCAATTTATCGTGACATTCAGTCCACATTTAGGGGGTGACTTTTTCCTTGGCTCGTTGGCTAGCATATTGAAGGGCCAACGTAACCGCGATCCATTGAAGATAGACTTCGTGCCTTGATGGACCTGCTAACCCAAAGCTAATCTAAAATCCAAGCTATTGAGCCCGCTAACACCATCCCGACGTTGCCGTTTGGCAATTTCTCTGAGGCCCGTGTAAGGATTCTCGTCCACCTGAGGACGGAACTCGAGATCCTTTGTTCTCGGCGCAACATACCCGATTTGGGCGTGTCGCGTCCTAATCGAGTTCAGCGCATTGCGTTTACCTTACGCCCGCTGCTCCTTTCATGTCCATATCTTTCATTTATTCTAATTCTCTTTATCCTCGTCGGTATCAACGAAAGCCGGACAATCATACGATTTCGTCTAATTAAGGTACATCAAGCAGCAGCTCCTATCTACTGTATATAATCCACGTACCTACCTCCTGATTTGATGGTCCACCTCTAGAGCTGGTTCTCCTACCAATGCCACTCTCATTCATTCGGTTTCGCCCTCGTCGTCGTCGTAGTCAAAGCTTCTTAATACGAAGAAGCTCTCATTTCTATTCTTAGTGCTTCGCCGAGAAGCCTCGTTCACATTCGTTACGGCACAGGGCCTCGTGTCCCCCACCTTATCGACATTCCGCCGCGGTTGCCTTCTCCCCAAATATCGTAACGGACAAAGGCTTGCAGCCTGCAGCCCATGCCACCGCATACTCCTCCTCAATGATGACGAAAGGTGTTCCAATAATAGACGGAGGATGGTGCGAGATCTTTCAATTGACATCTGAATACCTTCGTATAGCTCATTTATCTTTCGAGGACCGAATGACAGCAACGAAGCACCGAATCCTCCTGAATAAAAGGGCGTCAGTGCACCGGAGCACGTCCTGTCGAAAGGTTTTCCGACTGCAATACCACCGTGCCGATGACATGAAAAGTACTCTCTAGTTCAGTCGGTATGGATTCTTTAATGCCATTGTGCGCATTATCTACACGTATAGCTCCCGATAAATATCCCTTGTGTACTCATTGTCTTCCACCAAGGTCATTGCGCCCTCCATCGCACCGCCAATTATCCGATGGGAAGACAGCTAATGCGACGCCGTCGTACCCGTGGTGCTTAGAGAGGAATGGTTTGATGACCCGAGGTGTGGAGGGTATATACACTAAGCGTATAAGTACATGCACATCTCCCTAGATTCAGCGCTGTTAAACCGGTCTCTTTTGTCAGGATGAAGTATCTCGCATACCTCGCTGCCACTTTGGTCATCGCTCCATTCGTGCTCTCGGTCGTGGCATTGCCTCCTAACCCCCTGCTCACCCTCCTCCGGTCCCGTCTGCTCCTGCACATCCTCCAGTCCCCTCTTCACCTGCTCCCGCTCCTAGCCCGTCTGCTCCTCCTGCTTCTGCTCCCTCTCCCCCTCCTCCTCCTGCAAAGGATGGCAATCCCTACATTGGTACATTCCCCTTCCCCATCCCAAGATACGCTCAGCAGCTCGAGGCAACCATTCAATACTTCAAGGACAAGAGCGACTCCTTGAATGCTGCTCGAGCCAAGACCGTCCAGAGCGTCCCCACTTTTGCCTGGATCGCCTGGTCAAAGATGTCGGATACGTCTCAATCCTTGCCAAAGAGGCTTTAGAGAAGCAAAAGCATACTGGCCAGAAGCATGTTGTTCAAGTCGTTGTCTACAACTTGCCTGACCGTGACTGCGCTGCCAAGGCATCAGACGGAGAGTTCCACCTGGACGACGATGGCTTGAATAAGTACTACGGTTTTATTGATTGTACGTCGCGTTTCCTTTACGGTTTTGCTCCATCTTGATATTGATGTGTACGTTCTACATATAGCCTTTGCTGCCGAGCTTGACACCAAGGAGGCTAGGGAGGTCAACTTTGTGCTTGTCCTTGAACCGGACTCGCTTGGCAATACCATCACCAGCCTAGATGTCCCCAAGTGCGCGGGTGCTGCCGACGCTTACCGCGCTGGTATTTCATACGTCAGTCTTTTTTTCTCTTGCACAAGTATTCACAGAGAGAAGATGCTAACTAATAAACCAACCGAAAATAGGCGATCGCCAAGCTTTCCCGCCCCAACGTTGCTCTCTATCTCGATGCGGCACACGGTGGTTGGCTAGGCTGGGACGCCAACCTCGCACCCGCCGCCAACGCCTTCGCCACGGTCCTCGCTGGTGCTCAAAAGATCAACAAGGATGCCAAAGTCCGAGGTCTTGCCACCACCGTCTCTAACTACAATCAATACATCTCCCCAGTCCGCGAGAACTTTACCGAGTGGAACAATTCGTGGGACGAGTGGCACTATGTTCACTCTCTTGCTCCTCATCTTGAAGAGGCTGGATATCCCGCCACTTCATCATTGACCAGGGACGTGCGGGACGGGCTGGTATCAGGACGGAATGGAGTCAGTGGCAACGTGCGCAACGCTGGATATGGAACTCGCCCGACGACGGACCAGAGCGTGCTCAACAACACGTATGTTGACGCTATCGTCTGGGTGAAGCCACCAGGAGAGTCTGATGGGACCAGCGACGAGACCGCCGCTCGCTTTGACGTGAACTGTAGGAGTCCTGTCGCTCACGTCCCCGCACCCGAAGCAGGAGAATGGATTAACGACTATGCTGTCAATCTCGTGCTAAACGCCAATCCTCCCCTTATTCCTACTTTCTAAAGCCTTCAGCTGTATTTCAAGATTTTGTAGCACACCACATAGCAATGAGACGGCTTTCGAATCAATGTAAATGACGACATTCATAAGCGCCGGTTAAGCGCGCATCCCACCAAGCAATAGTTAGTAGGTGAGACTGGCCAAAATATGCATTGTTTATTGCCAGCCCTGTAAATGTGCACCTATATTTAACCAGTCGAGAGGGATCTACTCGCATGCGACGTGTTGAGACCACGACTATCGAGCCGTAGCATTTGCCAGTCCCTGTCATACGACTTGGGTGAGATGGTTGAAGTTTATTCTTGCCATACAGGGTCACTGAATGTAGTTCTCTCCAAGGCATTACAGTGTTGCACAATTTTTATGGTAAACGTCTATCAGACCTCTTGAACGTACTGAGCATGTTGCATTCTTTGACTTCAGAGGCATTACGTGCCGAAAATGTTTTCAACTTGGTTTGGAGTGTGGATACTCGGTATGGATTAGAGAAAGAGATAGCGGGAGCGAATTAGACAGGACTTTCCTCCTGTGCGTGCAACGTCGACTTAGGGTTGCCGTTCGAACGTTCCAATCGAGGAGTTTGAGTGGAAGTCGGATGGTGATCTTGCTCCGGCGGTTCGGTGCCAGAGTATGTAGTTTTGGGCTGATCGACTAGCCAGGTTGGCAGCAGAGAGGCTGAAGCTAGCATACGCTTTGACTCTTCCCGCACGGCATGGATACGTAGCGCCATAAGCACAAACACTATTCCTGCATTTCGAAAACCGTAGCCCCTCAGATCATCATATCTAAAGCTGAAGGGAGCGCACGCACCTGTTGTCGGTATCATGCACGCATGAACGATCACCTGCGCAGGATTATTGAAAGCGCGCAACAGGACCATCACGAACATTCCCGCAGTATAAATCACGGCGCCCTCCACGATGATTCGCATAATAGAAGAGATGGAAGGTACATGGACAGAGGCCAGTCTCCTGTGTCGAGACTGAGACCAGATTTTCCAAACAATGAGAGCGGTGGTGAGAGCGGTTTGGAGGAGGTAAAATACAGGTCCGAGGGCAATTGGAAGCCAGTTTCTGTCGGAAATTATGGTCGGGCCGTTGGAACCCGTTGGATCAGTTTCCAACGGAAGGTAAGCCGACCATCGGTGCAACAAAAGGCAAACCCGGTGTAACGGCCGGAAGCCCCGTTGGATTTGCGTTGGATGAGGCGCCGGAACAGGTCCCAACGCGGCGAGTATCCGGAAATCACGCGTTTCACCGGATGACAAACCGTTGACCCCAGTTCCAACAGCGAGCCGTTGGATAGGCCGGGCCGTGATTTCCGACATCGGATAAGGAACCGGCTAATGGATACCTGATGGGCAAACCAAATGGTTGAAATATCGAAGCCTGGTTAACAAACACCATCAGTGCTTGGAAATTACATTGCGTATGTATTAGAACTCACCGGAGGAAAAGGCGGCAAGAACGATGGGAAGAGAGATAGCCCAATAGTTTCGGTTCCAGATTAAGAAGCATCTGTAGATCTAGATACCGCCTAAATGTTTGCCTTGGGAGGCTGAGATTGAAGAGGACGTCGGCTTACCATGAGAAGGTCTCCGATCATAGACACAATTGTAGCGGAAACCATCGGTGCCCACCAGTAGATATTACTGACTGTTTGAAAGGGCCCAACCTTGATATCGGCTTGATAGGCGAAGATTAACACAGCATGGACGACGTGAAGACCTGAGGGTTCCGAGAATAACGAGACACGGGAAACAGCTTTATTAGAGCGGGAGCGGGAGAAATGGCACAGATAAGATGGCGGACTGACTGCAGTTGGCCGAGACGACTATGAATATGAGTGCATTCCCGATGAAGAACACGGCGGCAGAGAAGTTCTTGAGGGCGTTGTTCTGAATGAACACGGGAAGTGCAGCCGTGAATAGGCAGAGGTACAAGCCTATGAGGAAATGATTTAGTTGGGCGTGGCCCGATGAGAGCAGAGGCAGGGTATGCTGACCATAGTGAAAGCCTCCCAACCACATACCAACCAGGTAGTCAACCTTTTGAACCAGGATATCCGTCTCCGTGAGCCCAGCCTCTGCTAACTCTTTCCCTAACATCGTTGACTGAGCCGAATCCAAGAGAGAGGAGGCACGAGGAACGGGGACTGGAAGCGAGGGCAGGTGATTGCCCTTAAGTATTTTTCAGTGGTCAGTACTACTACTAGGCTCAATTGAGCAAACCTTCTTACCGTGAGAGGGCTTGTCTCTCCGAGGGCCTAGAATCCATCAGCTTACCACAAAACCTTGTTGAACGGGCTTCATTCGCTCAACCTCCGATGTAGAGGACTCGTTGTACACAAAATAGTAAAACTTCGATACAACAAGCGAGAGGTACATTATTGTGGTGCAATTGACGCCCTACGTATATCGGACTTCGGCACAAGGCCGTCCCTTGTGAGAGGATTTGGCACGAAACGAATGGTTTACATGCTCCTGTGCCAGCCCCTCGACCATATCTGTTTTAGGTTCTTGTGAGATAATGGCGAGCCATCGAGCGGTCTGTTTCCACTCAAGCGAGCAACAGCCTGAAGCTTACACTTGAAAGACGGCACGAGAATGGCCGATGCTATGCCAATCCGTCTCATTGAGACCGCTCACGCCATCCCGACGCTGCCGTTTGGCAATTTCTCTCGGCTTGCGTTCGAGATTCAACGTTCTGCGAAAACTCCGGAGCACTATTCAAAAATGGATCGTCAATCACGTTGAGGTCGCAGAATGGCTGATCCTCCATGATATTCCAACTTGAATTGACGCTCCGCCGAGCTGTGCATTGCTAGATGTGCCGGTAACCTCAAAATTCCATATTCCCAACCCCTAGCCCACTCGTTGCCTGAATGAAGTCCGGTCCGAAGCAAAGGGTTTATGGCTAGTCTGATGTAACAGTCTTAAGTGAAGGAATAGAACAATTAGTCCAAGCCCTCGAAAATAGGCGCCTATCACTCAATCGTGTGTTATGAGACAGGCATAGAAGGATCGTCACCGAAACTGGAGCACTCGAAGGCTAGGGTCGACTATAAGGCACATTTGGGGGCTCTGTAGTAGTAGGTTATTTTCCTGAGAATGTCTCAATTTCGGTTGACGAGCACGTAATTTGGTATCTTTTTGAGTTGACCACGAGGTAGTATCGTCGATCGATATCTGACTCTTGCAAAATGCAGGCGCAGCTGAATCTTTCGCCAAAGTGAGACCACTGCCATCAGTTCTCAGTGATGGCTAGGAGGGCGATCGAACTGGGCTCGTGCGAAGTGGGCTTCTGCATGGATAGTCTGCGTATAGGATCAGGGTCACGGTCCTAAATCAATGTGAACGAAAACAGTGATGAGCGCTCAGACCCAATCCCAGTCTCCAGGCCCATCCCCTTCAGCAGAGGGTTGTAAGAGAGACTATAAGCGTCACTAGCTTTGTCCACGTTTTCCAACGACAAAGTGGTAACGGCCAAGTGTACAACCACCCGCCAAAGTGGCTGGATCGATAGCCCACTTTTTTTGTGGCTCATGAAGATGCAGGCTGGCCACGGGACGCTTCATGAACAATAGTCATTTGAAATCGTGAATGATTTTTTATAAAAGCGAGAAAGGCGAGTGCCCAGCAGGGGTCATCCCACGTCTTCTGATTTCATTCGTGCACGCAATGAGCATAATAATGCTCGACAAACCCGCAGCCATGACACCTCCCAGCCATGAAACCTCTGGCAGAATCTGGTACAAAGGCAAGCTTCGAAATCAAGACTGGGGACGCCACCACTCGAGTTGGAAACCTACACAACGTCTCAAACCTGCAGCGTGCAACTCGTCGGCAATCGTTGTCATCTACGGATGGCTTGTACGAGGAACCTCTCACCATATCGCGACGAAACATCCGCTTCGTCGTGAATTGGTTTATACAATGAGCCTCTCAACTCTTGCGAAGAGACGGGTTGACGGTGCTGTATCATAAACCACTCTCCAAGCCGGCCTAGTAGCATCGCTGGACTGACGAAGATACCGACCTGTTGAACATCTCCAATACTTCGTTGGAGATATTGGCGCTATACAATGAGGCTGTAGCACAATCTACGGGTGCACAGCCCACTCGACGAATCTCCAGCAAGGAACTTGGAAAGCCTTCTGGACAGCAGGCGATGTAGAGAAAGAAGATTGTCTTGACAGAAGCTTGAAACAAAAGGAGAACCGCGGTCGGGAGCTGGTTAGAAACACCGAGCTCGAGGGTGACGACGAGGAAATATGTAGCATCGAGACTGCTCTTCGAGGACGTGTGGCACGTGGCCAGTACACGTACCTAGCACCTACACCCCCTTAGTTGTACTCCCGTTACTTGAAGAAGAGTATCGATTCAAAAGTGTTCGAAGCAATTAACAGGGCAGGATAACATGCTGTTAGATGAACTTGGATCCCTTACAAAGCTTTAAGTTGCGCCATTCAATGGTGAGCTTGATCATGGTGTGGTAGAGAGAGTTTTGAGTGCCCGTGAGCTCCTGGCCGATTCTAGGGGCAAGGATTGTCAGTTTTGCAATACTGTAATCTTCTGGCCGCTCGTATAGCCACGCACTCACGGTGTAACCACCTCACGCAATCTCATGATGCCGACCTTGTGGGGGTCTCGATTGCCCCAATACATCGACTGACCAGGTTTGAATTCGAGACGAGAGACGAATTATCACCAATCGGACTGGAAGGCAAGTCGCTCTGTGGAGGAGGCTCCTCTCAGAAGCCGTTTTCAACTCGCAGTCCCACCCTTTAACAAGCCAGTCAGGCATAATCGACGCAGATGCAGGAATGTTCTTTGCCTCGTCTCGCACAGCCTGTGTGCGAATGGCAAGGAGAACAAAGACGATCCCTGCTTTCACGTTGAGGGTGATTCGGACGGAAACCATAAATTTGAAAACACACCCGTCGTAGGAACCAAGCAACAATGAATGGTGAATCGGGCTGGATGGTCAAGGGCACGCAGAATGACCATGACCAGAGTTCCTCCAGTGTAGATCGCGGCGCTCTCGACGATAACCCGCATGATGGAAACGAGGCTCGGGGTGTGGAGAGACATGAGACCAACAGCTCTTGACCGCTGATACTGGGCCCAAATCTTGAAAACTATCAACCCAGTGGTGAGGACGTTCTGCGCCAGATAGATAGGAAATGGGACGTTGAGAAAGGGCCATGCCCCCACGACGACGTGAGACACGTCGGCTTGATGTTGTATCCACCAAAGATTTGCAGAGTGAGACCCTGTTACCTCTATGTTAGGGAGGCCGTTGCTTTAGATTTGCCTATGTCCTCTCACCGACGCCAACGATGAAAAGAAGAACAGGGAGCACGATAACCCGATAGCTTCGCTGCCACACCAAGAAGCATCTATATATCTAGTACGATTAGCACATCTCCAGACTGAAGAGATTATGGTCTCATACCACGAGAGCGTCCCCGATCCACACTACGATTGCCAATAGAGTCGGCGCCGAATATGTGCCCCATAAGGTCAAGTCATTGAAACAGTTTGACCGACCCTCGAACATCAGTCTGATAGGCAAAGCCATGACAAGATGGACGACGCTGGAAACTGAAAGCAAGAAGTGAGGAATTAGAAATAGTCACAGCGGGCGAGCGGACCATTGTGAATTGAAATGGTATGAACATGAGCGCGTTTCCGGCAAGAAAGACCTTCGTAGATAGGGCCTTCAGAACGTCTGGCCTTACAAACGTGGGGGATAGCCGCAATGAAGAGGCAAAGATAGACTCCTGAAAGGATCCAAGTTAGTTGTGAGGCCAGGGATAACACGGCGTACCATATAGTAAGGCTTCCAACCATATACCAACAAGGTAGACAACCTCGAGTTGACACTCCATCTCATTGAGCACATGGTTCGGCTCGTGTATCTTCATTCCCCGTGCATCCAGTTAGTAGCGTCAGTAAGCGAGTGCAGTAGGGGAATGAATCGTGTAGGCGGTCATAGACGTGGTGGTCGGAGACAGAAAGAATGACTTTGCTCGTCACATCGTGAGCTAGAATCTATGCGTTGACAGGATACTTGGCGACGGGCGTACCTATTGAAATCTAAACTTAGCATAACAAGCTCCGGTAATGAGTGCGATACGGTGATCAACATGCATATGGGTGAGGAGTCAAGGTGCAAGTGCTGCGCTAAGCGAATCTCGCAGAGGGGCACATATACATGTATATCTCGAGATGACCATGACTTTCTGTAGGACATAGAAACCAAGGACGCTATCGCCGTCATTGACGTGGACTTGCACCCGTTACGACACTATATGTATTGGGTATGTCATCTCCCGCGACCCATCAGCCCGCACTTATGTATTAGCTGGATGACAGTTGCTCTAGACCTTGAGAATATCGTTATCACCGGCATGGTCAAGGTTTGCCCAGCCCAGCATGCTATGGGGCTGATAGACGCGGCTAGGCAACTTGCTCCCATGACCACTGAGGCCTGAGGCGCAAAGTTGAAGAATGGACCCCTGAAGGGAAAGGAAGAGTGGCACTCGTGGGGTTGGGCTAACTCACCTGCGCAAATCGTCTTAGCTGGAGCCTTATGAGGACAAAAAATCTTGCGAACAAACGAGATTGTTGTCTAACAGTACAGCAGGCTGGCAAAAAACTTACAATAATATATTCGCCGGCCGAGTGAAGTGAAGAATCGAGAAATATTGGATACGCATGATTATTGTTATTACCGGGATACTGCAAATTTGGAGGAAGCTTCATGAGATATTTCCAAGCATAGTTTTCTAGATCTAAAGAGGAGGGGCTAAACGATGGGCACTAGGTGTTGACAAGTCAGCTCGTCGCCCCCGCTCCATGCCTAACTCAAGTCTGCCCTCTCGTTCCATCAACCAGTTCGGCATGAGGGAGGCAGATTCTGGCACGATCCTAGCCTCTTCTCGCAAAGCATGTGTCCGAATCGTCATGAGGACGAACACGATACCTAGGATAAAGTGAGGTCAGGACATCATTTTCACGTCTAGGGAACAGTACACACCGATGGTGGGGGGAACTATGCAATGGACCAGGTAGAAGTGACTTGGGTTGCCCAGAATTCGCAAGACAAGCATAACCAGCAGAGCGGCAGTATGAAGTGCTGCACTTTCAATGATAACGCGCATGACTGATAAAAGATTTGGAGTGTGCAGAGCAAAAATTCCAATGGCCTTGGTCTGTCGATACCGTGACCAGATCTTGAAAAGGATTAATCCCGTCGTGAGAATGTTTTGCGAGACGTAGAGAGGGAAGTGTGCATTGAGCAAGGGCCATGCTTGGCCAACGACGTCACTTATATGCGACTGCTGCTGCACCCACCAAAGGTTTGTCGAGTGGATAGCTAGATACGATATCAACATCAGACATTTGGAGGGAAGATGAAGGCCTCCTCACCAACACTAGAGACGAAAGCAGAGCGGGCACTGTGACCACCCAGTAGCTTCGCCGCCAAATTAAGAATAATCTAAATATCTGCTTGATTCAATTACAGGTTACCCCTTGAAAGACAGCCTTACCACAAGTGCATCCCCGATCCAGATTGTCATAGCGAGAAAGACTGGCGCTGCAAACACGGGTCCGTTACTCAGATCGCAGAGGAACGCCACAGGCGCTCGTGGGTTGATCTGGTATGAGAACGCAACGATAAGCTGATAAGCTTCGAGCCCTGAGTTTTTGTTTAGGGACCCGCGCAAGCTCAGCTCCAGGTCTATGCTTACCGGTATGGGTTGAGATGAGCAAGAACATTAATGTGTTTCCAGCCAGGAAAACCTTCGCTGGGAAGGTTCTGAGGACATCTCCGCGCACAAATACGGGGAGCGCCGCAACGAAGAGAGAGAAGTAGAGGCCTATATTCCATGTTGAGCATGTGCGAAGCAAGCAGGATCGTGGTTGAAAGCGTACCATAAAGCAGTGCTTCTGCCCAGATGCCAACAAGAGATATAATTTTGAATTGGAGCTCTTTCTCCGAGAGAGAACTGTTCAGCTTGTCGGGCATGTGAGATTCACGCTCATCGCACACCCCGAGAGAGTTGGTGCTTAAGGTCTCCAGTCGAAAGGTGTTTTGTGCGAGAGGATAGTCGACGTGGCAAAGGAGCAGCGAAAGGCAGAATTGTTGGAGCGTTCCTGAAGCGATAGCATATATATCATCGTATGGCATGCATAACGCGCATCACGTACTGTGTCAAACAGTGAATTGGCAGAATGAATTAACTTCGTTTCAAACTTAGTTGATGTGACCACGGTCGCAGTTCCTGGTCTTGGCCGCCTTAAAAGCATCAATCAGTCTTAGTTCAGAAGTATGAGGAACTCAGCGAGTAATCAACGAGGTTGTCAATGTTCAAACGGAATGAATCTATGTAAAGTTGACAATCGAAGATTTAGACGACCGTTATCTTAGCCTCCCATACGGAAGGGCAAAGTAAAAATGTCCGTTTCCACAGTTGAAGGATCTGCTTGCTTCTCTGTAGAAGGAGCAAGGCCAGCCTCTACGATCATACCTTTACTGCACATACCAACCAAGTATCACTAGAGGCCCCAGCCTTGGCTACAAGGAGAGCCGGTCAGGCGTCCCCCAGACTATCGGTTTCCCAGTAAAGATGGGTTGGTATGTGGGATCACCCATAGAGCATGCTAGCGGTCATCCAAAAGCCAGTTAGGCATGAGGGAGGCTGAAGCAGGAGGGTTCTTGGCCTCCTCTCGCACAGTGTGGGTGCGCATGGCCATGAGTACAAAGGTGATCCCTGTCGTCGAAGTTAGATCAATATTTTGTCCAGAAAGAAGATGACGCACCCGTGACAGGGACGAGGCAGCAGTGAGCAATAGCTCGTGTGAAATGGTCAAGCGCCCTGAGGACAACCATTACTAGCATCCCAACGGTATAAATGGCAGCGCTTTCAATGATAACGCGCATAATTGAAACGAGGCTTGGAGTGTTCAGGGGAACTAACCCTGCCGCTCTGGTTTGCCTTGTCTGAAGCCAGATCTTTGAAATAATGAGGCCGGTCGTCAGAGTGTTCTGAGCTAGGTAAAGGGGAAATGCAGCATTCAAGAGAGGCCAGGACGTGACAGCGAGAGAGGAGATGTCGGACTGATACCAGGTCCACCAAAAGGTTGCGGCCTGGGTGCCTAGTGTGAATTTAATACCCCTCTTCAAGCGAGCAGTAGACTCACTTACCGACACTGGCAAAGAAAAGGACGACAGAAAGGGCAATGACCCGCCAGTCCCGCTGCCAGACCAAGAAGCACCTATAAATCTTCGACATTTGACACATATCGCAATAATAAAGATTTTAAAAGAAATCAAGCTTACGACGAGAGCGTCCCCGATCCACAGAACCAGAGCTAGTAAAATCGGCGCCGAATAGGTGGTCCAGTTGTTCAAGTCATTCACAAACAAGACGGGACCATGAACGTCAATTTGATAGGCGTATGCGGTGATAAGACGATAGACACTTTGGCCTGGCTATCGTCAGAAGAGTAATCAGGAAGACTGCGATATTTTACTAACCATTATGAATCGAGATGAAGAAGAACATGAACGTATTCCCAAGCAGGAATACCCTCGAGGAAAAGGCCCCCAGGGCGCGGCGCTCAATGAGAACGGAAATAACTGCGACGCAAAGGCAGAAGTAAATGCCTAAGCTTGATCAGCCCCGTGACGTCCTGCATAGACTGCAGTGATATTACCATAGAAGATCGTCTGTGGCACAACGTCAGCCATGGGGCGTCTAGGAGGTAAACAGCGACTCACTTCCAGCCACATAGCCGCAAGATACACGGCTTTGAGCTGAAGCTCATGCTCCGAAATCAGATTCTGCAAGCCCTCAGCCTTCACACCCATGATTTCAGCGTGATGGACTTGTTATCAGTGCGGTGAGAGCATTGCCGCCTGGCTGGGACTTGGTGTGCTGGCAGTGGATAGAAAGGCAGATATGTAGAGGCAATTGTGGTTAATTTCAGATTTGTTAGCACTGAATGAGCTTATGTTATCGTGCATCACGTATCGCGTCCCGACTCCCAGTGGACAGAAAAAGGCTAATCCTAGAATGATGAAACAAATCGCCGAAGCAGCGACAGACTCCGTTACCTTCGCGCTGCTCGGGTTCCAGGAGGTTGGGAAGGAACGGAAATACCCCGCGACGATGAGAGAACGATCGTATGACTTGCAGGTCGAACCCGTTGAGTTGCCCGGAACCCTCAACATGACATGTAAAATTCACCAAGAAAATTGCATTGGCGAAAAGAGTATGGACGAACCCACGAAGCAACTTTGTCCCGCCATCTCAGATCTTTTTCAGCATCCATAGGGATGCGCGAGGATTGGCATCGAAATGATGGGGATTGTTCCCTAAAGACGACCACCAGCATTTAATGTTTTCCATCCTTGTTTGCAATATCTTGTTGCTCGAAGCCTTCCAAAGCATCGGCTCCTGCTTTCGGCGCAAAGACGGAGTCCTCGATGTCAGGGTAGAGCTAAGAAATCGGTGTCAGTCCTCCTGTAATAGGTAACCAAGCTTTGGGGATACGCAATCGCACCTTCCCAGGGTTGAAGAGTCCAAGAGGATCGACAGCCCTCTTAATGCTTTTCATGAACTCGACGGTCTCTATGCCGAGCTCTTGAATGAGGTACTTCTTCTTGCCTAGTCCAACACCATGCTCGCCCGTACCTGGAAAGAAGAATCATGTAAGAACCAGCTCAAGGACGGGTCTAGGTGGAACTTGACTTACACGTCCCATCTAGGGCGATTGCTCTCCAAACCATGCGATCAACCGCCCCTTTTGCCTTCACAAACTCCTCGTCATTCGTGAAGAGAATCAAGGCGTGGAAGTTTCCATCCCCAACGTGGCCTACAATCGTCGAGGTAAGTCCAATGGAATCAAGATCCTCCTTGGTCTCGGCGACAAGCTGCGGAAGGTTGGAGACTGGGACGCTGAGGATCATGATTATTACAGACCATGCAATGAAGGCGATTGATCTTACCAGACATCCGTCGCCCACCCTTTGGCGCCTGGAATCATGGCCAACCCACTATAATGGGCGTTCTTGCGGTCACTCCACATATCTGCCGAAGGGTCATTATCAAGAAAAGAAAACAGAAGCCAGATGACCCACCTTCAGATTCTTCGGCATTCTTTGAGACGGAATAGCCGGTGCCCCCATACTTCTTGCATATGCTTTTAACAATCGAGGATGTTTCTTCCAGCGAGCGTTGAGTGGGTCCCTGAAGCTTGAAGAATAAAGAGTCTACTTCAGGGTACTTTCTCCGACCTGAGCTGCCTAGAAATGGCTGATAAGTTAGCTGGGGAGGAACGGAGAGTCGTGGATAGAAAAAAGTCCCTTTGACACGTGGTGGAAGCGGCAGAGGGAACAGTACGTACCGCTAGATACTCCGTATGCATTTGCTGCCTTCATGAACGTGCCATCCACGAGTTCGACACACTGAATGCCCACTCCGCTCTGCAAGATCTCTTGCACCGCAGATGTAGCGTGCCTAACAGATGGGAACTGAGCGATGGCGACTGTCGTCGGAAGGACTGGGGCAAGCCGGATAGTCACTGTTGCGTGCAAGGGCAAGCGCTAGTCAGGGCCTGCTATCCGACGCGTAACCGAAGGATTCGCACCTTCAGTTACGATGCCCAGCGTTCCCTCAGCTCCGATGAAGAGCTTCGTAGCATCCCATCCTGTAGATGATTTCCGTGCTCGTTGCCGTGTTTTCATGACCTTGCCGTTTGGAAGGACGACAGTCTGTGTAAAAGGGTGAGTTCACAGTGGAACAGCGTGAGGTGCGCGAAAGCAGATGGGAAGTCGGCCAAAAGCCATATCGGAGAAACGCGACTCACAGCATTCAAAAACCACTCGCCTCTAGCAGTACCGTACCTGACAGCGTTCGTTCCACTGCATCCAGTACTCATCAATCCTCCAATCGTTGCTCCAGGTGCGGGATCAATTGGCCAGAACAGAGGGATACCCATATCAGCCAACGTCGAGTTGATGTCCATCCATCTAGCACCAGGTTGGCAGACCATATCCGCATCGTTTTCTAGCGACGTGTAAGATCGAGAGAATGATCAAAAATGAGAAACAGGGTAAGGATGCAGATGTGAATGGGGAAAGGGGTGGGTGTTAGCATCCGACGTATGGTGCAAGAGCGGCGTCTGCGTACCGTGGATGGCCAGAATCTTGTCCATTCGACTCATGTCAAGGCAAATTCCGCCTGTCGCATGCTTGAAAGAAAGATCGTCGATGTCAGGGCGCCGAGAGAGGGGGAGAAGACGTGATGATAAAGCCAAGCACTTACTCCTCGGAAATGGCCCTCCAGGCTCGTCGCTCCTGAATAGGCAATGATCGGCATCTTGTACTTCGTTGCTACCTGGACGATTTGAACCACGTCCTGGGTAGCCATTGGATAGACGATGACACTTGGTGGGATACCTGGACAGAGTGGATGAGTTAACTTTCGGAGTTCCAGGGCTCCTGCAAGAGCGGAGAGAAAGACTGAAGGGGCAGAACTACCAGGGGGTGAGTGATCAGGGACTCACTAGGATGATAATCATTGTCGCTGAAACCGTGGACTTCCAGGTCGTCTGGATCGGTGCTTACTTCTACCTCCCCGTCTTCATTATTTGCACTATCCTTGAAGATAGCCCGAAGCTCGGAGATAGCTGCCTGGAAGTCTTCTGGAGAACCATATGTCGGTTCAGTCGAACTGCCTGTATTCGTCGCGGTTGTGGATGACCAAGGCATGACGTTCCCCATAAGGGTGTATGACAGACTGGCTGCAAGACCAGCCGCGAACAGCACGATACCCTTGCCAAACGTCGAGGGCCTGGAGGGAGGAGAGGGGGGTTCATTTGAGGAAGATGTCCGCCTGGCACCTGAGGAAGAGAAGGATTGGCGCAAGGTGTGCGGTAATGTCGAACCACCCGCTCGAGAGAGGCTCGTGAATGAGGGCGTTCGTCTGCCCGAGATGCTTGAGAACGCCCTCCGGATGGAGCCTAGACGAGCCAGGTGCGAGAGGGGCATTGTCGCAGGATGTAGATGTAGGTTTCACCTAGATTGCGATCATCTTTCATATCGCACTTCATCGTCATTTATGAGAGACATACCTCAAACTCCCAGGTATACTTGCACACGACGTTAGAGCGGGCTCAGATAGAGACCAAACCTTCAAAGATGACCAGAGAGGAAGGGAGAGAAAGGAAGAAAGCCCACAACGTTCCCGAAAGCCGCCTACGCGGCTGGAACCACGAGGTCGGGGCATGTCCGACCGTCACAGAGCCATGACCTGATCAGTTGAGAGAGCTTAGCAGACATCGACTGACTAATGGCGTGCAAGACAGTTCGGACCGAGGTACCAGCGCTTTCTTCGGTTGGTCACCTCTGCTCAGAAGCTCTAGCTGTGACCCCTAGACATAGTGTCGAGGGAAAGGAAGCAAGCGAAATGCGGTAAGGAAGCCAATTCAAATCTGCTAAGCCAGTAAAAGGCTAGGACTGTCGTTCATTTATGATAGCCATGGACCCGTCCATCGTCGCAGTGCACAGATAGAAACGTTTCAGTTCAAGGACGTGCCGTTGGGTGCCTGAAAATAGCTGCTTAATGAGGGTGGGGAGCGACAGCACAATGGCCGGAAATGAAAACGGAATGTTGCCATCATTTCGCCAAGTGATCCTATAGGCGGCCACGTGAGAAAGATACCCCATTGAGACAGGGGCTTTCAATGCCGCCCGAGAAAAGCGCTTGAATGGATGGAACAGGAAGGAAGGCTCAGAAGCTATACATAGACAACAATTATATTGAGATACGGTAGCGGTCACATTAAGTCCATGGTGTGATCATGTCCAGGAGAAGACTGTCAGAGGAAGTCCGAGATGTTACAGGATACATGTCCGACAGATACGGAGCAGACTCAAAGAGAAAAAACTTGGTTCACGTTGCCATCGCCGCATTGCCATGTCTGAATCTGGTTCGAATTATCCAGGATTCCACTTGGGAGATCGAGGCAGAGACCTGACCAACCAGAGAACCTTCAGCGACATCGAACTGGAGAGAACAGGGATACTCACCTTGGCCTTGCAGCGCGATCCTGTTGTCTTCGGTGAAGGACCACTGTTGAGCAGGAAGCCCGTCGTAACATTGCCAGATTTTCATTCCAACGCCATTAGCTGGAGCTGTCAGCGGTTGAGTTAGCTCACTTTGCGCTCCACTAACGTTGAAAGGCTCACTTGACCCAGCATCAAGACAGAACGAAGTCCCAGCCAATTGAACCTTCGTTGACCCGCGGTTGAGTATCCAGTTCTGAGCAGGGGTCCCATTACAGTCGTAGCTGAGCGATGGTTAGTACAAACATGAGTGAGGGTCTTCGTTTGGCTCACATTTGCACGGGGGTTCCGTTTGCAAAGACAGCACCCCTCACGTCGAGACATTTTCCTAGGTTCAAGTTATTGGAACCAGGGTGGATGGTCGATTGGACGGAAGCAGTTGGCCATCGGCCTCCTGGACAGAAGCTACAATAGATCGATGTGAGCTGCCTCGGCAGAGCTTGGGGGACGTGATGTTGAATGTGAAGAGAGTGAATGAGTTGCTACTCACCTAATTCCCATTGTCGTGTTCGCGTAGGGGCACTCGTAGAGGGGTGGTTCGGGAGGAAACGATCCCAAAGCAGGAAACGCGGTGGGTGCTTGGCTGAACGCGGTCGTACAAGTCCTGTCTGAGCATTGCGCTGTACCGCAGAAGCCCCCATGCTATATATGCAGAATGAGCGGTTATATCAACAACTAATAACGTTAAGCCGCACCTGAGGAACGTTGAATGGTTGAATTCCGAGACCAACATTCGTGTAGGTAGGATCGCGAACGAGGTAATAGTAGAAGCGCTATGGAATGGTCAGCCCCTCGCTACACAGACGGAACAATTTCGGCACTCGCCTCCCCAAAGAACCCAGCCCTGACCGTCCTCGACCCATCAATCCTTCCACCATTGGCATCGGTATAGAAGAATCCAGCATTAGCTGAGAGGAACCTGGTTGTGTTTCCTCCTTGGGGGATGACGCCCTCATTCTGACCACCGATGTAAAGGTTAATTGATGCGGGACATTGGTTGTAGATGATATACTGGGTCAGCGGGGTCTGTCGCTTCTCGATGGCCAAAGCACAGGCTCCCAGGATGTAAGCAGAAAGCGCAAGGATAGTGGATAGTATAAACATTGTGTCGGAACACTTGGGATGGACAGAACTGAAAACTCTGACCTGGGCTGTTTATATAGATATAGAGCCTCTTCTCGTTTCGTGAAACTGGACCCAATCTAGGACCTGCCCGCGGGGTAAGGGGGAGAAGAACAAGAAGGTATCACGCGTTAACCCAAGGTTGGTGGACGAGGCCGAGACGAGACAGTGACAGAAGTGGAGCGCGTCCTACCGCGAATTTGAGGTCTAAGTCATTAAATTCCGGGCTGACGGACGAGGCCAACACTGGGCAGGGACGGAAACCAAGCAGTGTTACCGCGAATTGGGGACCAGGGGGCTCGAGACATATTTTGATCGGCTCCAGCCCAGAGGTGCTCAATGGGAGTAGCTGGCTCCGTGCTGGGTTCCCTGCCGCGCAAGTACGGGCAAGTACCTCCGCGCAAAGCGCAAGCCCCTATCGAAGCTATTTTTGGTGCCTGTGGCCCGCGAGGACATCGCCAGTACATTCCACTACCTGCAGGTCTTTATGATATGGTAAAGGCAGAAAGCCAACTCCAATATGTACATTTGACAGGTGAAATGACGCTTCGCATGCTTCACTGACGCTTTTCCCAAGGAACTTCGAGAGATCAGAATGCAAGACGCAAGCGGGTGTTTCTTGCTGCACTAAATGGCAAAAATACATAGGCAAGGTATGCATATTATAAGGGCAGACGACGCGAAGATAGGCTCGCTAATTCACTAGGGATAGAACGGGAAGGAATGCCAAGCAGAAATGTGCATACACAACAGTAGATCACAGAGATATATATTAGCCAATTGTCTATTCAGCCCCCACAGACCATCGTAAGATCATGTGTCATAGAAGAATGTCAGTGGGAGTTCAAGGAGTCACAGAAACGATACCCCTCGCATATGGAGCAGCCCCTAGTACACATACAGAGTAAAAACTTGGTTCGGATTGCCATCGGTGCATTGCCATGTTTGAATCTGGGCCCCATTGGCCAGAATTCCACCCGGGAGATCGAGGCAGAGACCTGACCAATCAGAGGACCTTTAGCGACATCGGGATCCGGGAGAGCAGGGATACCCACCTTGGCCTTGCAACGCAATCCTGTAGTCGTCAGTAACAACCCACTGTTGAGCAGGAAGCCCATCGTAACATTGCCAGATGTTCAGTCCAACGCCATTGCCTGGACCTGGTGAAGGATCTCAGCTTAGTGGGTTCCCTTTGGCACACGATGGAAGCAAGCTCACTTGACCCGGCATCAAGACAAAATGAAGTCCCAGACAATTGAATTTTCGTTGGCCCATGATTGATTGTCCAGTTCTGAGCTGGGGTCCCGTTGCAGTCGTAGCTAAACCATGGTTAGTACAGAGACGAGGAGGGATCCCAGGAGTCAGGCTCACATTTGCACGGGGGTTCCGTTTGCAAAGACTGCACCCCTCACGTCGAGACATTGTCCTGGTATTGCCTTCCCGGAACTGGGATGGATGACCAAAGCCCAAGCTCCCAGGAGGTGGATAGAAAGGGCGAGGGTCGTCAATAGTTTGATCATTGCACCAGTAGACTTATGATGGACAACTTTGCTGACCCGTGTTGTTTAAATAGAGCCTCTCCTCATTACTTTACACTAGAATGGTGCTGGTCATGGAGTGACTCAAAGATGAACTAGAGCTGTTCCTCACTCAATGTTCGCGGACGAGGCCAAGATGAGGCAGTGACAGAAATTAAGCGCGTCCTACCGCGAATTGGGAATCAGGGGTCGAGGCCTGTCATGACTTACTCCAGCCAGGCGAAGTTGTAATCAAATGGTGCCGCTGAGGTGGGCGAAGGTGTTCGGGAGATGCCCAGGCCGTTGTGGCACCATGTATGACGATTAACTTCGTCTGGCACCCATCTATCTTTGAGATTTGCTTGTCCCGAACCGCTCATAGAGATACACGGCGTCTTCAGTAAGCTTTGTAGACTTTAACGCGGGTGGGATACGACAGAATCGAGATACTCGAGTCGTCTCTGACATGTAATTTGTAGTCAACTCCTCTCTCTCCCGCATTTTTCTCAAGCCCATTCAACTTCCCCGAGGAAGTTAGTTGGCTACCTCCATTGGTGCCAGGTGGTCGATATTAGACGTAAAAAGTGGACTTAAATTGAATCTCAATGGGCCATTTGGTTCTGTAGACCGTGTCTGTCCGAGTGTAAATTGCACGACCTTATCCCAGGTAGGTGCAGATTTAAGTTCTCTTGGCGGTATTTCGTAGAATTTTCATACAATAAGATCTCCCTCCAACGCTATGCGTGTTATTACAAGACCTAACGCCCTCTTGACGGGCTAACCTCGATGTTGAAGCGCTGTGACCTTAGCGCACACTTAAACGATAAGCGGCGCTCACACCTCGAGCGGATTTGCGACAGGCGTCGGATTTTGTTCCTGTACCCATTTCTCCCCCTTGTGCGGGCCTGATGGTGGTACTTGAAGACATACATGATGACGATTCAGGCTATAAACGAATATAACGGGCCACGGGTGTGTTCTCTGATTTTAACAACCAAAGGTGGTCGAACGAGAGCAGGATGGAAAGTGAGAGAACACTCAAGAGAAACTTGTACATACAAGGGTGGATTGAGATATTGGATAAGTAAGTAAATACACACCAAGTCATGGAATGTCAGGTTCAGTCCATGTACTTAGTCCATTGCACGATCATGTCCATGCATCATGGAAGTCCGAGGAGCCACTGTCATAGAATCTATGCCCATTCCGTCTTAAAGCGTCCAAACTTGGTTCTGGTTATTATCAGTGCATTGCCATGTCTGGATTTGGTTCGAGTTCGTCAGGCTTCCATTCGGGAGGTCAAGGCAGAGGCCTGCGCAGTCATGAGGTCTTCAGTGAAATAGAAGCTCAGGGAAACAGGAATACTCACCTTGGCCTTGCAACGCGATCCTGTTATCGTCGGTGTAGCTCCACTGCTGAGCAGCAAGCCCGTCGTAGCATTGCCAGATTTTCATTCCGACAGCCATTACCAGGAGCTGTCGGTGATGGAATTAGCTTTGCGCGCTTTCTCTGCCATGGAACGGAAGGAAGCTCACTTGAACCGGCATCAAGACAGAACGAGGTCCCAGCCAATTGAACTTTTGTTGACCCACGATTGATAATCCAGTTCTGAGCGGGAGTTCCGTTACAGTCGTAGCTAAGTCATGGTCAGTACGAGGACAAAGACGAGCAAGGCCTTGCGGTCGCGAGAGGCTCACATTTGTACAGGCGTTCCGTTCGCAAAGGTACCGCCCCTCACGTCTAGACACTTTCCTGGGTTGTTGAAACCGGGGTGGATGACCGTCTGTGCGGGAGAGCCTGGCCATTGTCCTCCTGGACAGAAGCTAGGATAATCGGTGAGTGCTCCTCGGAATTTATGGATACGATGTGGCAAATGAAAGGGTTTCTACGCACGTAATTGTGTATGTCGTATTCGAGAAGGGGCATTGGTAAAGAGGTGGTGCAGGAGCAGTCGTACCCTGACGGAGGGAACGCGGTGGGTGGCTGGTCAAACGCGGTCGTACACGTCGTGTCTGCGCATTGTGCTTGAACGCAGTAGCCCAAGCGCTACATGAGGAGGGTGAGTTCTGGATTGGTCAACAGCGAAAGCACAACGTCGTACCTGGGGCACGTTGATTGGCTGGACTTGCAAACCGACATTCACGTATGCAGGATCGCGAACAAGATAATAGTAAAATTGCTAAGGAATGGTCAGACCGTAGTAGCGACAGCGGGAATGAAGTCAAACCCCACCTCCCCAAAGAACCCTGCCCTGGTTGTCCTCGTCCCATCCGCATTCCCCCCATTGGCATCCGTGTAGAAGAACCCAGCGTTGGCAGGGAGGAACTTGGTCGTGCTTCCTCCTTGAGCAATGGCGCCCCTCGTTCTGGCCGGCAATATAGAGGTTGATCGAAGCCGGACATCGGTTGTTGACGATGTATTGGGTCAGCGCAGTTTGTCGCTTCTCGACGACTGAAGCACAGGCTGCCAAGAGATGTGCAGAAAGCGCGAGCACAGTTGGGAGTTTCAACATCGCGTCGGTGGACCTGGGGTGAACAGAGCTAAAAAGGTCGGGGCATCACTGTGATGACAATGCCCAATATATATGGAGCCTGTTCGCGTTGAATGAAAAGGACCCACGCTGGACCCACGAGGATGACGCTGGCGCCGCTGTGGCGGGAATGAGGGGGAGAAGAGCGAGGACTTGATGTTCCTTAACTGATCATCTTGAAGCTTGACGGATGAGATGGTGATAACGATCAAGATCGTCCTGCCGCAAATTGGAAATCAGGGGTCGAGGTCTCTAGCCCAGGGAAAGTGGTCTCGTCGCTGGACTAGATGAAGGTGCCCAAGGAATGCCCAGACTGTTGCAGCCTTAATACGCCTGCAGGACGATGAACGAGGCGTGCAACGTTTTAAAGGAATGTCAGTGCATTGAGTGCAAGGAACGAATTAATACAGATTGGTGTAAGGTTATTACTTCACCGATAAACTAGTTGAAACCGAAATCTCTATAGGCGCCCAGATCATGCCTCTTGTACGTTTGGTCGATGCTACGCCCAGGGTTGTCAAAGTTTATCACGCTGACTGGTCGGGTTCTGCTAGAAAGGCGTGTTTGTGTCGCACGTTGGTTTGAAGAGTCGCTCTGACAATAACATCAATGTCTGAAGTGAGGTATGGTGGTATGAGGGTGCTCACGATGCTGTGTCCAAGCCCACCTTGAGAGTTCATCATCGCCCGAAGAGCAGAGCGACTGATCAGTGTGTCAAGTAGTGACTGGCGGTCGAGGATCAGCAAGAGAAACGAAGGTAAAGGAAGGATCAACTTACGCAGGTGTAGACTCTTCCGATGGGCAAACCAAAGATCAGGTACCAGTTAGCCCGGGGTCTCACCAACCACAAGACCATGCAAATGATGGCGAAGATACTGCTGCACAAACCTAGATACGGCCGAATGAGCACTGTCGACAAGATTGAAGCGAAAGGTAATGACGAACCAGTCTGAATCGCCACCCTCCCTAGTCGTCGAATGACCCGGTTTGACTGAGTGGATTCCGAGGCTTCTTTACGGAGCACGAAGAGGAGAATTCCTGAAGACGCTTCGTCAGTTCAGACCCATCGCACCTCATAATAGAACTCACCTGCGATGAGTAGGTCGACTGCGACCTCGCACAAAAGCCATATCGTGACATATAGATCGTGGATGTGCTGTTTTTTCTCCACTGGGATGCTCCATGCTTTGACGGTGACCAAGATGCCCATCCCGAAAGCACCTGCAGCCAAAACAAGACATGCGGCGGCGAGAACTTTGCTTCGAGCCAACAGAAGCACACTATGTTGTGAAATTGGAAATTGAGCTGCGTCCTTAGGCATCGTCGCTGATATGTGCGTACCGATATGAAAGGAATGATTGGACCACAAAGGCGGAGAGAGTCACGCAGGCTATTGATAGCGGTAGCGGCCAAAAGGTACCTGTTCAATCGCGTTGGTGAGTCGGACCGATTGACCGAGAAGAGCGACGTACCGAGCACGATTCTGAAGGTCCGGTGAAGCTCTCAACTCTGGTAACGAAGTCAGTTCGACCTAACGGAGTCTACGCGGGACGGTCCTTACATCGATGTCCATGCCATGTACACGACGATGCAGCTATGGAAGGTATCGGTGGTGAAGAGTCCAGCTAATGTCCACCTGTTGACGAGTAACCCTCAGCCAACCTATCGGAAGAGGATATGAGGCGACCGTACTTGATCCATGCCGGGTCACAGAAATCTGAAAGATGTCAAAGGGAAATCGCATTTTGACCAAATCATCGACGTACCAGAAGTGAAGTATGTGAGGTATTGGTAGACTCCGATCCCGAACAGGTAGGTGTTGGCTGGTAAAGTCAGTTCCAGACAAAGCCTTTGTGAGATTGCGAAAGAAAGGCCTCACCGACAACAGCAAGAAGAAGTGCACCTTTGAAAGGAGGATCAAGTTAGTAACCTGTAGCGGGAAAGCCCGGCACTAATCTCTTACCAAGAGTCGAGTCAAAGGCCCCCATGGCGGTCACGTCAATGGAAAATAGGGAAAGTTTCCGCGAGGACGCGACAGCTAATCAAAAGGGCTTTTGTTGTTGGCCGTGGGATAGGATAGAGCAAAAACTCCCTTGCATCGCCGCTCCAAAACCCCAAATGTGATCTGGGTCTCCCAGAGTCCTCCGCCTCACCCGCTTGGCTTGTTCGGGGTCGGGCCTATTGGGGACAGAAGCACTCGCGCAGCCTCCGGGTATATCACAACGCTGATGTGAGGCACGAGCATCTCCGCGAGGGATCAGTAGTGCACAATCTGTTCTTGGTGACTCGACAATGAATCGTCGGCCCAAAGATAGACTTGCACAAGAGCATGGCGACGAGCTGAGATGGATCTCAAGGAGCAAGAAATCCGAACGTTTGCCAGAGCAGAGGCTTCTAGCGAGAGATCACAGAGCAAGTTGGTAAACCCAGACGTTGCCAGCGCAATACCATGGTTTACAGGGTTTTGCAGGGGGCCGGTTTCAACTGCGCCGAAATTTGTGGAGGGGCAGGCGGCGCACATGGGCAACGACAGCACGCGACGGCGGTGTGGTCCAAAACGTGGAAAATGATTCGCGTGGTTCCCGCTCCTTGGCGGCAAAGACCGAGTCTGATTGATGCAACTACAATCGATTCTGAACCCGCTAAGCGCCCGACGATCCTGAGGAGAGGTTCGCTCGATATCGTACTCGTAAATGTCCCTCGCTTAGCCTAGGCGGAATTTGACTTCACAGCCGGCTAACTCGGGCTCACGCTGATTGGAGGATGGGCGTTTGGTACAAGGCAATGATAACGGCGGCCTGACTAATGGGTTATCGCAAAGTGCGAAATGCATGTCACTATCTGTCCAGCTAAATATAAGTGCTTGAATGATACTCGAGACAGGATTCCTTGACATCGGAGCCGCACCAGCACCGAAACCTAGCTGGACGTCTCCCCATTGTGTCCCTCCCGGCACCTACGGATAGAAGTACCGGTGGCATACCATACCATACCATACCATACCATACCGCATTTCGGTTTATGTGTATTAATCTCCTTGGGGTGACAGAAATGGAAGCTTTTACATGCGTGTGGCTTTGAGCGAGCTGTAAGGCTTGACGTCGCCCTTTCTCTTGCTCTCCATCGTCGTCTCTTCGACAATGGCGTCCCCAGACGCGAATATCGACATTGCAGCCGTCGTGTTTGATATTCAGAGCTCGAAATATGCATGGGGTGAGTCCTGTAGCCACACAACTCTACAAAAGCGCAGTAAGCTGACATCTATGCGCCATAGCTGCAGCCTTTGTATTGCTCGTCTGGGATATGGTGCTGACGTTCGACTTGGAGGTGGGATGCACTGATTTTGTCTCTTTGTGCATCGAGACTTATGAGGCGAAGGTGGAAAGAGTCTGGAAAACAAAGGCTTCCCTCGGCAGAAATCTCTTTTCATCGTGCGTACTCTCTACTGCCTGTTTTGCCCAGTCTAATGCCAGACTTCAAAGAATCGTTATCTATCACCTTTGCTGTTCACCATGGACTACTTCTGTACGTCCCCCTCCATACCGAACTCTTTCGCTGGAGGTTAACAAAGGCCTTATCAGCCCAGATATACGCGAAACCCTCGGTCGATGTAAGCATCGTGTACTCGTCCGCTTGAAGTCAGATTTGTAACAGCGACTATCTCTGGTAACCCTCTAGTTGTGGGTGCCCTTGTACTTCTCTCGATGCATACTCTAATCTTGGCGTTCAGTTGTCGGTTCTCCTTTCTTCCCTCAAGTATATTAGGTATAGTTGCCATAGGTGTTGTCGAGGGTGAGTTTTGAGCTAGAAAATAGTCACCCCACCCAAACACTCATTGCTTGCTCAGTTGTACTCGTTTGGCGTACCTATGCGCTGTACCAGAGAAAGATCCTCTTGTGGGTTTTGCTTTTCCTCGCGTTCGTAAGTTCCCCATTCTTTCCCAATGCAATTTGTGCTGACGCAAACGAAATTAGAGCTCAACGTCCACAATGATAATTGTCACCACATACAACTACGTTAAACTTCTTATCTGTGAGGACTTCGTCTTGCTTATGACTCTTCTGTTATTAACTCGAGAAACCAATAAGGGTTACCCGGTGGTTCGCTACCTGGAATCTCAGGGTGTCTTTCCGATCGAACCAGTGATGTCGTTCGTACCACTCTCATCATCTTCTGGATCCCGTTCTTTATATTGGAGACATGTGAGTCGTCCCTTCATTAACATCCCTCATTGCGCCTGTAAAGCTGACTACCCGCTCAGTGATAGTGGGCTTGACATTCTGGAAATCATGGTCATCATCTGAGCCCAAGAATTTTGATGATTTGCTGGTAGAGAGATGACGATGGGGGGACCGGCTACAGCCGTTAAAAGAGGCGCGAGGACGCGATTTGTGAGCATCATCTACCGGGATGGGTTGATATACTACGCAGGTACGTTGGAATATGAAATTGACCTCTATCTACTGTTAATCTTTGGTCGCTAGTCATAATGGGTATGTCTCTGAGCCCTCAAGGTGGCCTGCGTCAACAACTCAATGCGTCTTCAAACAGCTGTCTCTTAATCAACCTACTGCTATGGGTCGCAGCACCCATATCTCTATCGACGGTTGCCTCAGCGTACGTCCGGCTCTTCTTTGACATTGACTCGGCCCTTAACTCGACATCTCCCCATTGCATAGCCTGATGCGAAGTCTACAAGTGACAATCGCCTCCAGAATTCTGCTCAACATTCGGGGGATGCTAGGGCATTCGGAAACTGAGTCCACAACGCTTGGGATTGCGGAAGAGCTAGAATTCCGGAGCAACGAGACTGAGATGACAACGATCGAGGTTACGGAGCCTCACGAGGCGGATTCTCACCTACGATGAAGGAGGATTGTGGAACAGGACACATTAACTGCTCGTTTACTTTACAGCTGGCTAATAATTAGCATGGTCAATTAATGGATGTATAGGCGCCTTAATAGATACGCTTGGTGGCAAATTGTAGCTGAATTCCTGCTGAGAAATAGGGGCACATCGCGTCTCCTAAAGTGTCGTGACTTCCACGTGACGTCAAATCAAACATCGCGTCGCCGTTGCTGTCATTTTTGCTCTCGACCACCACAATCTCCTTGCACGACGCTGCTCGCTGCCCGCCATGGTCAAACGCCCTGCTGCGGTCTCGGAACACGACTCAGACAGCGACCAAGTCCCAAAACGCGCTAGGACCAACGAGGCGAGCGATGACGAGGAAGAAGCACCACGACGAACCCAGCGAAAAGCCAATGGGAAGGGGAAAGGAAAAGCACGCGCTACTCAGGACGACGACGATCTGGAGGAAGCTGTCCAGGTTGAGGATGACGATGGCGAGAGGGTCGACTCGTACATCATCGAGGAGGACGATGAGACCTTTGAGCAGAAGCACACCGATGCCGTTCGCGAGCAGATTCGCGAATCCAAAAGAAAAAAGAAGGTGAGTTTCTGGAATCATTACGCTAGAAACAGGGGCCTCAGCGACCTGCACAGGGAATGGCAGAGTACGGTGTAATTGAGGCGATTGAGGTCACCGACTTCATGTGCCATAACCATCTGCAGTTTGAGTTTGGTCCTCAGATCAATTTCATTATCGGTGCGTTTACGTTTGTTCTTCATTAGTTGAACAAGATGACTGACTAGAAGCATAGGTCACAACGGAAGTAAGTCACCGAGCTGAGCCCCTGACCGTTCTCAGTGGCTCACTTGTCTCGTTTCAGGCGGTAAGAGTGCAGTCCTTTCGGCGCTTACCATCGCTCTGGGAGGCAAATCGACCTCCACGGGACGTGGCTCTGGTCTCAAGAGCTTCATTCGCGAGGAAAGGAGTACGTCGTTCACCACATATCCCCAACGATCACTGCTAACGAATGGTGACAGTACCGCCACCGTGACCATGAAAATCAAGAACCAAGGTCCCGAGGCCTACAAGCATGACGTCTACGGCGACTCCATCATCGTCAAGCGTATCTTCAAGAAGGATGGAGCGGCGAGCTGGAAGATTTGCGACAGCAAATTGAACAAGGTCTCTGAGAAACGAGATGAGCTATCAGGCCATATGCGACCACATGAACATCCAGGTCGACAACCCGCTCAACGTTCTCACCCAGGTATGTGGCTTCCTGAAACTTGAAACCTTCTCGCTGAGGCGCCGTCCACAGATTCGGCACGAATGTTCCTGAGTGCGTCCACGCCCGGTGACAAGTACAAGGTAGAGCACCCTCTTCCTCTCGCCCTTCAACCGCTTACACATTCCATCAGTTCTTCCTCCTCGGGACGCAGCTCTTCCAACTCTCCCAGCAATATGAACAATGTCTCGACAACATCAGCAAGACCGCCAAGATCCTTCACCAGAAACACGAAGCCATCCCCGACCTCAAGGAAAAATACCACTCTGCCAGGGCGCGATTCGCCGAAGCTGAACGTGCGAGGGAGCAGCAGCAAAAAGGTCGAGGACCTCAAGAAGGAGCTCGCCTGGAGTCACGTCGCTGGCAAGAAGCGGGAAATGGAGGCCAAGGCTATGGATGTGGAAAAGTTCTTGCAAGCTCATCGGGAAGCTGGAAGCAGAAGTTGAAAGCTGCCAAGGTATGTCGTTTTCGTGTTCCCTAGTAACCTCTTACTAAAGTCCTCCGTAGAAAGAGGTCGAAGAAGAGACCTTCAGGATTCAAGAGCTGGAAGTTGAATCGACCGAGCTCGGGAAACGTCGATGATATCCAAACTCGTCGTAATAAGCTCATGGCAGAAATGAGGGACAACAAGGCCAAGATCCTCCAACACAACGTGAGTCGCTCTCATCTTCCTTTTACTCCGTCTCCCACTGACCTGTGTCTATAGGGCGATCTCCGCGAAATGAATCAAACCAAAGCGCGTATCGAAAAGACCATCGAAGGATTCGACGCTGAAATCGACAGGGAGAACAAACGTCTCGCCGCTCACTCTCAGGCCCGTCACGACGAGCTTAAAGCCCGCATCGACAACCTTACCGCCCAAATCACCGCCCACGAAACTCAACTGAAAGCAATCAATGCGCAAAAGGCTGAAATTCAATCCAGAGCGGACGATGCGAGGAGGAGGGGTATGGAACTCGAAAAGTCGCAAGCCGAGGTCAAGAACAAGATCGAGCAGATTCAGGGCACGATTGGTCAGGCTAAGCAAGTGGCCAGTGATCAATATGTGCCGTACGGGAATAGGATCCAAGACGTGCTCAAGAAGATCTCTCAGACGAGGTGGCATGGCGAGCCGCCTGTTGGACCCTTGGGTCTATATGTCAAGGCCAAGGATCCCAAGAAGTGGGGAGATATCTTGAGGGTCCAGTTGGCGGGTCTCTTGACGGCGTTTGCGGTCACGGATGCGAGGGATCGGCCAGTTTTGAAGAAGATTCTAAGCGAGTATCGCAAGTGAGTTATATTCAATACTCTCGCTACCGTTTCTGACGTCGGTTCCGTGCAGTAATAATCTTATCATTATTGGAGAGAAGGATATCTTTGACTATTCGCAAGGAGAACCACCCGAGAGGTATCACACCGTCCTGCGTGCTCTGGATGTAAGTTTCTCGTCTTCCTTTCTTCTCCCGCGTGCTATGGATGCTGACCCACCGGCTACTGGAATAGATCAACGACCCTTGGGTGACGCGTATCCTTATCAATCAAGCCAGCGTTGAACGCGTGCTCTTGGCTCGTGATCGTAAGGAGGTGGAGATTAAATGTCTCGAGCTGGGCTCTGCGATGGGTTGGGCGGATGGTTTCAATGTCCGAACTTTCAAGTATGTGGATGCATGTTGTGGTTATGGATCCAAGGCTGATGGCGGTTCGTCACAGTGGAACAGGTGTTCAGTCTACGCCAGTTCGCGGGGGCGGTGGTAACCCTCTCCTCTTGACCGGTCGAGATAACGCGAGTCAGGTTCGGTGAGCACCTCATTCGTTCGTAGGGGAGGGTTAAGCACTGTTGGCTGATCGATCGCTGTATGGTGTAGACACCTGGAAGAGCAGAAGGCCGACTTGGAGCGTCAATATCATGACCTTGGACGTCAAATCCAAGCCACCAAAGACGAATACGCCCGAGCCAGGAACGAGCTGGGCGGCGCAAGTGTAAGATTTATCTGCCTGGATGGGGAATGACAGTTGCTCATCTTTGCCCAGAAACCCGAGGCGAACATAGTCACCTCGATCAGAGGTCTCAAGACTCAGCTCCAGTTCGCTCAGCAGGAAGTCAACGATGACTTGCCTTCCCAGGTCTCAGAGCTGGTGGATGCAAAGCAGGTGTGTGGTCACCACTCGATGCCCCGGTCTTTACTTTAACGAGTCTGTCGTCCCTCGTAGGAATCGGAAGACGAGCTGAAGAATCTTCTCGCTCAGTTTACCGACGTTGCGCGTCGCAAGGCTGAGCTTGATCAGATACAGGGTCCGCTGCAGCCTCAGGTCGATCAGTTGAAACGAGAGCTCGATGACTTCCAGCAAAAGATGAATGAAGTCACGGTATGTCGCGATTCCTTTTAGTTCCTCTTCCACCCTTGCTTCCCCACTGCCGTCCTCTGTCGCTTTGCCCCTATCAATCGTCTGTCGAGACCAGCGTGAACTGACAACCTTTTAAGACCAGAATCGCAGACGCCGCTGGTGTTCGCACCCAGAAGCAGCACAATGTCAAGCACTTTGAAGAAAGGATCAAGGCTGAGACCGTCAAGCTGAAGGTTGAGCAAGATAAGAGTGCAGTTCTCGAGGAGGAATTCGCGGTGCGTATTCGACATGTTCCTTTGTCCTTCAGTTCGCTGTTTCTGACACCAGCACTCATAGAACTGGACGGCGAGCGCCCTCGAATACTGCCCTGAGGTTCCTAATCCTCGTGCGACGGAAAAGGTCCAGAGTAAGCTCAACTCTGTACAAGAGGCCCTGAAGATGAGGGAGAAGCGGTACGTCCTATCTTGTCTTCCCCTTTGACTATCAACATTTACATTCCTCGCAGTGGCGGCCGCTCTGTCGAAGACCTTGCCGTGGAGGTGAACAAGACAAAGGAAGCGTACACGAAAGTGAACAAGGACTACAAGCAAGCGTCTGACCTCAACAAGGCGCTCAAGGCTTCTTTGCAAGTTCGGCTATACAGGTTAGTCTGATTCCTCATATACCACTTTCGTTGGGTATCGTTCTGCCTGCTCTTTCTACTCGCTCTGCTCTGGAGGGTTGATCACTGATATCGGTCCTAGGTGGCAGGAGTTCCGACGCCATATTGCTTTGCGGACCAAGTTGATCTTCCAGTACCATCTCTCGCAGCGTGGTTACTTTGGAAGGTCATGTTCGACCATCAGGCTCAGACTTTGCAGCTTAAGGTTCGTGTCCGTGTCTTTGTGTGACCCTTTCGCTCATCTCTCTCTTTGTAGGTTATCACGGACGACCAGGCTGCTGGTGGCTCAGGCGCAGAGAAGGATCCTCGTTCACTCTCTGGAGGTGAAAAGTCGTTCTCGACCATCTGCCTCCTTTTGTCCTTGTGGGACTCCATTGGATGTCCTCTGCGGTGCTTGGACGAGTTTGACGTGTTCATGGACGCTGTGAACCGGCGAATCAGTATGAAGATGATGGTTAGTATCCCAGTCTCCCTAATCGTTGACTGGAGTGCTGACAGTGGCCAAACAGATCGACACGGCGAACGCCTCGCCGGACAAACAGTACATCCTCATCACGCCGCAGGATATGACCAATATCACGATTGGTGATACCGTCAAGGTCCATCGTATGCTTGACCCTGAGAGGTCGAGCGGAAGGTTGAGGTTTGGAGCTGGGCCTAGTAACGATTCGTAGGAGAACCTCGCTCCTTGGCCCCGCCTTGCAACCAGCCTTCCTTGAGTCTCTTCTATCGATACAGTCTCTATTAATCGTATTCTCGCATACGTACTAGATACGAACTTACATAATGCTTATTCCCTCATATTTTGGTTGCACATTTCAACATCTCTCTTGGCTTGAACATGGACTGCTTCTCCCGTAGCTCACTGTAGGTGCTCCAATAGAAGCAGATCGGGCCACTGTTATGAGAAACCGTTCCAGGAGACATTATCTTGGAAGTTGGCGTACCGGAGGTCATTTTCACTGCGTGTATGTGACTAACTCGCTGTAGTTATATCCCCGGGTGTCAGTGCTTGGGTATACTGTATGCTTCTTAAAATGCATCATTTCATTTTTGACAGCTTCCCCAGCAACGTCAGGGAATGCCCAGCGCAGCTTTACGCACCCGACAGAGAGCTTGGGTGCTCTCTCATCATGCAAGAGAGTCGATCTTTGTGTAGTATCTACAATTTAACTCAAGGTCGATATACGGCAATTTCATGTTCCAGCACCAATTGTGCGCATGAAATAAGGTTTTCTCTTCGCTAGGGGTTATGATGCTCAATTCTTTGGCGCTTGTGATCGTTTGTGGAAAGCGACAATTTGGAACGTACACTCTGTATTGAAGGGGTACTTACCGAGGAGCAAAGAAACTAGCTAAGGGTCTTCTTTTGGCAATGCCTTCTGGATGGTACTTTGCATCCGTGCATCAGGCGACGAGAAGTATACCCAAACCCTGACACCCGGGGATATTGATATAGCGAGTCAGTCACATGTACCCGGTGAAAGTGTCTTCCGACGCCAAACGATATCACCGTTGGTACTGTGTCCTACAGGATTCCTAATTTGGGCGCCATTCGACCTGTCTTTCTGCTGTTCAGATGTGGGGTTTCATGAAGTAAGACCGTCGGCATAAAAGAGCAGCTTTTCCAGGACCACAACTCAGAGCATCAACCCAAGCTTCTATCCCCCCAAGCCTCAAACCCTTACAATGTGAGACTCTGCAGACCTATATATTTACAGTATGCTAATGGATATCATCTAGGCCTGTCGAAATCATCTCCATCGTCTACGGAAACACCAAGATCGTTGATCCTACAGTCATCAACCGCTTTCGCGATGCCATTGCCCACCGCAAGACTATCGACATCAGCAATCACAACCTCGGGGGTGACCCCTTGCGCGGTGTCCGCAAGACGTTCGTCATCGAGTACAAGAACTCTGACAACTGCGACTGCAGTGTTGTCAAGCGTCGCCGCATGACCGAGCGCGAGCACCTCGACTTCAACTGGGATATCACCAGCGTCACATACGGTGGTACACCGATCGAGGCCCACGCCCATACTTATGAGACGCTTTTCTGGGGGTTGGACCACCATGAGGGGGTCCCTATCAGTAACCAAACGGCAGGCTTCGACCCTTGCCGCGGCACCCTTAAGACGATGAATGTGACATACACCCATGGCAGCCATTCCTACCACACCTCTGCTGCTGAGAGAACCGACCTCACATTCCCCATGCGCCAGTGCCACTAGACTAGTAGCATCCTAGTGTGCAGTAGGTTCAACCTCGAACTGTATGTAGTATCACAAATGGGCAATTCTTAAAGAACATCTCGAATTCGATCGCCCGAGCTTAGTTGACTCGAAAGGCTTCCAAATAACCAGTATCGACGGCTCGAGAGCAGCGCCCAACCTCGGCACTTTCCATCTGGGATCTTTGGGAATAGGAGTCGGTTACGGTTTGCTTCCACTGCGTCTTCCGCGCAAGAGGGGTTTCCTCGAAGGCTTTTGTGAGGTATATCCCACGACTGGGCAAGGACTGTCCTCTGGTTATGTGAGTTACTATGGGCAAGCAATAACATCAGAATACTTCTTATCGTCTGAATAACCTCTCGATGGGTCACCTTAAGCAAGATATCGGAGCCAAAGCGTCTCACCCTTCAATGGTTGGCTCCCTTTTCAGCGGTCTTCTTTCAGAGTGTCTTTTATAGCTAATCCACTGCACCGTAACGCTCCTTCACGCCTATGTTCTTGTGTTATCGATGCATATTACGTTTTGCAAATATCTTTTGAGTTCAGCATAGGGCTGCGTATATAATTCGACCGTGTGCATATAATCCTGTAAATTAAAGCTCCGAATTTTGGGCCCGGCAACTAATGTAATTTACAGTGTAAAAAATGTAATTTATTCAAAAAGTCTCCAACGACTTCAGAACTTCCCCATTGACTATGTACGCGATTTAGAGCTGATTTTTACCTCAATTTATCTTGTTCTATGGACTCGCCGTTCTCTAGCCTTGTCTTGTCGAGTGATTCTGCTCAAAACACAGTTCTCTTGGCACCATCAACGTGAATAGGGGCGGACGGCAAAGCTTGAGGACCACCTATTCGTATCGATCTAGCATGGGCTTGCCATTCCCCAGAAGCGCAATTTCAGGGCCTGGTCCTAAATCTGTGTCGCCATTTCCGCCAACCCGACGGACGTTCTGGGTCCAGGTCTGAGAAGGGAATCAGGTTGGGAGCCGCGCTCCCCACTGTTGAAGCTATGATGCAGGCGCTCAAGCTCAAGCCCGAAACGCAAGGCCACAACTTGAAGATGTTTGAGAATGACGAGTGGGTTAGTGAGCCTTCGGGCGAGGTTAGATGGATAGGTCGAGTAGCGGCGATGATGCAAAACGACGACGAACCGTCTCTCAGCGAAGGCATTTGTTACATTATATACACCCCCTCGTCTGACCTCCTGCAACTACTGTGTAAATTAATGTAAATTACACCATTAATTTACACTTTGTAACTTATTCCGATTTATATACGCAGCCCTAGTTCAGCAAGAGCTATAATTGAATCCCTGTGGTCACATGCACTTCCATCATGACACCCTGATCTTCGCTGATGCCGATAGCGATATGACTCTGATCATGAGCTCTGCTGTTTGCCCCGGCTCAGTACCGTTGCACTCTCCAGTCTTGGTCCTTACGCTCATTCAAACTCGATCGCTTCTGCTCGTTCATTCCAATGACCTCAACACAACAAACGATCGCAATGAGGTCGGCAATAAACGAACTCAGCGAAGCGAAGCCGTATATAACGAGTCTGTAGCACACCACCAAACTCAGAGGGAGACGATCAACAACTTGAGAAGCCCGCTGCTGGCACTGCTACAGTCTCAGCGATGATTCAAGGCGCTCATGAGGTCCAGATCAGCGACGGTCAATTCAGTGTTGTTGGAAGGGACAGCATAATCCACCATCACTACGGATATCCTTCCGCTCGGTGGTACTTTGAGCAAGGGGAGTTAAGCCTAGCTTCTACCTACCAGTCTATCCCCACCACGTGAGAGTCTTATGGGCTACAGATCCTCAGCATACCGCTAACGGACATCTTTTAGGTCTATCCAAATCATCTCCATGGTGTATGGAAATAAGGAACTCAACAACCCCACGGCTTTCCATCGCTTCTACACAGCGATCACGAACCGCGAAACAATCAAAATCAGTAACGACAACCTCGGGGGTGACCCCTTGGAGAACGTTCACAAGACACTTATTATCGAGTACAAGAACAGCGGTAACACCGACGACAGTGTCGTCAAGCGTCGCCGCATGCTCGAGAACGAGACGCTCGACTTTGGGTGGGATATCACCAACGTCACATATGGCGGCTTTCCTTTAGGTAGCCGCCCCCATGTCTATGAAAAGCTTTTCTGGGCGATGGACCACCAGGAGGGTGTTTTGGTCGGCAACGACCTGACGGGTTTTGATCCTGCTTATGGTGTCCCTAAGGCCATGAAAGTTACCTACACCCATGGTGGGCATGTTTACACCGCCGCTGCAGGGGAGGTCACCGAACTCAGGTTTTCTATGAGAACTTAGGCTCTATGTCGCATCATACCTCGTACTGCCATATCTTTCTTAATTGTATCTGTGGTTCTCGATTATCCGATCTGGTGGGCACCTCGCGAGTAGCAGCAAGGCGACTAGTCCCCGAAGTAGAAGATATCATCATCGGTCAAGTCCGGATAGTCGAACTGTCGCAGAATGTGGGTCAAAAGCTTGTATGATTTTCAATAGCACTAGTTTCTTACATGTTTCACGTCAGTAGGATGCGCTTCAGATGTACCTCAATCTTCATAGCGTCATGATCCCAAGACCTGGAGTCCGATTGTCAGTCAGGCCACAGAAAGAACTGCACCGGCGAAGGGTGCTCTGTGCGCTGTATGCGACACGTGAGTTTGCAGGCTAGTACGCAACACGTTGTATTAAGGGCTCTTGTATCCGCCAGCTGCACCGGTCAATACAAAGGACTCGGAAAGAAGGAAGAGAGGCTTGGTGCAATGGACACGAAAGCACTGTCCTGCGCTCGTCCAAATGTTGACGGCAGCCTAGGGCAGCGCTCGGAAAATTATCCCCTTCTGAATCAATCGTCGACGTCTGTCCCTCCTCCCTTTTTCGGTCGGTCTTATTCCAAACTCTCTTCCAGGCTTCTACAGACGATTCAATCATAATTGTTAGCATGCCGTGCTCACACTGGCGCCACCACCCTTTGCACTAGCCCCTATTTCTAGGTTCCGACAATAATAGCATCCGCAGACTGATCCATTCGCGTCGCGTCTCACTCAGTGCCTCTTTCCACCACCACCCCCTCGTGCACCCCTCGTATATCCGTCCCGTTCTTGACGAATACACTCGTGTCCTGCCGAAAGCTGGATACGAGACTCCAGTGAGGCTATGTTCGGAAACGGCAGCCTTATAAAATCCACCTTTGATTGTGATCCTGCTTCGCCTTTCTTGTATTCGAGATGCACATTAGTTCTCCCTCTTTGCTAGTGGCTCGATTTCTGAGCAATCTTTCTGCGCTATAATTACAGCAGTTCGCGGAACATAGGGCGCGGCGCGGATTTTGCGATTTTTGAACACGCGACCGCCCCTAAAATGGATCCCTTCGTATCTCGCTCATTTTTAACCGGATTGCCGAATTGTTTGCTCTATTATATACAGTTTGCAATTGTGAATCTTTAGATACCAAATTCATGAAGGAATTGAGAACTTTCGATAGCCTCTCCTCCCGTCGGCCTTTTTACCTGCTGCATCGGGACTGTGACCAAATCCCTTGTAGTTCTCCTGCGTCTGGCTGCGAATGAACCCTTTCAATGTGTGATACAAGTGCTTTGGCAGACGTGTCGGCAGTACCTACATGCATGGAGGGCTTTATTCGGATAAAATCTGGGGGACAGCTTACCCTCTGCACACTGGCAGACCACCTTTGTAAATCAGCGATTGTTTGAAAGCTCTGAGCCGAGATTGACCTTTAGAATAGTTCTAGCATGTGTTGGATGACCTTTGGGCATTATATATCTGAGATTTTTGCTTTTGGCCAAAACCTACGAGCCTCGAATATTGCCAGCGAAGCACTTCTAGCAGCTTCCGTAGATGCATGCATATGAGCCCTGTTGGAGAATTGCGTCGCCGTTAGCAATTATAGGCCTTCTACAAGATCCATTGATACATTTTTTGAAGGCCACTACCCTTGAATGATGCTCAAAGCGACAGGAGGGCGATCGGGAGTACGACCAGGAACCGGGGCATGTTGCAAGCCAGATGACTGGGCACTACCCTCTCCATACGTGCTTTGAGGGATTTAATGCTCTTTCGGTACATCCTTGGTATTCTTTTTATCTTGGTTAGGGCTATACTCTGCTCTTGCATTCGTAGACTTCAGCCACCCTGTTGCGGGCGTGACGCAAAGTGCTCAGAACGAGAAATCGACCTCTTTTGAGGGAGAATTTTTTATCATTACAATCCCCTACATCACGCGAGTAGAATACAGCCAAAATCGTAGCAAACCGCAGGTATTTGAGTGAGCTACGAAGAAATTTGTCTGAGGCGCGATCGCGTGTCAAACATGCACGAAATCCGCGCCGCGCCCTATGTTCCGCGAATTGCTGTAAACCATTCCCGATGGTCACATGAACTCCTGTCATGACCAGATTTTGATCAAGCTATGACTGACGTGGATGGGTTATTGTCGGCCTCTTGAGTCTTGACCCACCGACATCGATAACGCTGCATCCTCCAGCCTTGGTCCTTGCGCTCAGTCAAACTCGGTTACTCCATTGCATCTACAACAATAATCAATCAAAATGAGGTCGGCGATAAACGAACTCAGCGGAGCAAAGCCGTGTATAACGAGTCTGTAGCACACCCGCGCACCCAGAAGGCGACGACCAACAGCCTGAGCAGTGCCCGCCCAGTTCTGCGGTACCATCGATGTTCCAAGGCGCTCGTGACGTCCAGATCAACGACGGTCAGTTCACTGTTGTCGGCAGGGACAGCATAACCCACCATCACTACGAATATCGTTCCGCTCGGTGGTTCTTTGAGCAAGGGGAGTTAACCCTTGTTACTCCCAACCAGTCTCATATCCCTAAAACGTGAGAGTATGCTGCCCTATAGTTACTCGACATGACACTAATGGACGACATCAAGGCCTATCCAAATCATCTCCATGGTCTATGGGGACACCGAGCTCATGAACCCCACGGCTTTCCACCGCTTCTACACAGCGATAACGAACCGCGAGACCATCGAAATCAGTAACGAGAACCTCGGGGGTGACCCCTTGGAGGGCATTCAGAAGACATTTATCATCGAGTATAAGAACAGCGGTAACCTCGACGACAGCGTTGTCAAGCGTCGACGCATGCTCGAAAGAGAGGAAATCGACTTTGGCTGGGATATCACCAACGTCACATATGGAGGCTTCCCCTTAGGCAGCCGCCCCCATGTCTACGAAAAGCTTTTCTGGGCTTTGGACAACCAGGAGGGTATCGAGATTAGCAACGAAATGACAGGTTTTGATCCTGCTCATGGCGTTGCCAAAGCCTTGAAAGTGACCTACACCGATGGCGAGCATGTCTATACAACCGCTGCAATGGAAGGAGCCGACCTCACGTCTCCCATGCGCAACTAGCCTGAGGTTCTATTCCGCAATACTTGTACAGTCATTGGCACCGCTACATTCATGCTGCCGGAGCCAGTGCTTCTCTATATATCATAATAAAAGGGTGCGTTAGAGCAGCAGCCAAAACTTCAACTACCTTTCGGCCTCGAATTCATGCAATTTGAGGATTTATGGGCCTATACGTCCTCTATCCTCTGCATAAGGACAAGCATCGTCTAGGTCCGTCTCCGTTGTCTACGGCAGCACCAAAATCATCGATCCTACAGTCATCCAGCACATCCACAAAGTCATTACCGACCGACAGGCGATTGAAATCAACAGCCACCACCTCGGCTGCGATTCTACGCCCAGCGTCCGCAAGACATTTATCGTTGAGTACAAGAAGGGCGGCGACATGATTGAGACTCCTTCAACATGGAGCCTTGGACATCGCCGGCGCTAGAGACAGAACTTCCTCCAGGTTTTGGTCCCCATACAACGCAAATATGCTCTTCACCCATATGGGGACCGTCTATACCACGTCTGGAGGGGAGGGAACGGATCAATGTCGAGATACTCCTGCTCTACGCGATTGATACCCCGTTGCATCTTTCAAAGACATGAAAAGACCAAAGGAATGCTAGGGCATTTGGGATTGGGTAAACGACATATATTCAACATTCAGGGTGCGGCGGGGCGGTGGTATTGAGAAAATTGGCCATAGTTTCGAGGTAAACAACTGTTACCATGGCAAAACGCAGACTTGAACACGTTTCTCAAGGGAAGCTGCTTGCACAGTAACTCGATACGAGCAGAGATTAACAACAAGGTGCACGGCGTTCCACATCAACCGCCTCTTCCGCCACACAGACAACGCAGCCGGTGGGGATACAGCATGGCTTGCTTGCGGTACAGCCTGTGGCATCTGAATTTCACCCATTAGATTCGCGAGCCATATATCCCGTTGAATACAGCCAACATACCAGAGCGCCACTTGTAAGCAGGCGAGCTGCAAGCGGTTCTGCAAGAGCCTCCCAAAGAGGTGCAGGTGACAGCAGCGACTTGCTGAACAGCTCCGATGGAGAGAACAAGGGCGAAGGCGGAGAGCTTCATGATGTATTTTGCTTGTAGGAGTCGGTGAGGTTTGACTTTTGGCTCAAAGGAGCTTTTTGAAACATCCTTTATACGCTTGGAAAGACTTCCCACCGACTGGGGCCTGGTTTTCTAGAATGAATTGCCTTCATACCAGGTAAGCGACCAACATAATTCCGCAGACCAGTCGAGAAAGACATGAGAATTTCCAAAGAACTTTAAACTATGTTATGGGCTACTTTGACTTGAAGTTTGGTAAAGATGGAGAATGTGTATCGTGCATGTCGCTACTACAAGTGTAATCACGGGGCTCTCGGTGAGCCAAAGATAGACACGCCACTGTTAAAGATCATTCTCCGAGGAATAGAAGGCCCGAATTTGAATTGACAAGGATGGCGTATAACAAAAATTGGAAGCTGCACAAGACTCCTATGGCCTTGAGGTAAAAATTAACGCGAGTTCCAATCCACCTGTTGGCGTCGGGACGTAAACCATTCGAAAACCATTCTTCCAGTCGCAGCTGAAGCCGTGATGTCTGCCACTCATGTCCCGTACAAGTCCTCACGCAACTCTCATCGAAAGAGTAGGCTAATTGGTACAGTTTTAAGCGCGCGATCTGCTTAGGATCGGCTCAATCCTAGCAAAGACGCGTACCTCTCTGACTGCGATCCTGCGGTTATGACTGAGTTTAGAAATTAGCGCCCAAATTTCAGCACACGCAAGCACCTACTTGAGGGCCTCTAGGCAATCGCCAACCACCGAGAAGGGTCAAATTGATTCCAGCTGAGGTTCGAAGGGAGCCACTGCTAATGGCTCCGACACATTGCTGTCGCCATCAATCATGGATTGCGCCAATGCGTCTTCAACACATTGCTCCTACCCAGGTGCCCTCATCTAGAACGAATTAGCATCAGGACAGCTCCTGATGATGATGGGTGCGAGCAATTTTGTTCCGCTTCTATGGCCTCCTTGGCACAGTTTGTAGCCGACTGTCAGTTGAAGGACTTGACCTTGGATCTCACGCACCTAGGGGAATCTGTCGCGCGTGAACGTTGGCCCTGACATCGTCGACAAGATCGACGTTGGGATACGCCAACTCTACACCAAGGAATTCTGGGAAAGCGATGGAATTTTGGAAAAACTTTTAGAAAGAGGGGTTGCACCTCCTCAAGTGCTCGTGTCCATCGACCCTCCTTCCTATTGGCACGAGGTTGAATCGTACGGAGCCAAATGGCTGGGGCGCCACCTTCCTTTCAGAAAGCAACTTTCCTCCATGAAAATCTTCTCGCCTATTCCTGTCATGGAAGGTACCAATGAGCCAGTGGAGGGGGTCATGGAGTTGATCCACGAGTCGGGATTCGACTGCACTTTTCTGAGGCAGAGTGAATTTGACAGGATGCTGGGAGGAGTTTGGGATTATGTGAACAACGCATGTTCAGACCCCGGGGCATGGTATCAGTGAGAGATTTTGTTCGAACTTGGGTTTACTGAAGGCGCTCAACCTAGTACATCGTTACCATCCCTACCATTGGCCTAAGTAGCTAGTAGCTAGAACCTATTTTACCTTACCAGGCAACTACTGGTACCTGTAACCGAATTTCGCTTGCCTCACCCGTCGGCTATTTGGGCGAGGGGCTATTTGCGTCTGCTTGTTGCCGCCATGATCATCTCGAGTAAGACGCGATTGACCTTATCACCCATCCACCACCTGCGATGAAGCCGCTGCAAGCCATACCTTATCTGGGTAACAACTACCCCCTTCCCGACTATCTGCACCGACCCCTTTCCCTACCTATCTTGACCATCTTGCCAGCAACACCGCCACGTTGGAGAATCAAGGAAGGAGCCTCAAGCGCCAGGTTCAAGAGAAGCTGGCAACGGAAAGGTAGGAATTTATCCAGTCCGCCAACCCTCCAAGAGTCATTCGCCGCGTTCCCCCGAGATCGTTTCTGTTGTCTTGCTGTTTCCTTTGCAGGACCTTTTGCCTCTCGATCACAAGGGTCGCATCCGGTTTGCCAAACTGAGAAACATATGCTCTCCGTGACCTGCCTTCTCGCTAATCTTTGGAGAGGGCTTCGCATTTACAAGGACGGTATCGATGCTGGTGATATGAACCGAGCGACGCAGAAGCAAAAATGCTGTAGCTGGTTCGCAAGAGCCGGCTCGTCAGGTCAGAGACCGGTCATTGCTCAAAAGCCGGATGTGTTCGACTTTCAGGAAATCAGATCTTTCCTTGAATCCCTGCTTGGTCTCTTGTAACTCTCTGTCTCTTACTTTAAGAGCTTGGACGATTTTTGCGAGCTAGTCAACGATCCCAAGGAACGTAGCCAGTTGCCACACCTCACACTCGATCTGGAACGTTCGTCAACATGGAATCCATGCCTTGGAGAGAGCTTCCTAAATCTTGCTTTTTCATGGTAAAACACCACCAGAAGGCTTGTGCGCCCGTTGTCAGTCACGAGCGACTTCGAGCTCTCCACCTTTACAAGGTGAAGCTTCCTTCGACCATCACCTTGCCCACATATTGCAACAAACGCTTTTTTCAACATCATGTCATGGATCGTGTCCACAGGTACATCGACGACGAATACGATCTTCCGAATTATCATGTGTACTCTGGACACCCTGCTCTCGCCTCCCTTCCTTCGTGCCCTCGCCTCTCTTTTCCTCACCCACCTCCTCTTCTTCCTCGTCGCGGTTCGTGCGAGCCCCAATGGGATTTGTGAACTGCATCGCCGTGGACATCCGCACCTTGGTCGTCACGGAAGGAACGTCTGAGGTTGGGTTGGTCACCCAAGATCTCCCAGTCAAAACGCGGAATATGATCATCTGCGGACTCAGAGCCTGTGGATGATTGTCAACTCTGCAATACTTCCAAACATAGGAGTTACCTACATTTAGCGAAAACCAACAAAGCAGCACCGTCGTCCTTGCCACCGTCTTGGCACCCGAATTCGAAGGTGTCGAAACAGCCGCAAACGCGATCCCAGCCAAACTAAGTGGCAGCGCCGATTCCACTAGAATCGCAATAATCCCCAGGTATATTTGGAGGTCTTGTGGTGAAAGGACGGTCGACAGTTGTTTTCGAATACGCAGGAGGCGGATGGAGATGAGGCCTGTGACGATGATGTTGACTGCGGTGCTGAGGAAGATCCAGGCTTGGAGGGCCTGGCCGTAGGCTTGGGGACCTCTCGAAGGGTCAGCGAGCCACATTGCGCGGTAGGTTACGGCGAGGGTCGAAGCGACTAGAGTGTTGAGCGTATGAGGAGTGGGACTTGGATTTGGAGGAGGGAGTACGTACCGCAAGATCCTATGAATACTGAGCCTGGTATTATGGCCACCCATCGGTGTTCATACCAGACGTGATAGCATCGCCAGACCTGTTACGTGCATCGTCAATAGCACTTCGATGGTGCATGAGGCAAAGAGCAAGATTATGTACCCACCAACATTCCATCCCCAACCCAATTCGCGAACCACAACCCAGCGCTAGACACAATTCTCCACCAAGTGAAGTCCAATTTCGGACGAAGAACCGTGGCTGCTTCAAGTAACGACGTGGAATTCGCCAACAGTAGAAAAATCTCCACTGCATCTGCGGCTTGAGATATTGAAAAGAAGATGAGGATGATCCAGCTGCAGATGATGTACACCCTCCGGCCTTTGCGTATGCTCTGTGGTGTTTCTTTATAGACGATGAACCCGTAGCAGCACATGAATAGCAGCATTCCTACAAAGGTATACACATCGGGTTTGGCAGAGTCTGTTAGAGATGTGCATATATACCCGGAAAGGTAAGTTGGGCTTACCTATCACCGCGAAGCTGACAGGTATGACTGAGTAGAAGGACGTCAATGCCATTCGGGCGGATTGCTCTTGATCGACTGTAGACGCCATCCTGAGTTGAGTCGAAGGGTCTTCAGCGAGAAGATTGGTGAGAGAAACCACGAAAAAGAAAATCGGGCACAGTAAAGCTTCTGTGTCAAGAGAACCCCGTTTATTTAAACAACCATGGCGCCGGGTTGTTCGACGAATTGATGGGTAAAGATCTATTTCCACCTGGGTTGTCAACCGAAGAGGGATGATCGATGATCAATGGGTTGGCAGCGACGTTGATGAATTCCGAGAAGGTAAACGGGCGCTTAAAGATGATTCGAAGGCGTTGATAAGCCTTTCTTTGATTGAGGGAGCCAGTCAGAGCTGTGGTTCTGTGGTTCTGTTGGCCTCATATGGGAAGAGATGCTCTGCGAATACGAGCGTGGGCGGATAAACGCGCCTTCTATTGAGGACAAGAATAGCCCAGTGAGTCTCTCGTATCTCCCAAAGCTGGTGCGTCGGAATGTGACTTGTTGCTACGGTCAGGATGCAGATTTGTGCCAAGAAGGGAGGAATGGGTGGCCGGGTTGGAATGAGACAGTATCTCCTTGGATGCATTGAGAGTAAATGTGAAAACTTCATGCAAATCCTTGAGGTCGCGAACAGACGACGAATGGCTGATGGAGCAATCAGAGAGAGGATTGCAGCTGAGGATACCAATGGATCACATGATGGCGGGCATTGCTATGTCCCGCTCGCCTACCCAACTCACAGTAAAACCTCTGGCCAGAGCCCGTGTTGGTTGCGCCTGTTAGTCGTATACTACTCGCATGTGGCTGCAGCATCTTCTTTGACAGTCTAGAATTACGTTGGTCCTTGTCATTTGCGACCGCTCTCAGGCGATTCAACCTACACGATGCGCGCCACGAGAGGTACGGCGAAATGGACATGAGACGAGTAGGCAAGGCAATACAAATTGGAAATATTTTTTCAATATTTGCATGGCCACAAGGACTATCCATCGGTGTACAACCGCATATCCGATGATTTGGGCGATCGCGGGCCTTACGGCTGCGAATGGGAAGGGTCCTTCGGACCTTTGGTAGTTCGCAGAATGGCGATTGTGATGAGGGACACTAGCTACAGAATTGGACGAAGTACGGAGAGGCGTAGATCATGGACATCCCGTAGTTCCGACCTCAACAATCGAGCTTCCTTCTTTGCTCCACTCTTCACAAAGTCGCCGCTGCAATTTATTATGACACTCAGTCCATATTACGGGAGTGAATTTTCATTGGCTCACTGGCTAGCGCATTTAAAGGCCAAAGTAATGGTTATCCATTGAGTTTAGGCTCTGTGCCTTGATAAACCTTCTAGCCAAACGCTACTCCAGGCTCAAACAGAAGCGTTTCCATTCCCTTGAATTCATTACTGGCCCAATTTATTGCATATAAATGGGGCTCTAGAGAAAAAGCGGGGCATTATGCTACCATAACCGTTAAGCGCTGAGTGACGCGTCTTTCCGGCTCATAAATACACGTCTAATGATTTCATTTACTCACCGTTCACTACACCCTCGCAGGGTCCAGGCTAGGGTGCCTGAGCTAATCAGGATTTGAGGCATTACGATAATTCTCTGAGCATTCGCTGGCGATCGGGAACCGAGCATTCGAATATTACCCTGTACTCTTGCGCTCAATATTTCAGTCCTTATCGTGGCTTGCGGCCAACTCAAACGAACCTGCGTTGAATTGGCTTTTAGGATGGAATGAGATTAACTAAATGCGCTTGACTTTCCCCCTAAACTTCACCCCTTGAATTGACCAATACATCATGCTGACCCTACTTCCTTGACGCGCCGCTGTCTTCTTCCCAAGTTTAGACCGCTGCATCCAAGCTGCACCTCATGTCAATTCGCTTTACACTATAAACCCTATCCGCGGGGATTTTCCGCATGCACGTGTGGAATTTGCCCAATCCTCATGTAGACGTGAGGATATGATGAGGATATAAAAGACGTGGATTTCATGAGGATTATCCAGCTGAGGATTTACCTCAGCAACAGTGGGTGTTTTGGATGGGCTTTTGCCTCACATTCGACCTGTGGATTTTGCACAACTTACATGGGGTAAATGACCATGCATCGCATATTGGTACATACAAGTTGGACGTGTGGTTTGAACACATGGATCATGGGGTATATTACAGGGAGCTGGAATGGTCATGATACAAATCGACGGGTAATATACACAACAAATACAAGGGGTTTGAATGATTGGTGGTACTACAGATGGCGAGATATCCAGACGGGTGATGAGGCCGGTGTTCAAATTCAAGGATAGGCTGGACGAGGCAGACGGCCAGTGCGAAGGACACGTGAGACAACAGCACGTTCTCGCTCAAGAGAATCAAGAATGTCTCGGGTTGAGCGTATCCGCAGCTCAAGGGAGAAGAGGTGTTGTTCGACTTGCTGTCTGAATGCGTTGGGCTGAGACGGTGCTGGATGTTGTGGGTGTTCTCGAGACCTTCGCAGGGGGTGTCGGTTTCTCAGAGTGGAACGAGAATGCAGCCTGTTAGAGATCGGACCTGGCCCCGGGGATGACTTGCTCTCTGCCCAGTACTGAGAAGGGACTGTATGAGTAGGTGTCCTTGGTCCTGGGTCAACAAGTAGCGATACTGCTGGAGAAGGCTGCCTGAAGGCGCGGCGGTCGCTGTAGGAGTTCTGTGATTCCTCAAAGCCAGGGCTGCTCGTGTTCTGACGTTCCGAGGAGTGTTGGGTTATGGGAGATGCTTGGGGGTCATGAAGTGGTGGCGAAGTGTCCTCAGGCTGGTTGCTGGGGATGTTAGGCGTCTGCTGGCGGATGGGAGTGACGGGTGGTGGCAAAGATGCTCCTGCTGCTGGTAGTGCCATGGATACATCATTGTTGGATGGATTGGCATTACCAAAGAAGCGAGCTTGCCACTCTTGATTCGAGACGCCGGGGGATGGAATGTCAGGAGTTTTGGCATGCCAGTTCCATCTGAGCTCTGGGGGACAGGATTTGTATTGGGTTTCCATAAGAAAAGAGTGTGGTGAAAAGAATGGTGGTAGATGGTGTTGGAGATGGTTGAGGAACGAGATCAAGAGCAGTAGTCGGCGAAGGTGCTTGCCATCATCGCCATCAACAGTCTCTCACAGCACTCGGTTTGCAGTCCATACACCAAAGTCAAGACAAAGAATGAATATTGGTACCCTAGTCGTCAAGAATTTCTGCCTGATAACTCTTATTACGGTCTATCATCGCCCAACGGCTGCCCCAGTGCACACGCCCAACTAAACACATCACATTTTTGAGGTTGACAATCTCGCTTCCCTTGCCCAAGTCGGTGCAGAATGCGATGTCGAGTGGGCCCACAGCCACAGCCTTGGTGCACCTACGAATTTCCACCAGCACCACAGTCTCATTCTTCTTGATCTTGAGCTCCTTTGAAGGGGGCATATTGATGACGAAGATACGACGGAGCTGCCCATAGTCGGTGCTAATCTGCAGGTCTTCGTCAGCGGCATTGTGAGATAGATGCCTGTTTCGGTCTTCGAGGGATTGGTACTAAGGATTCGTGAGCTGAAAGAAACCAAGAAGAAGGATCAAAGCGGCTTACCCGAATGAATGTTGCATCGCGAGCATCCAACGCATTCGACTGAGAGACCTCAGATGCACGGATAGTGTCCCCTCCACCCAAGCACTTCAGCCGCCCCCAAACCGTAACGTTCTTAAGCTTGAAATATTTTTGTATAATTGAAAGGGGTATTTCAGCATTGTTTGGCTGCATGTAGCGGGTAGATAATGCACTTGCAAGCTTTGCTTCCAAGCCTGGTGGGATCTCGTGCTCGTCGTCTCGCGGCCACGCAAGACAAAATCCTTCAGAATCTAGCAGACGCTCAGGCTCCTGACTCCAGAAGTTAAAAGGGACAACTCACACTCGGGATTGGGAATTTGCCATTCATTCCTGCTGGCCATTGGTGGTGCCTTGAGAGAAAGCTCAGCATGAAGGTGATACCTGCGCTTGACTTCCTGTATTTGGGTGTACGCTGTCAGATAAGAGTCAAGGTTGGCAAATGGGTAACGTCGGCTCTTGATGCATCGGCCCAATTTTCCACAGAAGCGCTCCATTGGAAATGCCCAGTAGCACCACACTGGCCCCATTTCGTCGATACAGTCTGCAATGTGGAGAAGATAGTGAATGGTGACTGGAAGGGTTGGGAGCCGCTCCTGGTCGTACTGGTAGTAGAGTCTGAAAGATGAACGTTGTTAGCTCTTTCAATTGAACGCATGAAAGGAGACGATACATACTCTTCATATTTCATCACCCAGTTGGCAAAGCCAACCCGTACTTCGTCTACCTCATCTTTTGAGATCTCGAATTGAATGCAGATGTGAACAAGGTGAATGAGCTCAACAAAGTGGTCGAAATAAGCTTCATCGTCGAATTGGCGCTGAAGGTAGATGGGTCCCAGGTATAGATGCCAGAATGCAAGTGCGTCTGCTGTGTACTGGAAACGTTCTTCAGCAATGTTCTGGAGGCGAGGGCCAAATGTCGATGGAATATTCTTTGCAGCTTGTGCAGTGGCCTTTCCGATTGCCTCCCAGACTGTAGGTTTTGTCACGTAAGGCTGTCCTTGGTGATTGACAGATTTGAAGTTCGAAGTCCAGAGGAGAAGCAGGTTCTTGAAGAGGTTCTCGTAGATGAGGTGTATGAAGTCGAGAGGGAAGGATTGGGGAACAGACATGGATGGAAGGCGGGCAAGAAGGGGGACACCCTTGATGCCGCACTTCTTTGCTCGACGTTCAGCCTCTGCTTTGCTTGGCGCTTGCTCCACATGGCAGGCTTGCTGAAGGAACTCATCGTTTGTCCGTAATGGGAGGTCGTATGGGTTGTAGCGATGCTCTTCCTCGGCAGGCTCTTCCTCGACAGACCCTTCCTCGACAAACTCTCCCTCGACAGACTCCTTGACTTTCTCTTCGGCTTCTTCGACAGACTCCGGGTCTTGGGGGGGCTCAAGAGCAACATAGTACACACCACAGGGTCCTGGGCTTCGGATCGCCTTGATTGAGCACATTCAACAGGGGAAGATTGCGTTGTGGCCTTTCATCTTCATGAACATGGCGACAGCTGGCAAGTCACCGAACATGGCAATGAGATAGGCTTGGAGGAGGAAGTTTTCAGCAGCAAGGATGTCATATGTCGTAATGCCAATGGCAAGTCGAAGCAGCTCTTCGACGAGAGGGAGCAGAAAACGAATCTGGGTCTTTGGGCTTCTTGGGACCTGGGCAAACACCAACACAGGTGAGATTCTTGAGATGGCTGCGAACTTCAGGAGGCAAGTTGTAGTTGGTGAGAAGGAGGGGCCAGCACGTGAGCTTCCGTCTCTTGAATGGGCAGAAGCCGTCTGACGAAAGACCAAAGGCGACATCACGTGGGTCAGAGAAGAATTTGTGGCTGTATTTCTGTTGACCAAGCGAGACATTGGTGTCTCTCAGCTCCTGATAGCAACGGCCGTCGAAGATGTCCTTCAGAACGTCAGGCTCCGAGCTGAACTGATGCCAATATTGCATTGCCTCCGCCATCTCCCTATCTCGAAACCAGTGTTGAAGTCGGGGGATAAGAGGGAGGTATGTGAATTGTTTCCGAGGGCGTTTTGTGCCAGTGTGATACCGCGACTCCTTGCAGAACTGACACAAGATCTTTGCTTCATGTGGGCCCAGGTAGCAAAGGCAGGAGTTGATACAGCAGTCGAATAGCTGGGGATCGTAGCCAGAAAGAAACCGGAGACGGGCCTTTGCCACCTTCCATGTAGGAAGCTTGCTCTTTGGGAACGCGTAACGCATGCACTCCCACGTTGCCTCTGAGAGTGAGTCCTCCGTCTTCAGAGTTAGTGCCAGCATGGTGTCCAAATCCACCTCAGAGATTCCCTCGTTCTGTTCTGTGAATACGATATGAGAAGTCAAACAGCGCTGAGTAAGAGAGCGTGCATACCAGCATGAATGAGTATTTGCGCATACTCTGGGTGGACGGCAAATTCATTTCGAAGCTGTTCCTCCAACCCTGCTGCAGCGAGAAGCTCCTGAATCTCGCAGTCACCCTCCAGTGGATCGCCAATAGAGACAAGAGAGTTGGATGATGATGATCCCCTTGACGAGAGAGAGGATGCATCCGAAATGGCATCTTCAAACCGATCCAGCTGCTCACGCCATTCACCAAGGGCGCTTGCAAGCAAATCGTTGACATCGGAATGCTCCTGAGGTGAAAAAGGAGGGGAATTGTCAAGCTAAGAGAGCAGATAAGTAATAGGGAAAGAAATCCGAGAAAATGGCTCACATTTTCCATGCCTGGGCCATCTGCAACTGGTGCGTCAACACTCATTGGAGACCCAAAAAGCGAATTGTAGGGTGCCTGGGCTGGGGATGGTGACTGTCGGATTGCATCTACGACCTTCTTGGCTGTCGAAAGGACCTTCTTGCTTTGACGAACAATTGCCTGCCTTGCTTTCATGATGGTCTTCTTGGCTGCCCTGACGGTCTTGACAGTATTCGCAGCTTGAATGTGCTTTGGGACATGCTTGGAGTTGCTGTGATTGTTGAGGGTCTTGTACGTGACATATTGGTCGCAGCATTTGCAGTAATACTTCTTATTGCCTGCAGGCTCTGCATCTAGCGTCCATTTCATGTCAAAAGATTGTTGCGATAAACATAGTTTACACACCCTGTTTCTTGCCAGACCGCCCCATAGCATGCACAGATACCAGGTGTAATGTTTACATGAGATTGGAGATGAAGAACTGTGATGAGGAGAGGATGATGTTGGGGGTCAAGGACTGAGTGTCGATGATCAACATGCCGCGCAACTGGATTGATGTCGAGCCTCCAGATATAGCGCAAAGTCGTACACTGTAAAATTGACGTGTAGACTCAATTTTTTTTCTGATTCCATTTCTTGAGTACATTCTCCATTGAAGTATCAAGTCACAATTTCTTAGGAGCAGAGCAAAAGCGCTAAATTCAGTCTTTTTAGTTGTAAGCGGTCCATCTCCAAACGTGTGCCCATCAATCTGCGCTCAAAGGCACTGTGTCAACAAAAGAGTGGCATATTATGAGTAGACATGAAGCTGTATTCAATTTTGAGGCATAATGTCATAGAAAGTGGTCTCTAGCTTATATTACTCTGTTTGTATTTCCTTACATTAGTCTGCATGCAGGGCCAGAGGTCATTCAAAGGCGCAGATTCGCTCGCGCGTCGGAGTTTCAAGGTTACGCATGATGCCAGCGCTAATCTCAGCGTCTGAAAGATCTTCTTCTCTTACCATGACTGCAATCTCCCTTCGAAGCCTTTTATTCCATTCAAAAGTATTCTTCAGCCCCAATGAACCAGCTACCGCAGCAAGCAGGTAATGCCACTGAGCTGGTGCAACGGAACTCTGCGAATTCGGTAAGCGATCGTGATTTCCCTATTTAACAAAAACCCGCCCAATGTTTCTTTTTCATTCTTCATTCTTCTTCCCACTTCCACTACCACTCAGTCGCTCATTTCTTCCACCGCTCTTTCAGTATGTGTCATGGTGATACCCCAGAAGCTTCCAATAAGAAGCAAACCAAGAGAAACAAGAAGAAGCAGGTGGATGATACGTCTAGTTCTGACTCGCTGACCCCCGCCCAGAAGCGAAAGGCAGCGCTCGAGGCGAAGATGGCTGCTGCTGCTGCTGCACAGCATGCTGCCGAAGCTGCTGCAGCTGAGGTTGCAGCTGCTGAAGCTGCTGAGGCTGCAGCTGCTGAAGCTGCTGAGGCTGCAAAGGTCGCCCAGTCCAGTGCTCACAAGTCGGGCTCTGACAAGGCAACCAAGCAGAAGGATAAGGCGGTATGTCTCTCTTGTGCATAATTTCATCTCGCCATGGCTAACGATATGCCTCCAGCTGGAACCTCGCCCTTGCCCTTCTCCCCAGCAGGAGAGCCGTGCGCCATCCTTAGAACCCGCTGCTCCACCGCCGTCTTCGTCTCACTCCACCAGCTCACAGGGCAACCTCCATGCAGCCAGCGAGGGTGCACAGGGCTCTCAGTCGACAGCCAACTCCCCAGCACGCCCGCATCGTCAATCGTCTGATGACACGCAGATCCCTCAAACACTCGAAGAGGCTAGGGAGTTGATTTTTGGACTTACGAACAAGCTGAAGGTGGCAACAGCAACAGCAGCCGAGCTTTCAGGTTTGCCAATTATATCTTGGTCTGACCCTAACTAACGATACTTTCATTTTCTAGGTGCGAAGAAGGATAGCAAGAAGAAGAAGAAGATCAAAGTTATCAAGCGTCCAGAAGGCCATATCGTTCTGAAGAAGGAGATGGGGCTCGACACGCCTGAGGGGAGGGTTCTTTACAACCAAATTCTCGTAAGTCCTCACCTTCTTTCGACAGTCCCATTACTAACGATAGGCATCAACCTCTGTTGCGTGCGGTTGGCAGGCCATCGTTCGTCGGCACTGCGTTGCTGTCTAGATCAACCCAAAGATAAGCTATCGCAAGCAGCCAAACGAGAAGATCGGGGTGGTTCAAGTCATGGTACGTGTTCCGCTTTGCTTTCCTTTACTGTTAACATTCAACCGATTTCCTCAGGCACGCAAGGAGGTGAAGTACTTGACGGAGAAGAGGTTCCCATGCAGCTGGACGACCGCCAAAATGATCAAGAGGTGGATCCAGAACCAGCGCCGTGATAGCAAGAAGCGATCCAAGAAGCACAAGGTTTGGGGCTTGAAGAGACTGACAACGAGAGCGACAACGAGGACGACAAGGACGACGAAGATGTGGCTACTGGCAAGAAGCGCCACAAGAAACAGTCATCCAAGTCATCCAAGAAGCGTCGAGAGGACACGGATGAAGAGGATGGTGATGGTGAAGATGAAGATGAGGACGATGAGGAGGACTAGATGTATGTTTCTTTTCTGCGATTTTCTTGTTCCCAACGCTCGACGCTCGTTATGTTACTATCACGCCCATCGCGATGTATATTCATTTGACTTTTATTTCGTTTCTCTTGTATCCTTTTGTATGGCCAATCTGCGATGTAACAGCCCCCTGTATATGTATTTGACGCCCTAATATCCAATCTTCGTCTGCGCAAATTCCTCGCTTGAAGTATTGAAAACCCGCACATACAATACCCACTTTCCAGGTACTAAACGCTCATGAAATCAATGCTTTTCCCCCATGAGAACCGTGTTGAATCCACAGCTTAGATGAGGGAGGCTCGAGGACTTTACCCTCAAAGACATAGGATTATCACCAGGTAATGACATGGGGAATAGGAAATAAAAGCGTGTAATTTACACTGTTACGGCTGGGGATAATACACACTGAAAATCCTCACGTAGTTAGAGGACAATCCCCACCCAGCTGGGGGATATACCACACAAACGATCATGTGGGAAATCCCCTCGCGCGGAAGGTGCAGTGTTATGGTGGAGTCTATTAACATATCCACAATGCTCTCCTCTACGTTGGGTTTGAGGCGTCCGTACAGACTCAATTTGGACACAGTACTCAGACCATCCATTTCAGTCTACACCGCCAAAAAACCAAAACGTAGACGAAACGTTTTTGCCGTGATGTGTGGTCATGTAATATACAGCACACATCAGGCAGATCAACATCTGGCTACCAGAATTCGGACGGTCTAATAGCACCCTGTGGCCACATACATGTTTACGCCAGGTGTTCTAAAACATGGTGCCTATGATTTATTGCGGACTGGCACGACGGCTAGAAATAATCGCATTTTCGCTCTTCTTTCTTTTGAATTATGGTGCTTATTTCTATCTGGGGTAGGACGCAATTGGGGATGAGCAGGAAAACGGCCATTGGATTGTTCAGGTACTACGGTCATATTTCCTATTGTACAGCTAATATCATATATGCTACTGGTATGCTACCGAATTCTGCTCCATGCTCTCCATGCTCTTTCCTCTTCCCAGGTGAGGCATTGTTGCATGCGGGGCCGTGCCTGCAATTGGATGAAGTGTCAGTGGTCGAAATAATGAAGGCACCGGTAGACGGACCTGACGTACCGTTGTCATTGCTAGCTGACCGAATCCATTCTGCCCCTCCGACCCCGCTGACAACCTGCTGAGACAACATGAGATATCGAGCGCCCTAGAGGAACAAGAGAGTTAGTTTATCAAACGCATGTTAGACGTCGGAGAAAACATACCTTGGCTCACAGTAACAGCCTGTTCAGTTCAAGAGATAAGTAGCGGAAAGAATAGAAATAGAGGGCAACTACCGCGGGGGATCGCACATCGTTCGACGCGGGACAGAGGCAGGAGGTGGAAGGAGAGTGGAAAGCTGCTGGCACGACTTTGGCCGAATGCGAACACAGTTCACGTGGAGCTTCAATTAAATGACGCTCGAATTTCTCAAGGCCGTGTTCCTCTAGAGCCCCTCCTTCAATAGCCCTCTCAGCGCTTAAATAAGTACATAGCATGGGACACAAGGATGTTCAAAGTAGAATTTTCAACCCTCATGAACTAAACACGGCCACATGCTTCTGTATCCTGTCTCCACTTGCTCCGGAGGTTAAACATTTTACCAATGTGCGCGAAAAACATGGTGAGCGCCTGTCGAACGATGCACCCAAAATATTTTGGCGCCCACAGTGCCACCACGTCGGGTCCAGCTGACCTCACATGAAGTCCGAGGTGGGCTGGATGTATGTGTCACCCATCAGGTCCACGTTTAGACATTTTGGCGGTATACTTCAATGATCAATGATCCAGTACTACGCTTCCGCCGTCCGGCATTCACGGACGTCCTTCTGGGAAAAAGAAAGCTCCTTTCCCATTGATGACCCTATCCATACCGGCTGTCTTTGTGTACGACCCAGTCATGGCATGACGTCTAAGCCTTTATCATACACATCCTCCTACAGTGCACTTAAACTAAAACATTTCCCCCTTGCCCCGTATTTGAGTTTGCCAGAACACCGACCAGGCCGACGCAGGACCTTTCTCTGAGAGTGTCATGGGTTCAATGGCCGAAGTGCTGGAAACTTCGCTCACGAAAGGCAAGCTCCAACTCAAAGTCATCTACCTCGTTGGAACCTGGGTGGAGGCTTTGCTCTACGGTACGTCTGTGGTTCTACTGTGGCTCCTCGTTCTGGTCATTAACTTTCCTAGGTCTTTACCTATGTCTCTTCATCGGAGCGCTCACCATCTTTGCACCAAAGGAGGTCCGCAAGCCTTTTGCGTCAAAGGTGTTTCTCGCTGGGAACGTACTGATGTTCATGGGCATCTCCTTCCATGGCGGCAAGTCTTTCCCATTAGTCGTCGCGCGTTGCTGGCTGATCATCGCCTGTCTTAACCCAGGTCTCAGTGTGTATCGACTGGTCATTGGCTTTGCCTATCAGCCTGACGTTCGAGCACAATTGCTTTACCTTAATGACTTGAGGAATTGGTCCGCCCTTGCATTGCCTTTCCTCCTGGCTATTATCATGTGGACTGGGGATGCACTTGTAGTACGTTTCACTTACTAGCACAAAGCTAAGAGTTGACTTGGGTAGATATACAGGTGCTTTCTTATCTGGCAGCGAAGCTACCTAGTGATCGCTCTTCCGTCTCTCCTTTGTATTGTGACTGTCGGTGAGTTCAAGATACTTTCGCCTTTTCTGTCGAGTTGAATTATACGACCCTTCAGGTTTACAAGTGACTAATCTTTGGTGGACTACCCATCAAAGCGCTTTCGTTAACGTTGTCGGTCGACGGTGGCCAATTCTCTGGATCACCTTTCCTCTCTACTTCACCCATGGGATTTCATCTCTCAATGCGCCCAGTCTTGTTGGTCTCATGCGGGCTATCGTCGAAAGTGCAGCCATTTACACCGTAGCCCTATTGGTGATGGCCGTCCTCCGCCTCCTCGATCATCCGGGATGCTATATGAGTCATGTCATCTTGTATCCAACAACAGGTAGGTTGTGATATTCATCTACTTGTGTTTGCCCTGCTGTCGCGAAGTACGCGGCACTTTATCAAAGCGATGACGGAGGACACCGGCAAGGTGTCGGATCGGCGAGCGGATAAGACTCGAAGTCGGTCGGCGACGACGAGATAAGACACGGAAGACACTGACTCAAATATAAGTGGGAATAGCCACAAATACTGAGCAGAGCGGAAGGCTTGGAGCAGAGCGGTTGGGTTGCGAGTTAAGCGATGTATTGACGAGGAGGTCAAGCTGAGGAAATACAGAGCGAACTACCTAGCTTATATACTCTACAAGACATGAGCGTAGCCGCGATGAGTCTGAAGTACGGGCAAGCGAGTATGGCAAAGAATGGTGAAACGATGGTGTCAGAATGGTGAAGGATAGTGAAACGATGGTGAAGAATGGCGCAGGGTTGCGCGACGCTGCGTAGGGCAGCGCGAAGAACAGTGAGCGCTGACCAAGGCTGATAGAAGCTGCGTAAGGCAGCGCGTAGAAGCGTGATATAATAGAAAGGAGTCAGGTGAACGAATAAATAGAAATATCAAAGGCAGCGCGTAAGGCAGCACCTGTAGTGCAGAAGAATGAGAAAGGAGAAACGAGGCAGTGCGCCATAGAAAGTGTCCATGCCGAGACGGATAAATGAAAAGATAGGGGCTGATGCGGAAAGAGTGATGGGAGATCAAAAGGTGGGACGCGAGCGAAAATAGGGGCGTGTAATAGGGGCTAGGGGCTGACCGTGTTCACGACACAAACTTGAAGGTCCTGCTGGCTAGATCTCTTGGGAAAATTCCCCTGCGTCCCTTGGTTGTCCTGGGAGGGTTCCATGTGTGGCGAGCACTGGGTTTGAATCACCTGAGAGCGGTCCCGACTCCCGGATCCCAAGTGTCAATGTAATTCTATACTGTCAATGAAGATGCCGCACCTGCAAGTATTAGGTGGTTACCAGGTGCACCGGCCTGTGGCCAGAGGTCTTACTGCAAGTTAGGTAGGCGAGCGGGCTCCCAAATAGCTCCACCAGCCATTCATCGTCTATTCACAACCTCAAGGATTTGCACACGATTTTCGTATTAACTCTCAAAGCATCCAAGGCAATGCTATCCCACTCCAACTCGGCCGCCCTTCACTCTCTTCTTGACAAAAATCTGCACCCTGATCGTCGCAACAATTCGCATTCCGACGCGCCAGCTATAAGATCATGGATAAGGGTGAAGATACGCGAGACTCTCACTGGGCTATTCTTGTCCTTGATAGAAGTTGCGTTTATCCGCCCACACTCGTATACGCAGTGCATCTCTTCCCATACGACGCCAACAGAATCACAGAACCAGAGCTCTGACTGGCTCCCTCAATCAAAGAAAGGCTTATCAACACCTTTGAATCATCTTTTAGCGCCCGTAAACCACTTCCGTTCACCTTCTTGGAATTCACCAACATCACTGCCAACCCTTTGATCATCCCTCTTACATTGGAAAGCTGCACAGGCTTCTAGGTCTTCAACGCTGGTGACTTCGGGAGGGGTGATAACAAGGGTGCGATGGACGAACAGGTCGACGACCTCTTTGTGAGTTCTTGGAAAGTGCTAGAAGCTGAGCTTCCGTCAGCTGCTCCCACCTCCAGTTACTAAAATGGGCAAGCCACCCATTTCACTCAACTCAGCTTAGCTCGCGAATTGAGGAGGATGACCGTCACTGGTTGCCCCTGAGGACTAATAGCCAGATAGTTTTCGCTCACCCGACCTAGGTCACCATTCTTTCAGGCAGAATGATGTCTTGTCTGACTACGAAGCAACAAATTGTAGAGACAGATCTGATTTCAAACGTACTTAGGAGCCAAACAACATCTTTGAGAGCTCAGTGAGTGGTTGGTGCTTAAATTCTTCGCTCCCTGATTTCATCGAACTTGTCGCCACAAGTCACCTGATGTAAATCGACCATCTGGTACGGAGTCGGGAGGGCGAGAGCCGCTTTCCGACATGTTAGTGGAGCTGTTGGACTCCTGATGATCCCTATTTGTTGCTGTGCCTTGCACTGCTTGCTCTTGGTTCCCCAAAATCCAAGATGGGAGGAGAGAAGGAGAGGGTGCGGTGCGCTTTGCCTCTTCTTGAACTACGTGCACTCAAATAGCCATGAGCACAAACATGATCCCTATTAAATTTATTAGCAGGTGTCGTGAACACGGTCAGCCCCTAGCCCCTATTACACGCCCCTATATTCGCTCGCGTCCCACCTTTTGATCTCCCATCACTCTTTCCGCATCAGCCCCTATCTTTTCATTTATCCGTCTCGGCATGGACACTTTCTATGGCGCACTGCCTCGTTTCTCCTTTCTCATTCTTCTGCACTACAGGTGCTGCCTTACGCGCTGCCTTTGATATTTCTATTTATTCGTTCACCTGACTCCTTTCTATTATATCACGCTTCTACGCGCTGCCTTACGCAGCTTCTATCAGCCTTGGTCAGCGCTCACTGTTCTTCGCGCTGCCCTACGCAGCATCGCGCAACCCTGCGCCATTCTTCACCATCGTTTCACTATCCTTCACCATTCTGACACCATCGTTTCACCATTCTTTGCCATACTCGCTTGCCCGTACTTCAGACTCATCGCAGCTACGCTCATGTCTTGTAGAGTATATAAGCTAGGTAGTTCGCTCTGTATTTCCTCAGCTTGACCTCCTCGTCAATACATCGCTTAACTCGCAACCCAACCGCTCTGCTCCAAGCCTTCCGCTCTGCTCAGTATTGGTGGCTATTCCCACTTATATTTGAGTCAGTCTCTTCCGCATCTTATCTCGCCGTTGCCGACCAACTTCGAGTCTCATCCGCTCGCCGATCAGACACCTTGTTGGTGTCTTCCGTCATCGCTTTGATATAGTGCCGCGTACTTCGCGACAGTTTGCTTCAAGTTGTGAACAAACTGATCAACTGTTCGTCAACTGATGCATGGCAAGACCAATGGTATTGCACTGGCATCAGCGAACACGTGAAGAAACCTTCGAATCATGGGCAATTTGGGCTCTCAACGATGATCAATGTAGGTTCTAGCAACAAGAAACCCGTGTTACCCCAGTGTGATCCAGGTTTTGCGGACCGGAGGGACAACGATACTGAATTCGTAGTGTGTCAACATCCTCGCCAATTGGGATTGAAACCGATCCTATCTATTGCTTTGGGTACGTTTCGGTGCGTTTTATGTCAGGGAAAGAGTTGGAGAATACAGTATACTATGTAGCATAATCCAGACCTTCTGAGTAGAAGAATTTCTCGCCTACTGCCAGTGGTTGGGACCCATTTATGGCGAATATCGAATGAAGTGCCAAGGAGCTAACTTACTTTGCCAGCGTGGTTATGCTCGCACCTGTTGATTGAAACGACATCCTACGCAAGCCTAATTAACATGTTACACTGGTGCCACCATCCAGCTTCGCCATTGGTCGGTCGCAGGTGGCAGTGCTGACAGGGCCTTCTTTCCTGATTTGGATCCTCCCGGAAAGAACTGACCAAATTGGAGGATGTGACACCTCTAGGCTCTTGGATTTTCATGGCTCAGATGGGGGATCTGCATGGGTAACCTGGTGGATTCTACCTGTCGGGCAAAAGGTGCCAGATCCGCCGATCTAGCCCACAGGACCTCACCAACAGATTGATGAACTGTTCGTTAATTGATACTCGGCATTGAGTCGGCGGCGGCAACCATCTGGAAGATTTTTCTCAATTCATGAGCAATTCTAGGCTCAGAATGTTGTTCAAGGTCACATACTTCCAAGGTAATCCATATCTCGTGTACTGAGACAGTGAATTAGAAGTGTTTTGACATATGGGAATGAAACCGAGTGTATCTATCCCTTTGAGGGCAGTTCTGTGGAGGTCATGTTATCCAAAGAGGTGGAGAATGTTGCGTAGAACGACCAGGGGTTCGCGAGGGGAAGAATTCCCCACGTCTTGGTTGGCACAAGCCTGGAGCTATGGGCCTTTTGGGGCGAGTATCTAGCTGACCACTAAGGAGCTACAATACTGCACCACAGTGATTATAACACCTACTTATTTCAAAAATGTCCTGCCCGTGCATAATCAGCAATGTAAGCTGGTGATACCACCAACCTGATTCGCACCTTGTCGGTCGCAGGTGGTTGTCCTAATAGGGGCTTCCTTCCCTATTTAGGGGATCCCCCCTCCCCCCTGGGTCGAATCAGCGGATCTGACACCTCTTGCGTTGGGTATCTACTTATCGGTCACTAAACTTCCGAAGGGCCTAGGCCAGTATACTTGAGTTAATCGAGATTAGAAGCATAACGATAGTTCCCTTAGCTTCCCCTAGCCGATCTGGAAAAGAGCCGGGCATTCAAATATTCAAATCTTAACTTCCGCTCTTGCGCTGAGTATTTTGTTACTCAAATTAGCTTGCGCTCCACTCTAACGATTACGTCTTGGTCGTTATTGTATGCGGCCTCCTACAAAGTACTAAAGCTCAAACGTTTCAGCCTGCCCCGCACTTGGGCTGCCAGCACGCCTCTTCCTCTAACCGTCATCATCCAACCCGCATCTATACCCAGAACGTCATGGGCTCTACGGCTGAAGCGCTGGAAGCTTCGCTCACAGAAGCCGAGTTCCAACTCAAAGTCATCTACCTCGTCGGAACCTGGATGGAGGCTTTGCTCTACGGTACGTCTTCGGAACGATTGTAGCTCCTCGTTCAAGGTTATCAACATTCCTAGGTCTTTACCTATGCCTCTTCATTGGAGCACTCGTTATCTTTGCACGAAAGGAAGTCCGCAAGCCTTTTGCGTCAAAAGTGTTTATTGGTGGGAATATCCTGATGTTCCTTGTCATCTCCTTTCACGACGGCAAGTGTTTCCCGCTGGCCGTCGCGTTGCTTCTTTCTTATCGTCTACCTCGATCCAGTTCTGGGCGTGTATCGACTTGTTATGGGATTTGCGTATCAAATGGACGGTCGAGAACCATTGCTTTACCTCAATGACTTGGGGAATTGGACGGCCCTTACATCGCCATTCCTTCTGTTCATTATCATATGGATTGGGGATGCACTCGTAGTACGTTTCTTTTCTTAACACGAAGCTGATAGCTGATTTGGATAGATATATAGGTGCTTCCTCATCTGGCAGCGCAATCGTGTTGTAATAGCCCTTCCGTCGCTCCTTTATATCGTGACTGTCGGTGAGTTCATAACTCTTTCATCTGTTCCGTCGAGGTGAATGACGGGATCTGTTAGGCTTACAAGTTAACAATCTTTGCTGGGTTGCCCGTCAAAGCACCGTGGTTAACGTTAGCAGTAGACGTTATCCACCTCTCCGGGTCACCTTTCCACTCTATTTCACCCAGAATGTTCTCACCACTGGGTTAATTCTTTTTAGGATCTGGTCTGGCCACCGTCGCTTGAAAAACGCTGGTATTGTATCTCTCAATACACCCAGTCTTGTTCGTCTCATGCGGGCTATCGTCGAAAGTGCAGCCATATACACGGCAGTGATGCTAGTGATGCTTGTACTACGCGTTCTTGATCATCCAGTCTGGTATGTCAGTCATCTCGTCTTGTATCCAACGACAGGTAGGTTGTGATATTTCTCCAGCATTTGTCCCACTGATGAATTTTACAGGGATTATGTTCGTGCTCATGGCTATTCGAGTGCACGTCGTTCAAGAAGAGGCAAAGCGCACCGCACCCTCGCCTTCTCTCCTCCCATCTTGGATTTTTGGGAACCAAGAGCAAGCAGTGCAAGGCACATCGACAAATAGGAACCATCAGGAGTCCAACAGCTCCACCAGCACACAGGACAACGACTCTCGCCCTCTGTAGTACCAGATGGTTGATTCGCATCAGGTGGCTTGTAGCGAAAGGTTCGATGAAGTTAGGGACCTAAAACCATATGCACCGACCCCTCACCGATCTCTCAAACATGTTGTTTGGCTCCTTGGTACGTTCAGAATCCTGAGCGCTCCTCATTGGGAGCTTCAAGAACTTGCCTTTCCAACCAATTTACTGTATACAGCCAAGCGTAGAAAGTGCATAACTGCAGACTGAATGTATCAAATTGATGCACGTTCGAAGATCTATCTCCCGCTAAGTCGTCAGCCGATCCGAAGAGGTTTGATTGGGAGATTGATCAGGAGGTTGACGGTGACGGTAGGAGAGTTCGCGAGCCCCGAGAAGGGTTCGGTAACTCTGAAGTAACAGGTGCTTCGCGGGCGCTAAAACATGAAGGCGCCGATAAGCCTATCTATGATTGAGTTTGCCAGTCAGCTGTGGTTCTGTGGTTCTATTGGAGTCATGAGAGAAGATTCTATGCGTATAAGAGCGTGGATGGATAAATGCGCCTTCAATCCAGGACGAGAATAGCCCATTGAGAGTCTCGCGTCCATAACTGGCGCTTCGGAATCCGAATTGACAATGATACTACGATCAGGGTGCAGATTCACGTCAAGAAGGGAATGAAGGCGGCCGAGTGGGAGTGAGATAGCGTTAGCATCTCCCTGGGTGCATTGAGAGTTAGTATGAAAATTCCGTGAAAATCCTTGAGGTTGCGAACAGACGACGAATGGCTAGTGGAGCTATCAGAGAGCGGATGGCAGCTGAGCATGCTGATGGATCAATCGTGATGGCAGGCAACGCCATGTCCCGCTTGCCGACTTAACTCGCGTAAACCCTCTGGCCACAGGCCGTGTTGGGTGCACCTAGTAATTGTATAACATTCGCGAGTGGCTGCGGCGTCTTTCCTGAAAGCTTAGAATTGCGTTGACTCTTGTGATTCGCGTCTGGGTGAGATGTGCGCCGAGTGCTCGCCACGAGAGGTACGGCGAGATGGACATGAGACGAGCAGGCAAGGAAACACAGATCTAAAATACATTTGCGATACTTACATGGCCACAAGGATTATCCACTAGTGTACACCAGCGTGTTCGAGAACTCGGGCGATCTCGAGCCTTAAGGCTGGGAGTAAGAAGGGAGCTTTGGTAGGTCGGGAAATGTCGATCGTGGTGAGGGCCACTGGCCACAAATTAGAAGAAACACGGCGAGGTGTAGAGTAGTGTTGAGAAGTAAGTAGTGGGCATCTCGTAGTTCCGATCTCAATAAACATGCTTTTTTCTTCGCTCCGCACTTCACAAAGTGGCCGCTGCAATTCATCATGACTTTCAGTCCACATTTACCATCGAGTTTAGGTTTCGTGCCTTGATAAAACTTCTAGCCAAAAGCTACCCCAGGCTCAAACAGAACCGTTGCCATTCCCTTGAATTTATTACTGGCCCAACTGATTAAAAATCAATGGGGTCCTAGAGCAAAAGCGGGGGCCTTATGCTATTACCATAGCCGTTGAGCACTGAGCGACGCGCCATTTCTAACTCTTCGAGTTTGAGAATACATATACGTTGAACGGTCCCATCTACTTACCGGTCACTACACCTTCGCAGGGCCCAGGCCAGGCACTTGAGCTAATCAGGATTCGAGGCATACCGATAATTCCCTAGCTTTCGCTAGCAGATCGGGAAAAGTGCCGAGCATTCAAACATTAACTTCGGGTCTCGCGCCCAGTATTTTGGTGCTTACGGTGTCTTGCGGTCAATTCTAACGAGCCCTTGATTGATTCGCTTTCAGAATGCAATGAGAGCAACCAAATGCGCCTTTCCCCCTAAACTTCACCCCTTGGATTAACCAATGCAAGCTGACCCTGCTTTCTTGACACGTCGCTGTCTTTTCAAGCTTAGAATGCTGCACCCAAGTTGCACCTCCCGTCAATCGCTTTATGGTGGGATCTATTAGCAGATCCACCATGCTCTCCTCCACATTGGATTTGGGCGCGTCCGTACGGACTGAGCACCGGCCATCTATTTCGATTCTATAATTAGTCTACCTCAAGGATCCGGTGCTCTTCCGGTGTTTACGGCGGGCGTCCTTCTGAGAAAAAGAAAACTGCATTTCCCATCGACGATCTTATCCATACCGGCTGTCTATGTATACCACCCAATCATGACATAACGCCTAGGCCATTATCGTATACATCCTCCTACGGCGTACTTAAACTAAAACATTTCAGCCCGTATTTGAGTTTGCCAGCACGCTGATTCTTCCTCTGACTACGCCATCATCCAACTCTCTTCTGTAGCCAGACCATCATGGGTGCAACGGCTGAAGTGCTGGGAGCTTCGCTCACGAAAGGCGAGGTCCAACTCAAAGCCATCTACCTCGTTGGAACCTGGGTGGAAGCTTTGCTCTACGGTACGTTTTCGGTCCTATTGTAGCTCCTCGTTCAAGTTCATCAACTTTCCCATTAGGTCTTTACCTATGTCTCTCATTGGAGCAATCGCCGTCTATGCACGAAAGGAAGTGCACAAGCCTTTTGCATCGAAGGTGTTTCTCGCTGGGAATATACTGATGTTCATTGGCATCTCCTTCCACAACGGCAGGTGCTTCCGACTATTAACCGTCGAGTTGCTTGTTGATTATCGCCTGTCTCAATCCAGTTCTCAGCGTGTATCGACTGCTCGTTGGCTTTGCCCATCAGCCCGACGTTCGAGCACAACTGCTTTACCTTAATGACCTGAGGAATTGGTCCGCCCTTGCATCGCCTTTCCTCTTGGCTACCATCATGTGGACTGGGGATGCACTCGTGGTACGTTTCATTTGCTGGCAAGAAGCTGAGAGAGTTGACTTGGGCAGATATACAGGTGCTTTCTTATTTGGCAGCGAAACTACCTAGTGGTCGCTCTTCCGTCGCTCCTTTATATCGTGACTGTCGGTAAGTCTACAGCTCTTCCACATGTTCCGTCGAGTTGGATGACAGGGTCTTTCAGGCTTACAAGTGACCAACCTTTGGTGGGTTGCCCGTCAAAGCACTTTCGGTAGCGTTATCGGTAGACGCTGGCCTACTCTTCGGATTACCTTTCCTCTCTATTTCGCCCAGAATGTCCTCACTACCGGGTTAATCCTTTTCAAGATCTGGTCTCGTCACCGATCCTTGAGAAACGCTGGGATTACCTCTCTCAATACGCCCAGTCTTGTTGATCTCATGCGGGCTATCGTCGAAAGTGCAGCCATCTACACCGCAGCCCTATTAGTGATGGCCGTCCTTCGCCTTCTCGATCATCCAGGATGGTTCGTGAGTCATGTCATCTTGTATCCAACGATAGGTAGATTGCGATATTTCTCCAGCGGTTGTCCTACTGATGGATTTAACAGGGATTATGTTTGTGCTCATGGCTATTCGAGTGCACGTCGTGCAAGAGGAGGCAAAGCACAACGCCCCCTTCACCTTCTCTCCTCCCATCTTGGATTTTGGGAAACCAAGAGCAAGCAGTAAAAGTCATATCGACAAATAGGAATCATCAGGAGTCCGATAGCTCCAATAGCACAAAGGACAACGACTCTCGCCCTCCGTACCAGATGGTCGAGTTGCATCAGGTGACTTGTGGCGAAAGGGAGCAAAAGCCGGAAGCACCGACCCCTCACTGAGCTCTCAAAGATGTTGTTTAGCTCTTCAGTACGTTTATAATCAGATCCGTCCCGGTGAAATATGCTTGTATTTCCGTGAACGATGTACTTTCTACAGGTGTGATACCTAATGGACCCCCGAATCCTCCGCAATGAGCTTCCCGGAAGCCGCTCGTGGACTCCCTATCTTTTCGTTGACATGGATGTTTTTGGGCTCTTTCATCTCGCTTCGTCCATGGGAATGAATGCCGCTGTTCGTTACCATCGGCGCAGTGAAATGAGGGGAATTTCTGCCCCAAAGTTCGCCCAGCACACGAACCACCTCTCAGACGTCGCCAATCGTCTTCTTCCACCGCCCGAAGTGCTTCCTGGGCGTTCCATATTGCCAAAGAGTGTTGGTAAATGGTTTGGTGGTGACCTTGGTGAATCCCGACCAGGTAAACTGAAGCGATTTACGGGCGCTAAAAGATGATTCGAAGGCGTTGATAAGCCTATCTAAAGCTAGCCAGAGCCATGGTTCTCTGGTTCTGTTGACGTTATAGTTGAGAAAGATGCTCTGCGCATTCGAGCGTTGACGGATGGGCACAAATAGCCTAGTGAGAGTCTCACGTATCTCCCCCTTACCCATAACCCTTTAGTTGGAGCGTCGGGATGCGAATGTACTACGATCGGGGTGCGGATTCGTCTCAAGAAGGAAGTGAATGGCAGCCGAGTTGCAATGAGATAGCTAGGGTATCGATCCCAAAAAGGAAGCGTTGAGTGGCAGCCGATCATGAGGCACCTGGGTTGGAACAGACAGAAGCCTAGCAGCTGGGCTCGATGGCGGGTGTATTTGTGACATGGTTCCACGGTTCCATCCATTTATCGACAGGCTCGACCTCTGTCCCTTCCCATCAATAGAGAATAGACGTCCCGCCAGTCTCTAGTAATCGAGCTTCCAACGAAACGGCCTGCCTCGCATAGAGATGTGTACTACTGTTTCCAAAGCATACCTCTTTGTTCGTTCAACGGTAACGACTCGGGATGATGTTGGGGATGAGCTGGGTTCGAATCCAGACGGGAAGTCACGTAATAAGTGTAGCGATTGCCTTTTTTTCTTCTCCCTTCTCATAAGTACCATTCTGATGATGAGTCGACCAAGTTCCTGCCTTCAACTTGTCTTTGGCCTCTTCCCTAGATGTGCATCCTCCAATGAACTTCGAACACCTACATCCCATCAATTTCATTATCGCGCTTATATGGCGCTCGGTACATGGAACGTGAGGTGGTCTGGGTGCAAATTCTACCAAACGGATGTGGCAGAAGGGAAGGGATTGAAGCGGCGCGCTAACCGGTTGGCAGTTGGTGACTATTTTCGAGTGTCGAGGATGATTTCTATCTTTTGTATTCATTTATAACCCTATGTGCTTCATACTATCGCCGATTTAGACGTATCATTGCATCCCGGTGTCGAATGCGAGATATCGAAAGGGTAGGAGTGAGTCCTCTTTGGGACTGGAGCTCGCAAGAGCTTGCCGTTCCAGCCAGCCAGAGAGAGCTGAGCGCGGAAGATGAACGACTTCGGCAGGCCAAATACAACAAATTGATGCACGTTGACAAAGGCAATTGTAAAGCAGAAATGCCTCATTTTTTCCACTCTTCGCTCGAACATTTTCAAAGGCAGAGAAAGGCAGGGCAGTACGCGCAGCCCTTGGCACCCACACGCGTCCTCCGAAAGTTACGCGCCGGCCCAATGACGCAGTGCGCATTGCCATCTCCGACGCGGAGGTGACGGAAAGCGGGGGGGTTGCTCCAAATTCCCTTTTCTACCGCGACCACGACGACCAGTTTCCCCAGTTCCCATTCCCTCGTTCTGCCTCTCGTTGGTTACTTCTGTGCTCTGGTCTGCTAGATCTGTAGAGCCTCGAGGAGTGACGCGTCGACATCCGGTTTGGAACCCAAGGAACAGGATCTGTATACCCCCGCTCCGAACATCCTTCAGGAACGATACCCAGGGATACCACCACCAGCTTAGGCACCACAGTTACCTGACGGGAGGACCATAAACTTGATGGCGGCACCAGCAGCAACAGCGGCGGCCCAAGCCGTAACACGGCTAGGCCTCCGCCAACCCGTCCGAGCACGGATAATCGCGCTCCCTCTCGTCCGTAAACGAGCTTCTCCCATCGACGTTGGCAGCACAAAAGGGAATGGTCAGGTACCGACTCCAGCTACACCGGGCTCGTCAACATCGACGCTTGGAACGCTCGTAGAGGAGAGAGAGAAGCTTTTGACGTATTATCAGTTTCAGCTTTCGTCTTCTGCGAAGGAGAAGTTGAAGCTGAAGGCGAAGGCGAAGGAGGGAGAGGGAGGCGAGAAGGAGAAGAAGAAGAAGGGGTGGTTAGCGTCAAAGTTGCCTGAAGAGGGTATTCCGGCGTATGCTCAGACAAAGGCAGCGAATTTGTGGGCTAGCTTTGGGAGAGCCGAGGGAGGATGGAAGGTGAGTTCTGCTGCTCTCTTTCTTTTTCAAATAGTTTACCTGACTGTGTTGCTCTGTACAGCTCAAAGTCTTTCAACTAGGCGAACGTGCCATGGACCGTATCGACTTTGAGGAACTCGCACTGAAGAGTGTAGATCCAAGTCTAGGACCTTCACTCTCACACCCCAAGACGAATGTTATTGAGAGGGAGAAACGGGAGTCGGAGCTGAGTGAAAAGGATACACTGGTATCTGAGAACGTGCGTAGCCTCCTTCTGATTGCTTTTCTCCCCTTTCAACGGCCCTCTAACACGTTTTGAATCACTATAGATCCCACTACTCTACCCACCGTCAATAACAACCTCCCATCTCGCATTGGCGCAGCTCAAAGCGTACACGACGCAGCGTATGCCGCTGCATAGAAAGGGATTTTATACATGGGCGATTATAGCGCCTTTTACGGCCCCGTTTATGATTATACGTGCGTCTTTGCCATCCATCCTTTTGGCCTCCTCTCTGAATATGCCTTCTGATGCTCTTGACAGCCGTGATACCCAATCTCCCGTTCTTCTTCTGCGTCTGGAGGAGTTGGTCGCATTATAAAGGTGTGTGCTTCCGTTTCCTTTGTGCTGATGGACAAAGGCTCATGGAGTGACAACGAACAGCCTGGCGCTCATCGCAATATCTCCAAGCTCTCCTCGACCAAGGCCGGATAGTCCCCGAAGCGAGGGAAGAATTGGATAGCGTGTATGAGAACCATCCACCCAGTTCCTCCTCGTCATCAGCTGCGCCTTCAAGTCCCACCGAGTCAAGTTCGACCTTGACTTCCTCACCCTCATCGCCACCTCCTGCCGCTGCTACAACCGAAGAATTGCAGTACGAACGGCTACTCTCGAAACATGCTATCCCACCGCTCCTTTCGGTCATGGAGCTTGATACGAGTGCGGAGGCGGATCTTTATAGAGCTGTTGAACAGGCTAGAGTGAGGATAGAGATGGGCAAAGTCGAGCTGTAGGGTTTATATTTGCCCCGAAGGGTGGATATGGGGAGATTGGTGAAGTCGAGATGCTAGAGTTTCTCAGCGTAGAGCTACTATGGATTCTTTCAGGGCAAGGGCTCGTTGTTGTATATATTCGATTGGGTGTATTATATCCTCACTGCTTACTACTTAATGCCAATTACAAGAATACACGAACGAACGAACCCGGAGTCTGGCACTCCTCCTATACGACGGGTCGCAGAGGGAGCAAAAAGAACGCAATGAACGGGAATCGAATCCTGCCCTTTTCTATCTGGTGACGTCACTCACCGAGAAACCCGCAAAACTATGGCTGCACCGCTTGGAACCGCTCTCCATCATCAACGGCTTGCAATCACCACTAATGCCTCGAGTTCTGTTCTTGTTCTTGTACTCTGACCTTGATCTAGGCTTGCAGAGACGAAAGGAAAAGACAGTGGCTGGACCGCTGACCTACATCGCTGGACAACAATCATCCCCTGGTGGACATTGCTGGACGACATAAACACACAAGTTCAAGACTAGGGTCGCTGGACGATAGAACACACCAACAAACCAAAACCCACCAGGACATCCCTTTGTGCTTATACAGGATGTACTCTTCGCGCTCACCTCTGCGCTCGCCTCTTCTTCTCGTTGCCTCTGCACTGCTACTCTTGCCGATTCTCGGTGTGCATGGTTCGCCCTTGATGTACGGCTCGAGGTACGACGTCCTCGAACGGTACGTTCCCGAACCCCATCTCTCTTCCTCTCACCTCATGACTGAGCCCTCGGCTTCAGAAGGGGATGTGGAACGCATATCGACTTGGACGCTCGAGCGGAGATGGAAGACGGCTTACTGCGTGTGCGGAGTGAAGGAACCTGGCAAGACTTGATGGAGCTTGATGCTCGGGATGACAAGAAGGACGACAAGAAGGGCAAGGCGGAGAGGACGATGAAGCCTGTTTCGTTTGATGTCTATTGGCACGTTGTGTACGCCAACGAAACAAAGCAAGGTGGATATGTCACGTACGTTTCTCCTCTTCCAACCCCTACTCTCCCTATCGCAACATGATACTAAGGGTCACCCTCATGACAGCGACGAACAAATCCAGAACCAAATGACCGTCCTCAACACCGACTACAAGTCTACCAACATCTCGTGGACGCTCAAGAATATCACGCGGATCCAGAGTGAGGATTGGTTCGTGAATGTTTGGCCGGGGTCGGAGCAGGAAAAGGAGATGAAGAAGATGTATCATAAAGGCGATTCGTCGGTTTTGAATATTTTCACTGCTCAGTGCGTCCCTTTTTCGCTTTACCCTGTTTCTCTCGCGCAACCAAAGAATGGTGTATGACTAACTCTCCGAGCTATAGGTTCAATAGTACGACAAAATCTCTCGGCTTTGCCTCCCTCCCTTCTGCGTACCTCCGTGATCCACTCTCAGATGGACTCATCATCCGGCACTCGACTCTCCCAGGCGGTGACCAAGAAAACTATAACCATGGACGGACGACGGTACATGAGGCTGGACATTGGTTGGGGTTGTATCATACTTTTGAGGGTGCGCGTTCTACCTAATGAGTTCTTGCGAGTGGGGGAGATGCTGAATAGATGATAGGTGGCTGCGAAGGCGTAGGCGATAATATCGAGGACACTGCTCCTGAGGCAAGTGAGAGCGTTGGCTGCCCCGTTGGGAGGAAGAGTTGTCCTGGGAGTAAACTGGAGGATCCTATCCGTGCGTTTACCTCTCCTCACCTTTCTCAAGAAACCAACTGACATGCGTACGGGATACCTAGACAACTTTATGGACTATTCCTACGACACGTGCATGACCCATTTCACACCTGGTCAAGCCAAGCGGATGCATGAAGTCATTTGGGCATTTAGGACCAAGAGGCCACCTGCACCATCTTCGCCTTCTGCATCGGCGTCTGCTGCCTCGACTTCTGCCCCTGCGACTTTAAGCTCTGCGTCCTCTACTGCCACTTCAACTTCAAGCTCGGACTTGGCGGCTGCTTCGACACCTCCTTCAGCGGCTCTGACAGCGGCGCCTGCTTCGGATCCAAATTCCCAAGATATTGCTCCAGAGGAAGGACAGGATGGTGTTGTGCGCTCATGGGACCATGAGGACGACGAATTTGAGCGGGGATGGCAGGTGGAAGATGACGGAGATGTAGAGCGTGGATGGTATGATGGTGATGATATGCAGGAAAGATTGTGGGATGATGAAGACGAGTATTAGTGTTCCGCGTGTATTCAACCTGTCGGTTATTCATTCAAGTGTCAAATCATCACCATTCATGAACGCACTACTGCTTCGGATGGACATCTATTGTAACGTTGTACGGGGAAAGGGAAAAAAGGAGGATGAGAGCAAAGGGTTAATGCAAAATGCCCTCGGTAAGCTCGCCAGTAGAAGGATCGGACCAGTGAGAAACTGCCATGCGTCGTGTCTGCCGACTTCTTGAGGAAGGGGGGTCGTTTGCCATCTCGGAGAATTGGTCCAGGACAGAAGCAAAGTACCTCTGTCTCAACAAATAATCAACGAGCACAGGGTTTATTCTGGGGTGGGAGAGAAGAATGTCGGCAGTGCCGAGGTGACCATTGTGTGTTGCCAACGTTGCAGCTGAACACCCTGCTTCGGATAGACTGTTGATATCGATGTCTGGATGGGCAGCGAGCTGCTTGACAATGCCCTCTTTTCCAGCTATCGAGGCAATCATGAGCGCGCTATTGCCTTCATTATTGCGGACGTTGATGTGTATGCGAGGGTGTGCCAGCAGAAGCTCGACGACGCCCTCGTGTCCTGCCCACACAGCACGAGTTAATGCCGTTTCGCCGTTGTTGGTCCTAAGATTGACATTTGTTGCAGGCAGGGATAAGAGACTACGGACAACGGCTTCTTGACCTTCTCTAGCGGCAAGAATCAAGGCCGTGTATCCAAGAAAGGTCGCAAAGTTGACATTGATATTAGGGTGGGCGAGGAGGAGCCTAACGTTGGCTTCGTGGCCACGCTCCGCTGCAAGCATCAAAGGGGTGCGTTGATCCCCACTTGTGCGATTGACCTCGATGGCTGGGTGAGCAAGAAGGAGTTGGATGAGCCTGTCGTCGCCATTTTCGGAGACAATAGCCAACCCAGTTTGACCAGCTCTGTTCTTTGCGTTGACGAGGATTGTTGGCAACTGTAGGAGCTCTTGGGCTGTCATGACATGCCCGAGCCTACACGCGATGATTAAGGGCGTATCCCTACGTGTGCTTGTGGGGATATTTGGGTTATCGAGCCAGGTTGTACCCGCAAATGTAATAGGGAGGTCATAGAAGGCGACAAGGTGGAGAGGGCGAAGAGGGCCAACAAAGGTTTGGGAGTCATGCGCCAAGATGGGGAAAGCATGGCAACCCGAGATAAAAGTCACAAGTCGGTCCCCAAGTTGCCTACCAGCCACGGTCGACTCTAGGCCGAGTGATTGCTGGGCATGGAAAACCCAGGATTCGTAGGCGTAGGCTAACAATGGGTCGCTGCCCAGGGCAGCTTGCACATCGCTCGCGAATGTAACGGGCATGTTTTGAAAGCCCTGGCGAGTCAGGTGAGACAAGCAGACGCTGGCCATGTGCGTATGGGGGTTAGGGAAGGCTTCTAGTAAGAGGTCCTCTATAACCCTTTTGGCTGTATAATCTGCCCCAATTTTCATTAGCTATGGATGGGAAGCAATTTTGGTGCACGCACGTATGAGCCGTACAAGCCGGCTTTTTTCATCTACCACCAGCAAACCTTGACAGAATCCCATGACTGTTGATCCATGGATAAGGCGCTCAGGCTCGAATCGACTGGACACAGGGCATGTTGCGAGGCAACAACAAAGTTCCTCGATGGATAGCGAGCGTTTGGCATTTAGGACCCAGCTAAGTGCGGCCTTTCCGACAGCCGATTGCTCAGGGTCCTGATCGATAATTCGAGCCCACGTCTGATGATATACCTCTTCAATTTTCGCGGGAAACCGCTCGAGCGTCTGCATGACGTGATGAACACTGAAGCATTTTTCAAGTGCTTCCATTTGCAAAGAAGCGTGCAAGAACCTAAGAAAAACCTATTATTTTCTCTCTTGTGGTCGAGCCCTCAGCTGAGTTACTCACATTCCGCCGCATCCGGATTTGACGGTGGAAATGACTGTTGCTTTCAATGACGGGTCGCAGAGTGCTTGAAGACGGGTGCTGCTTTCGAATATTTTGGTAACGTGAAGGTCAAGGTCACGATCACGGGCGGCAATTTCGAAACGGTGTGCGTTAGGAAAGTATCCCTCCAGCTCCTTCAAAGGACGAGACGTGATGAATATTCGACCACTCAACAACGTCAGTGTCTTGATGAGGGAAAGTTGGATGTCCACCGGGGCCTCGTCAAGAGCGTCGAGAAAATAGAGGATGACCTTGGTGTTGTCCGAGAATTTTCGCAGTAAATTTGAAAGCTGTACTTCTGTTGGCTGCGTACCTTCGCGAATGTGATCGCTATAAGTCTCTTCAACCAGAGGGAGGAAACGCTGGTCCCGCTCGACGATCTGCTTGACGAAGACTTCCAAGACGTGTCGAACAGTCACTCTGCTGTGTTCACTATATCGCATATAGAAATAGGCGACACAGATGCTCCCCGGAGTCGCTCTGCTGCGAGCTTCAACGTCGTTGATTACAACCGAGCTAAAGCATTAATGGCCAAGATTAGGCATTGATTTAGTGCCACCCAAGGAGTTGCAAACTTACGCAAAGATGGTCTTGCCAGCCCCCGCTGTGGAAGAGGTCAGATCTCAGACCTTACTTGCTGAACTTCAGGAGGTGTCACGCACGGATTCCTGAGCCCCATAAGAAGTCGACGTCCCCAGTAGGATCCAAAATTAACTCATACTCTCTGCGCTCAAAAAACCAAGCTATTGTCCCAGGTGTAGCCTTGGAAAAGATATCTTGCTGAGTCCTCCGATGGTTGGGTACGGTTGACAGCACAGATCGCAAGTTGACCTTTGGTTCCAACCCATGAAAATGTTCGTGGACAACGCTATCCCTCCCAACGAAACTAAATTGGCCATTTGAGATCTGAACGCTGCTGGCTGCTGGGAACATAGCAGTAGCCCTTCAAGCTTTTAAGCGCCACGTTGGCCAAGTTGTTGGAAAAAGAGCTTACCCTTCTAATGAGGACCAGCCAAGGCTTACTGGCCCTTCATAAGAGCAAGCACCCTTCGATGCAGAGATAGTCGCAGAAAGAGAGGAGAAAAGGAGAAAGGAGGTGATGGACTTCGTCGAAGATAATGGGTGTGCAAACTGCTGTGAGGTACTCACTTCGGTAGTGATGCGATGATGATGAATGAAAAAAAGAGATGCGATGATGGAAGCGACAGCGCTTCCAGCATCATATGTGCTAGATTTCTAATTAAATCCACATTCTCCGTTGTTGCGAAGATCAAGGTGCACTTTAATAGACGCGTACAATTCTGACGCCAAAAGCCAACCTGCTCATCTCCACCGCCATGGCTTCTGAAGCGAGGCTACGCCCTTGTATACTTGGGTGGGATAGTTGACGACACCGATTGATGACTTTCAAGTATTCTTCCTCGAATTCCACCTAACACCTGACAGCATATAAGACTGAAATTTATAGCCTGTAGAGTATTGTACAGTTTCAGGTACGCTGCCACAGATACATAATGAGGAATTTAAGCGGAAGGCAAACTTGAGGTCAGATCGCTCCCCTGAAGGGGCATTGTAGATCTTCGCGCTAACTCGCCTCCATAGTCTTACCGACACCATAAGCAGGATTGAAACATTTGAGCAGCCATGCCGCTCTCGACTCTAACACTCTCTTTGTGGTCCAGCTCCCAAAAGAGCCTCTCATGATGGGACGACGAGGACTATAAATTTGAGCGAGGATGGGATGGTGACGAGGATGTAGAAGAACGGGATTGGGACGATGAAGACAAGTGCTAGCTTTTCTCATGGCAGGAAAGGTACCTTAATAATTATTCGTGATCGATAATCTCTAAGCCCTCAACTTTACATGCCATTGACGAACTCTGGTGATGCGCAGCGCTTAGCAGAGTTCGGAATGACCAAAGTGCCAAAGGGGCCCTACTGAGGATTCTTTATCTGCATATCATAATCCTCTAGTCTGAATGTTGGACTGGGCCTAAAGAAGGCAGATGGTAGGTATTGAATTGACGGAACACTTAATAGTTGGAGTATTATATGTGGTTGAATACAATTATGCCGCAGCGAAATTCTTTCCTATACGTATTATGTCCACCACCCTCAGGCTTTCGCGAGACCAGCACAATCCAGCTGTGAAGCTTCGTTGTCGCTTTGTTCACCTCGAATCCCTTGGAATTCCAATTCCTCTGCAATCCACGTCGTCATAGACTTTGAAGGATCTCCCAAGGCACAATCTGAGGACCCCCGGATATTAAGAAGGATGCGGGAGGCGATTGTGACCTGAAGACTTCGCATCAACCTGTAAAATCCTTCAGCTTCTGACTATTTGATGAATGCGAGATAGACGTGCGGTGGGGCGACCGCTGCGAGAGAGATACGGGCGGCGGTCCATAGGGCCATATTGACCACTGATATAGCTGTTGAAGGAGGAAGTTAGTGTTTCTCGCCAGTGGAGTAGCATTCCCGAACCTACTCATGATTACTGCTCGTCCAAAAGATTAAATTCCAGTCAACGTTTGATTGCCAGATGACTTCGAACGAACCTGCATAGTATATCCACACATCCCGGTATATTATCCGAACGAATTTAGTCCTGGCACCTCTTTTCCCCACTGTAACTATGAATCCAGCTTAACCCTCGATCTAGAGGAGTAGGTTTTGTTTGTCACTCACATGAAGTCCACGACTTCCACAATGTAAGTCCAACGATGACTGGTCCAAGGAGTAAGCTCCACTGGAATTGATAAGAACTCGCTTGAATGAGACGACTTACTGGTCTCTAACACAAAGAAAGGAATCCAAAAAATAATGAGGGTTGTTCGATGGTCATCCCCTGTTGGTGTCATCAGGCAGCCCATAATCCCAGGAATTGAACCGGAAGGCATCCCTGTGAACCAAGCGTTACATTATAGAAAGGACACTGTTTAAAGCGGCGGAGACTTACACTGAATAAAGTTTACATAGTCATATGCGACGGCAGTGACCATTGTCAATGTCGAGGCCTGATGGAAAATGGGCCATAATTAACACACAAAACGGAGGAGGCTTCAAGCGTGAACGAACGCACGAAGACGAGGGATAGTAGAGACCATAGGAGGAGTCTATTTTGATAGAGAGCATGGGTTCGTAGAACAAGGACGACTGAGCTCTTGGATGAGAGATATTGTACCGTCGATGGTAATCAAGACTCACGTTCGATAACTCCAATAGCTAATATGCCCAGTAGACTCGTGAACGCGAAGGAGTATCGGCAGCTGAGCCATATCTTAACCTATTATTGACATTCATGAAGATTGAACCTACAACTGGGAGGTATCAGTAGGTATCAAGGGAGAAAGAGTAACGAGACACGTGGGCTACTTACTTCGGTTGAAGGTCGTGCATATATCTGGGCTGTAGCCACGAGAATCATGAATTGATGGACTGTAAGGAAGAGTATTGCCAAGACTAACAAAAAAAGTCGACGAGGAATAATAGGGGTGAGAGGTAGCGGTTCTGCTCGGATTCCTTTCAGCTCAAGGTAGAGAATTGTAAATCTTGAGGTGAATGACGCACGACAATGAACAGGTATTGTCCCAAAGACCGCTTTTTCCTCCACACACGCTCAACCTGTGATGTCAGTAAGCACAGGAATAGTAGGAGTCGGGTCAACAGTCGCACTTCCAAGTCGAAAGTCATAAGCATGTCCCAAAACATCAGCGCCACAGCCGCCACTAAATTTAACGAAGGAGTATCAACAGAACGTCCTGTACCAATTTAAAGACTTGAACTCACCCCAAGCATATTTTGAGTTTTGTATGTCGTGTAGGACAGACGTGAACTCTAGGTTTGCCTCTTGTACGGGCATCGATCACGGAAATGAAGGTTGAAAACGCAGTAAGCTGAAGGTAGAGCCTTGTAGCTCAATAAGAGAAAGGTGAATGCCGCGTAAGACGGAGCGGATGAATTGAAGGCGGTGATGCGACGTTATGAGGAGGGCTCGGTACCGAGCCCTTCGAATTCTGAATGCTTTCCCCGTCGGTCCCGGGAGGTAAGTCCTGAACGGATTTGCGAGGAGCCTCCAACAAAATTCGGCATAGTTTTATATCCGATGTGGGTATAAACCTGAGGCAAGTCCGGTATCCCCTTGACCCTGGCCGCTCAAAGGTCCACGCCTTACAGTTGCTTGCAAAACGATAGACCCAAGTTTCGACGAAATCCATCTTCGTGATGTTGTTTGGATTTGGGGCTGCTAACGGCAGGGGCAAATAGCAGACAGCCACCGAAATTTCCATTCTTGTCGCAAGTCGGAGCAGGAGGCACTGTATCTGAGGACGCGCTCGCCGTACTTGGTATGATTGCAGTGGGCCCGCTATTTGGCCCTGCCGTCATGCGCTCCAAAAGTAAATAAGATCAGAAAGGTGGATTTCGTCGAAACGGGTCTATCGTTTTGCAAGCAGCTGTAGGCCTTTGGTGACTCCCTTCAGGCTCCTATAGAGCAGAGGGCTGTGGCAGCTGTATACAGTGTTTGGGCGTGACAACTCAGTGTGAGGCCCAGTTGGGATAGAAAGGCACGCACTACACGAAGCCGAAAACCGTTTCAGAAAGCCAACAAGGTGGAGTTAATCTGCCGTCTCGATTTTATCTGGTAAGAGAATGGTCTCTAATTCCCGAAACTAGGCGCTAACATGCTTGGCCGCAAGAGCTGGTGACCTCACATGATCGCTCTCAGCTCCCTCGAATCCTGAATAAGGGGAACACTTTTGAGGTGCGTAACTTGGGACGATGATTGAAAGGAACAGATACAAAACCAAGACAGTACAGCTCAAGATACACTGAACAGCAAATACTAGAGCCTAGGCGCGCATAGCAAACTTGAGGTCAGATCCCTCCCCGCAGAGGCATTGTGGATGTTCGCGTCATGGGCGTAGGTTACCTCCATAGTCTTACCGATACCATATGCAGGGTCGAAACCTGCCGTGCAGTTCTCGACTCTAACACTCTCCTTGTGATCCAACGCCCAAAAGAGCTTCTCATAAGCAGGAGTGTACAGCTCCTCTTGTATCTCGTTCACCGGGAGAATCCTGGCCACGACAGAAGTCAGCTAAGTAGCAGAGAGGCAGGGTGAATGGCGCCCAAAGAAAACAATCTGTTGGACACAACTGCCAAAGAGCTAAACTCGCTCACACACCTGTATCATTGGCTTCGTTGCTTGGGTCTAGCATCGGCTGCCCTATGCAAGATGCTCATTGCTCCCTAAGTTATGCCAGCCTCAAAGTTAAACACTCCCATCACAAACGCGTAAAGGCAGAGCCCTCAGATACGTCCTGCAGAAGCCCATCGAGCCTTTACCTGCAGAAGCCACGGTGTATGGGTTGACAGGATGACTGGCTCGTACTTCTACTTTTCCGTTGTACGTCCGATTCCTTAGACGTTATCAGTTCTAGCTTCTGCATCTGTCAAAGGAATTGGCGTTCTCATTGAGAGTTCGAATTTGGTCTATGATTGCTTTACTTCCTGCCGCTTCCAGCCGGCTTTTCCAATGTCCTGAGAGCGTTGTCTCACGCCGGCAAGTCCTGATCGTGATGTCGCTGATACGGTACGTATTGGACATGCGCTTTGGGCTTTCAATGACACTTGTCGGTTGGAATCTGTGGGATGCCTCCATACGATATTTCTCTTCGGACGCAAGAGCCTGCCAATGTACGCCGAAGTATGCCTTTTCGTAGGATGGGGATTCCTTGACGCATTGTCCTCGAGGCTATGTTTTACCTGGCGAAGGGGTTGCATCCAATTGGGTGCTACTTTAAGCTCGGAAAGTGAAAGCTGCATCACTAATGCTTGAGCGCCTATCAAGATATGAGATGCGTGGGCGAGCCAGTGCGACACACCCCGAGTCCAGTATCCACCGGTGATGGGCGCTAAAGCGACGACCAATTGATTTCGGCATTTGCCGGAACATTTCCCAGCTATACTGCTCAGCTGATTCTGAACCACCACGCCCACGTCCCCAGCGGCTTGCCTTTCAATGGAACCTCTCTTGGGGCTTCACTCTGCCAACCACATCTTTCCGAGGGAACAAGCTACTGCTACAGCTGCCTGATCCGGGCCATTCCCATTCTAGCGAAGATGATCCATGCCACGGGCGGTTAATCGATGCAGCCCACTGGCTGTGCCTTCGCTGAACTCACTCACAAGAGACATCGTTACCCCCGCATTCCTTGCCAGTCTTTATGCATTAAAAGGCAGCTCCCCCAATTTTGGTCTTTTACTGTCCTTGGCGGGTTTTCGGCAACCCAGGTGCCACCTTTTCCCACTTGGCCATTGCGATCCGCTCTGTGAACGAGACCTTGTCTCCCCTTCAGCTTCTCTGATCGGTCTTCAAGCTGTGGGGTACACCCGGGCTCGGCTGATCTTTTCATTCGTGCAACATGGGACTGGGCAAGGACCGGGTGTGTTTGCGAATCAACAAGAACGTCTGATAGGCGTTACTCGGCCCTGACAATCCAGTTAAAGAAGCGTCCGGATGTCACGTCGTCAGGCCGGTGCTAACGGCATTCGGTGAATTCTGGACACAGGACCTGTGGGGCTGGTGGGAAGGATTGGAAAGAATCCTTGCTTAAAGAAACTGGATGGATGGCGGCGTCGCTCGCGGGAGGTGAACCCATCTTGTTCTTAACGTCGATGTCCTGCTATGGGTGTTGTTGAAGCTTCCCTTGGTGCGCTTCTCATAGCTGTCGTTGGTGCGTGCACTGGTTGAAACCCTCGCGTCTGTGACTGACATACGCATGACCACGGCATAGTAAACACATATCTATTCGGGATTGTGATATACCAATACGTCTCGTATTACACTTCTGGTGAGCCCTGGTCTGTCCTCAAGCGACATGCTCATCTCTAATGGCCTATAGATTTCCATGACCCGCTTTGGATAAAGTGAGACCTCTGCCATCAGTTTCAACTTCTCGTCTGACGCCAATCGTTCAAGGTGGTCATTGGCTGGCCTGTTTGCCAACGATGTATTCCACAGCTCCCTCATCGTATACACAATATGGCAGTCCTTGCAAGTCATCCAGTCCAGGCCCGTTTGCTGCATGCTCATTGCTCGACCTGTCACATTCTCAATTCAGAGTACCCACGTTCTTAGCCCCGCCAGCCTCGGTGCAAGGTACTTGCCCCTCCTTTCAGTGACCCCCCAGCCTAACTTGGAGCTCTTTACAAGGCGCGTTTTGGCCATTCCCAACCTCCATCATCTCTGTTTCATTCACCGCCCTCGTCGTGCAAAACTTCTTGTCATATCGGTGTGCAGTGGTGTTTTAATGCCTGTCGGGAAGGAGGCTTACCGGAGCGCGATAGGGTGTTGTTACTCGCTCGAAGCAAGATTCTTGCCGGCGCATGTTCGTTGCTCGCAGTTGCGGCATTCGCGATGGGCATCACAGTGGCGGCCAAGGCCTGGAATGTACCCCAGACGGACAAGAGGACTATCCATGATGTCCTGGTCACAACTTGGTTGACTTTGGAAGCTGCTGTCGACGTCTTCATTGCTGGTGAGACCTGTCCATCATGGCCAATAGTATCGTCAAGCTGAACCACGTCACCAGCAATCCTGCTTTTCGTTCTGCGAAAGGAAGCCTTGGAGACTAAACAATCTACCCGTGTGTTTAAACGACTGGGGAGAATATCCGTGCAGACAGGTACGTCTCTCTTCATCATCATTTCATTCCTTCGGCTGATGATCATAGGCTTGTGCAGTAGCGGCTTTGCGCTTCTTTGTATGATCCTCTGGTTGGTCCAGCCTGCGACGAATTGGTACCTGATCTTTGGCCTGTCTATTGGCAGGGTGTATACCTGCGTAAGTCTGCCGATGGACCTATTTGCAACACGACTTGCTGACCTGGGGCTCGTAGTCGTTGCTTGATACGCTTCTCAGCCGTCCTGGCCTTCGGGCAATGATGAATCCCGGAAGATTCAGCACCTTCGTGAGTGGGCATTCCTTACACGCCTTGGATTTGACAGCTGACCCAACGAAATCCATAGGCAAACTTCAGCTCTACGATAACCTCCAATGACGCAAGATCAAGGCCCCCGCTGAACGAGTCTTCGAGCGTTATACGCTTTAACAATTCAGCGGTGGATGCAACGATCAAGGACGGCGATTGGAATAATCCTCAACCGACTGTTGCTGCTGGTCCGTCCACCAATTTTCCATAGCGCGGGTACGAAATACGCCTGTTACGACTCCCAGTCAGTAATCAAGGTACTATTAATACAGCCCGATGCGAATGCACGCCCTATGGAACTTACGAAGCTCCGTCAAACCATTCAGAAGCCTGATGAGGCCTTAGCCCATGATATCAGACGAAGCCACGCTAGTCTGTGCATTCAAAACATGGATCCAGACGTGGCGTTGTGATCACCTGTTCGACTTCATCCCGAGACGCTCGCTTCTCCTTACATCCTCCCGTTAAATATACTCTCTAACACATTCTTGAGGAAGTGGCGATAACCTCGAGGGTGCTGAATTGACCACTCCTCTCGCTCTCCACATCTGCGAAAATTGTTCTGGGGCTACGGCATCCCCTCGAAGTGACCTTGCTGGTAGACCAGAGTGGGTATTCGTCGACTGCCTCCACTTCCACTACCTCTCGTACCAGATTCATGGTTGAAGTTCAGGGAGGTGGAGAGCGCCAAAGCGCTTGATTAAAGCGGGCTTCGAATATACATCACTTTATGCACATGCCGGCATTTGCCGAAAACGGTGGTTGGGTCACCACGACTCGGACGACTCGGATGTTTTTAGCGCTTAATGCCTCGCGCTTGGATTCGGCATCTCACGACCTCCATATCTACCTCAGAAAGCCTACTGCTGCTGTCGCTTGAGAGTCTGGATCCTCTTGAATCCGTCCAACGCCGTAGTTATTGACAGTGCCATGGGCGGGTCGTTACATGTCATCGATCATCAGATAATGGTACCCTATCGCTTGAACTCAGCCGCGAGGCAAATCAACAAGATTCTACATTTCCCCGTCCTCCTCGCGAACTCTGTGGCCATTCGAGTCAATTCTTCCTCCTCTTCTTCTGCCGATCTGTCACATCAGCGTTCGAAGGCAGCGGCTTGCTCTTTAGAGTTCCCTTGGCAGATTGCCGACAACCTTCCCACCGCAAGCATCGTCTTTTTTCGACCTGGCCTCTGAGATCGTCGCTCTCGTGCACGGCTAAATGGAACCTTGTCTCCCGGCCATCTTCTCAGATTGGTCTTGTGGCTTCTTGTGGGCACCGCCGATCTTCTCAATCGTACACGGCGGCTCGGCAGGTTTTCCAATCAGCAAGTAATTTAACTCTGAGAGGTGTTACTCGGCCCTGACCATCTAGTTACAGACATGTCCGTATGTCTCGTGGCCAGACCGATCTAATCGATGAGCGAGTGTTTGAACACAGGACATAGTGGCTAGTCGGTAGGTTTGGAGCGATTCTTTGCTTAAAGTGAACGGATGTTGGCGTCGCTTGCATGACACGCCATCATCTTCCCTGTCCTTACTATGGGTGCGGCTGAAGCTTCGCTCGGCGCACTCCTCATAGCTGTCGTAGGTGCGTGCGTCGGATGAATTCCTTGCGTCTGTCCCTGACTTTTACGCAAACACTGCGTAGTGAATACATTCCTATTCGGCATCGGGATATACCAATACATCTCGTACTACACTTCTGGTGAGCCCTGGTCTGTCCTCGAGTGACACTGAAATCCCTAATGGCAGATAGATTTCCGCGACCCGGTTTGGATAAAGTAAGCCTTTGCCCTCGCCTTCAACCTTACTATCTAACGATATTCGTCCTTCAAGGCGGTCATTAGCAGGTCTGCTTGCCAACGATGTATTCCACAGCTGCCTCATCGTATACATAATATGGGATACATTGCAAGTCATCCAGTCCAGGGCCGTTTGCTGCATGCTCACTGCTTGACATGTTGATTCAGCGTACCCGCATTCTTGGCCCCGCCAGCCTCGGTGCAAGGTACGCGGCGCTCCTTTCACCAAAGCGTTTGGCTTACTTTCTATGCAAGGCGCGTTGTGGCCATTGCCAACCTCCATCATCTCCGTGTCAGTCACCGCCCTTGTCGTGCAAAACTTCTTGTCATATCGGTATGCATTCGTCATGTTTCAATACCCTTAAATTAGGAAGCTTACCGACGCGCGATAGGGTGTTATTGCTCGCTAGAAGCAAGGTTCTTGCTGGCGCATGTTCGCTGCTCGCAGCCGCAGCTTTCGCATTGGGCATCACAGTGGCGGTCAAGGCCTGGAATATTTCCCCGATGGACAAGAAGACCATTAATGATGTTTTGGTCACAACTTGGTTGAGTTTGGAAACCGTTGTCGACGTCTCCATAGCAGGTGAGTTATTCATCGTGGTTAATAGTAGCTTTGAACTGAAATCGCATTAATATTACCAGTAATTCTGCTCTTCGTTTTGAGGAAGGAGGCTTCGGAGGCCAGACAATCGAGTCGTGTATTCAAACGACTGGCGAGAATCTCCGTACAGACAGGTAAGTCATTCCTTTGTCAAGTCGTTTGCTGTGCTAAAGATCCTAGGCCTGTGCAGTAGCGTCTTTGCGCTCCTCTGCATGCTCCTCTGGTTGGTGCAGCCTGGAACGAATTGGTACCTGATCTTTGGCCTCTCCATTGGCAGGGTGTACACCTGCGTAAGTCTCAGTAATAGGCCTATCCGCGAGGTAACCTATTGATACAGAGCTCGTAGTCACTGCTTGATACACTCCTCGGCCGTCCTGCCCTTCGGGCAATGATTAATCCCCGGAGGCCCAACATTTTCGTAAGCGCGCGACCTCTAAGTATCTATTGACTCAAACGTTGACCCCACCGAATTCCTAGGCTAACTCCAGTTTTACCACAACGTCGAATGGTGCAACATCAATGCCGCTGAACGAGTCTTTGAATGTCATACGCTTCAGCAGTTCAGTAGGCGATACGACTACCAAGGACGGGGGTTGGAATGATCCTCATCGGATTGTGATTGCCACTCCGTCCACGAGTGTTGTATAGCGCCAGTGAGGATCGCAGACGTCACTACTTCGACCCGTAATTCATAGGTACTAATAATACAGTCCGATACAAATACACCTTTCTAAAAATACACTCTTTCAGAATCATGAGAAGCCCTAGGCAATGACGTTAGACGAAGCGACGCTATTCCGCGCATTGAAAACCATGGATCCAGATGTAGGGGGCGTCGTGATTACACCTTCGAGATCATCCCGAGACGATCCCCTACCTCCATTTTTCCTATCCTCTTGTTCAAGGTCTTCTCCAATACTACATTCCTGAGGAAGGGGTGATAAGCGTGAAGACACCACCAGCGTGCTGAATCGTCCACTCCTCCCGCTCTCCAGGTCTGCAGTGGGGCTATGGCACCCCTTCGAAGGGGACCCTGCTGTAAAACTCAGAGTGGGAATTCGTCGACTCCCTCCGCTCCCGCTGCTGCCACTGCTCTTCCATTTCGGAGGGTCAACGCTTACAGTCGAATGTTGGACAATAGACATCTGACCCAACTCTATTCGAAGAGGCTCCCGTCAGAAGACTCGCGAGAGAGAAAGAGGACAAAACGTACGTGAGTCGAGGATGGAGTCCCTGAAGCTGCTCATGCCGTCCCCTCGTAGGTACCCTCGTCTGTTGAGGGTATACAACATCGTGCAGGCATATACGCTGCCTATTGGCATGGCTATTCCGGTTGCAACTAGGCAACGAAGGAAGTGAGCAAGAATAGTAGAACCTCGATAACGCGACTTACTCAGCTCTTTGGGTTTGGTAATAAAGGCGATTAAGATGATGATAGAAAACAGCATAGGTCCAACACCCGTGATTAGAGCAAGCTTGGTGATACGCATGACCGTGCTGCAGCTGCCGTGAGTTTCTCAAGGTGCCTGGCGGGTGAGCGAATGGCTGACCTTCGAGTCTGGGGTGTATACGTCTGCGTAGACCATAGCTTCTGGATGAGAGCTGCGGTGATACCGATGTCGGTGGCTGCAGCTGTTGACAGTGCGACACTGGGACACGATAGGAACACTGAGTAAGGGGAAAGTGTTAAAGGAGCGATCAAACGTACATTACCATGTCGAGGTGCTTCCCTCGTTCATCCATCTGATCCCATATAATGGCATATGCCACAGCAACCGTAAATGAAACAAACTGGAGCGAAACGTCGTGAATCCCGAACACGCATGTGGAAGGTTCAATCTTTCTTACCGAGGTCAGTGATAGCATGAGAAGAAGGACGGAAACGTAGGCATTCTTCGAGCTAGAAGATAACGGATGCATGTTAATGGTAGACCAGGTGAAACGAAAACGGGTGGCTTACAACGACCAGTATCTGTAGGTCATAAAGAATTGAACCACCCATGCGTTGACACAGCTGGAGAATACACAAAGCGTGTGCGGCCAGTCGAGGGACCCAATGAACTGTGGCGATCCTAGATATCAGAGAATCATTTGAGTCGTGAGATGAAAGCTTTGAGAACCAGCTACGTACCCCAGTATCGATAGACGAGCTTGATAAAAGCTCCGTCAACACCTTTGTAGCGAGATATGAAAGCAGCCACGTACATCATAGATAACAGCACACGCTGCGAATCCATTCACGACGTTCACAGCGAAACAGAATAGCACTGATAATCGAACGCGCATTGGATCGCGCTTCTGACGGTCTGTTGGGTCGGCCGATAGGTACGTCCTTAACATCGCAGTATGGATGGCCAGCAGAGCGACCTGGACATACGAGCCTGCCAATAGGACACTGTTGGAAGAGGGTGTGGAATAAGCATATATGCTTTTTCAAAGGAAAGGAGATGCTCACGAGATGTTGACTTTGCCACCTAGCTCCGATGTCATTGAGATATCCTGGGCTACGTTCATGCACCTTTCTCAAGGATTTGGACGTTGGGAAAATTTGCAGAGAAGGTTTAAAGCAACGAGTTGATGAAATTGCCACCTTTATCATTGGATTGACTGCAACATCCTTCCGTGAGACATGAGGGAGCATGATAAGAGTGAAGGTCTCGGATTGCTCATCAGGGGCGCTTAAAGTTGCCGTTAAGGTTCCCGCTCGCGTGGCGTGGCGATGTAGAAACCACCAAATCGGGTCGGGTGCCTACCATGAGCCTGCTTCGTTCCTGAGCTGTAGGTCTCGAAGCATCTTTGCCCAACCTGTTTTCAAGTGGTAGGTGTTGATGCGCCCAGCCGCTTTCAAGTACAGCGAGATGGCGTCTCCCTGTGGACTGATCTGCGCTTTCGAAAGACGGGGGTAGGCCTATGGCCCAGGGAAGAAATGAATTGCGCTCCGCCGGACTCCGCCTTTGCGCATGGAAAAGCCCAATTGGCTCGTTTCGCTCCATATTAGACGAATGGGTCGATCACATTGTATTCATTATGGGGGGCAATGGAGACCTAGGCTCAGTCTAGAGTTGGGCGACCACGAAGGGCAATTTCAATCGAACAATGCAATGTCGTACTGAGAAACGAACCCTTGCTTGTTCCTGACCCTCACCAAAACCGTTTCCCAGCTCTCCTTCCTAACCTCGACACCCCCAATATGCCCGTTTGCAATGCCGTGCTCTGGACGTCCCAAGATCGCCCCAGTGTTGTCGAACTTCTTCAAGAGCTTCTTCACTGGATGGGCTTCTAAGGCGCTTTTGAGAGCACCACGAGTGTTGAACAGCCCGCGACTGAGCGTCGAGCACTGGATACCACGAAGGCAAAACAGGAATCGAATTCCATGTTGCTCGTGTGGCCAGTCCAAATCACCCTCCTCATGTTTGATGGACTCTTTGGACGAGAGATAGCCCCACATATGTGGGTAGGTAACGATACCACTGACCACGTTCCAGCCAGGCTGTAAGTTGCTTCCAGGGAGTTTGTCCTGCGTGTACCATGACATGGTATTCTTCTTGTCAACCGAGTCGAAGACGAATGGCGATTTTGCATTTGGTCCACCCCGCGTGAAAAGTGTTGCTTTGAACCCCTTCTTGTCCACAAACAGTTCCATCGCATCGGCCTTGGGTATAACACGTCGAACAAAGCTGCGGAATGATATAGATGTGGGCGAGGCGTCTTCGAGGTGGAGGGCGGAGAGAAGGTGCTGTTCCTCCACAAGAGCTGAGGGTGGGGCCCCGGCGCCAGGTTCCTCCGTCCTCGCAGTCAGAGTGTCGAGTCGGAATGAATCTTTGTTCTTCCAGAGGATGGCTGACTCGGGGAGCTCTTCGGGAGCAACCAGATACCTTTCCAGATCTGCTTTGGTGTATCCAAGAAGGCGGAGTCTCCTCTCGGGTACGTCCAACCCCTTCTCTGCTACCCGCACACCGTCTACTCTGAGGAAGCGATTCCATCTCTCCTGAATGTCGTGGTACCCCATCCCCTGTCCGATCAGAAACAACAAATCCCCAATCAGGCCATTGGAGGTACGCGCGAGACGAGCGCCTTCCACAGCCCTCGCATGGTGTCGCACCAGATTCCACTTTGCTTCCGGATCACGGGCAACGTGGTACCGCTCAGCCACTTCCTTCAACCATTCCCCATCCGCTTGAAAGGGACGGGAGTTTGGAAGACGACCGTGGACTAGGCGATCCGCTTCCCGAATGGTTTCAATGGAATATTGATCGAGGGTTTGTTGGAGCATCGCATTCGCCTGCGTCAAGTCGATGTATATACGCTTGTGATACGTACGGTCAAACTTTGGGAGGTATGTTTTGGGAAGGGTAACGTGGAGATGTCGCCCAGCTGAGGCGACATTCGACCCGCCCTTTGCCTTTCGTCCCGCGAGGATCAAGTGAGCATCCAGGTAAAAGTCATGTGGTTTCGTGATCCTCTTCCCTTTGAAAAGTGCATGGATGGCGATAACTGCCTGCTCGTATTTAGCAGGGACGAGGCGCTTCTCTGGCCAGAAGAACGGGATGAGGGACCCGGATTTATCGTCCACAAAGCACAGATCGCCATAAGTGTCAATGAATTCAAGGCAAGCCTTGCAAGAGTGTTTTTGCTTGATATTGTCAGGGAGGTTGTCCAAGAACGTGCGAGAGAGCGCCTTTCTCGCTTGCGAGGACGGTAAGTCAGGAAATAAGTCGCAATGGAAGAGCTCGGGGTTGATCGCGTGCTTCTCTTCAGTTGAATGAGTACGTGAGAGAGCGGTAGCTTGGATTTTGTTGAGAAGTGATGTAAAATCCGCCTCAACGAACTGGGGAGGCCCAGAGGATGGGAGAATTTGTGAGCTGGGATCAGCTCGACCGTTAGCTTTGGGGTAGACAAAGGTTTTCATGGTGGGTGGTTACTGGGAAGGAATAGAACTGCCCAGATGTTATATCCCGAGTCCAGGAACAATCAGGTGGACGACCTATGACTCGCGAGGCACAGCATCGTGACGTTACCCTCACGCGCACGGGCGATAACTTGGAAATAAGGAATAGCCACCGATTTCAAGGGCGCCCTTCAGTCCTAGAAGCTGTACGTTGAGCCAGAGTTGCCATGTCACGGTCATCAGTAGACGCTTCGAAGGATAGAAAGGCGATGCGTGCTCGTGTTCAGGTTCCGCTTTTGTCTCCGCTTTATTCCATCAAATGAGAGGAATCGGATCTGCTTGTACCAGTTTATGCTCGTCTGCATAGTTCTTGAGCAGTTAGCTTATGCGTATCTTCCCCCAAGCCCTGAAGAGGTGATAGACGCATCCAAAAATAAATTATCTTCCAGTACCATGCCCTCATGACTTATTGCCATCTCGGGGAAGTTTACCTTCGAGGCGGGCCCATTGGCAGTCGGCTCCTCTCACGCCATAGTACCCAGAGCGTAGGGATATATTACCTTGTGTCCGTTAGAGTGAATGGGTATATATAATTAAGGCTCAGCCCTGAGGTGAAGAGCAAGTTTAATCAAACACTGAGATTTCATACTGAGAAACGAAGCCCTGCTTGCTCCTTACCCTCACCGGAATCTTTTCCCAGCTCTCCTTCCTGACCTCAACACCCCCAACATGCCCATTTGCAATTCCGTGCTCCGGACGCCCCAAGATCGCCCCAGTGTTGTCGAACTTCCTGACGAACTTCCTCACTGAGTAACTTTCCAGTGAGCTCTTGAGGGAGCCACGGATGGCGAACAGCCCGCGGCTGACCGTCGAGCATTGAATGCTACGAAGGCAAAACAGAAAACGAATTCCATAGCGTTCGTGTGGCCAATGGGAATCGCCTTGCTCGTACTTGACGGCTTCTTTTGGCGAGAGATGGTCCCACATGTGCGGATAGGTAACGATACCGCTGACTATGTTCCAGCCAGGCTGTAAGTTGCAACCGTGGGCCTTGTCCTGCGTGTACCATGACATGGTATTCTTCCTGTCAACCGAGTCAAAGACAAACGGCGACTTTGCATCAGGTCTTCCACGCGTGAAGAGTGTCGCCTTGAACCCGTCCTCGCTGACGAAGAGTTCCATCGCCTCGGCCTTGGGCAAAACGCGTCGAACAAAGGTGCGGAATGATATAGATGTGGGTGACGCTTCCTCGAGATGGAGGGTGGAGAGGAGGTTCTGCTCGTCTGGAGGAGCCGAAGGAGGGACTCCTGCGCCAGGTTCCTCTGCCCTCGCAGCCAAGGTGACGAGTCGGAATGAATCTGCGTCCTTCCAGAGGATGGACGATTCGGGGAGCTCCCCAGGAGCAACCAAGTACCGTTCCAAATCTGTTTTGGTGTACCCAAGAAGACGAAGTCTCCTCTCGGGTAGGTCCAACCCCTTCTCTGTCACCCGTGGACCCTCGACCTTCAGGAAATCAGTCCATTTCCTCTGAATGTCGTGATAATCCATCTCCTGTCCGACCAAGAACATCAAGTCCCCAATCAGCCCATTCGAAATACGCGAAAGGCGATCCTTCGGGACAGTCATTGCATGGTGCCCCACAAGATTCCACTTGGATTCAGGAGTTTGAGTAGCGTGGTAGTGCTCAGCGACTTCCTTTATCCACTCCCCATCGGCTTGGAAGGGAAGCGAGTTTGGAAGGCGACCATGGATGAGGTGATGCGCCTCGAGAATGGTTTCGAGGGTGTGTTCATCAAGGGCTTGCTGAAGCATGCCACGGGCCCGTGTAAAGTCACCACGTCGTTCGAAAAACAAATGGTCGGACTTTGGGAGGCATATTCTGGGAAGGGTAACGTGAAGGTGTTCCCGAACGGAATCAACGCCCGGCTTGTCCTGCGTTGTCTTCACCCCAAGGGCCAAGCCGGCATTGTCATAAACATGATGCGGTTTCGTGATCCTCTTTCCTCTAAACAGCGTGCGGATGACACCAATCGCCTGCTGGTATTTGGCGGGCACCAAGCGCTTCTCCGGCCAGAAGAGTGGAATGAGGGACCCAGATTTATCATCTACGATGCACATATCTCCATAGGTGTCGATAAAACGAAGACAAGTCTTGCAAGAGTGCTTTTTCTTGGTGTCGTCGGGGAGATTGTCCAGGAAAGTACGGGATAACGCTTTCCTTGCTTGCAAGAAGGGCAAGTTAGGAAAGAGGCCGCAATGAAAGATGTTTGGGCTGTTGCCACGCTTCGTAAACTGGGTATGAGAGCGAGCAGTCGTTTGGATTTTCTTGAGAAGTGATGTGAAGTCTGCATCGACGAATTGGGGTGATGGGGACATTTGTGAGCTAGGATCGGGTTGATCCTTGACTTTGGGATAGACAAACGTTTTCATGGTCGGCGGTTACAGGAAAGGAATAGGCCAGCCGAGAGTGTTATATCTCCAGTCCAGCAGCAATCAGGCAGACAGGCTGTGACTCAGCTAGGCATAGCATCTGTGGTGTTGCTTCACAGACAACAATTTGGAAACTTTTAATAGCCACTGAGATCAAGGCCTACCCGTCAGTCGCTGAAGCCGTACGTCGAGACAGAATGCCACGCCACAGTCACTCGTAGATGCTTTCCAAAAATAGATCGACCCAACGACTGCGCTAGTCCGTTCAAGCTCCGCAACCATCTCCGCTTCATCTGCCAGCCGGCGCAAAATTCGTTGAACATTGACCGCGAACATTGCTTGAACCAAGTTGGATGCAAAGTCGCAAGGCAAATTTCTCTGCCAACCTGTGAATCAAGCCTAAGCCTGGTTGGTCACAGCCCTTTGGGAATTATTCAGATCTATTCTGAATCATGCCACGCTTGACTGGCTAGATGACGACTTGGGACTGCTCTGTGCCGAGGCAGGAGGGTTACTTGGCCGACACCCGCTCTTCACTCATTTCAGTAATTGTCGTTCACACCTAGCTCCGGGAACACTGTCAATTAGCTTCCTTAGGACCGCCTACCTAGTTCTTTGAAGCTCTTTGCATCTGCCGAAAGATGGGACATGGGAATGCTCGGCGACTTCTGCTCAGTTTTACAAACGGTGTGGGGCTCCCCTGGAGCATGCGACGTTTCCCCTGGCAGTTGCGAACCACCATCCTCCCAAATCCACCATCGCTCTTATGTCGGACGTCTATCAGCTCCCAAGTATACCGTTAACCGCAGAGGATTTCTGGCAGTCTTCTTTCCTTGGGGTCGTCTATGCGCTGTGTCCAGTCAATTCTGTGGGACGAGACTAACCCTGGGTTACTTTTTTCTACTTGTAATTCGAAGTGGTCATGGCCGGACAGTGGATTCGAAAAAGGTTTAAAACCTGTCTGTTCGATAGTGAAAGGGCAGAACCAAAGCATCCCCTCTCTTCTCTACACCAAGCACTCTCAATCTCACCAATAACCTTTAATCACTCTAATCATGGCCAAGAAGACCGCATTCGCACCCAAGGAGCCCATTGCCAAGCTCCCTCTCGCAGTCCGCAAAGATTGTAAGTGCTAAACTCGATTAGCATTCTCTTCGACCTCTGACAGTGCCTCTTATTTTCAGTGCGCGACAAGTACGAGGCTGAAAAGGAAGAATGGGAGACCAAGATCGCTGAGCTCCTCGGTGTCGAAAAGTTCACCATCAACTTCAACGCCAACGCCATCTGGGCGTACGCCGAAGAGTCTTCCGCCACCAAAGGCGAGACCAACGCTGGCAAGGTCCTTGCTGAGTACGTCGCCCATCTCTATGGATAGGAAATCAATGCTGACAATGTTCGACAGCTATGCCAAGGGATTCATCCATGGCTTGACTGCTTTCATCGAGACCTATGGCGACGAGGGCAAACAGGACTTTGTCAAGGCGGTTCACGCCGCAGAGGTAGCTCTAGATATCAACCCTCTCGGCGAAGATGTACGTCTTGTCTTCCCTTTCTCTATAGCAGTGTCCTAAGTTTCGTCTTTGAACAGGCTCCTGAAATCCTTGACGCCGAGATCAGGGATGGTGTCTGGACTATCCTCTTCAAGACCAAATGCCTCGACTACAATGTCTCCCGCATGGGAGCCACCGAGTTTGTCAAGGTCGTCGATGCTGCACGCACTGAAGGTTTCTCCTTGAAAGCCAAGAACAATATCGAGGAGTACTACACCGACAAGATTGTCGATCTCAAGGAGAAGATTGCGACCCTTCTTAACATGGAAGACGTCGTTCTTGATCCTAACTTTGAAGAGAACTACCAGACGCTCAAGGCCAAGAAGAAGGACGACGAATGGCAAGAACGATTCGGAAAGACCATCTACGAATACTTTGAGTATGTCATTGGGCCATTGGTGGTAGCGACGACAAACTAATCGTTCACCTTTGCAGGGGATTCCAGAGGGAGTTGGAGAGCAACAGCTTTGGCGAGGATGATATGCTTCAAGAAGGTTTTGCCGAAGCCGTCCCTTCCAAGACCGTCAGGGTCCGTATCGTTGACAAGCTCAAGAGCTCGAACGTCAACGAACCTGCTTTGGAGGATGATGTGCTTTATCTCCAGGTACGTTCTCGCTGATCACCCTTGTTAGTTGAGCACTGCTCACACTTGCCCTCTTAGACCACTGCCGATAACTGGTACTACAACACCTCCCGCATTGCCGAGGGCTTGGTCCAGTTGATGTGATGAGGATGCCTCTCGAGGACTCTACTATTTATCTTGTCTCTTGGTTGTACTATAGAACCCTTAAACCCTTATATAAACCTTCTTGCGCCAGTGCACCTGGGAAGCAATTTCCCTTCCCCAGTTTCTCTGTTCCTGAGGCGGTAGGAGAGTCGCGGTCAAGGTACCTATATACAACCATGCTACTGCCCGTCTACAGTCGTTTGCATAATGTCGTGCACCTTGGACAGAAATCTTTTGAATACGATCCTGAGAGAAACTGCCAAAGGGCAGTGTTATGACGATATTTTCGGGATCAATGGGACGGATTGAGTATCGAAACTGCCATGCCGTCTTGGAATTGCAGGGGTTCGCTGGTGCTCGCTTGACCACCAGCGTCCGAATCCACTCGATGGCATCAAATCAATTGTTATTCTCTCACAGGAAATAAAAAACTATGTGCTCAAGGGGCACAACATTATGCAAACGACTGTAATGCCCTCGTCGTCGATGCCTATTTGCCTCCTATTCACGGCAATCACTGCGATCAACCAGGCGATGACCAACTGCCTCCGCGGCGCTTGACCCATAACCACCACCACCGTTCGCATGCTTCACGAAACCCGGCGCTTGACTTCCGCTGTTACTTTTCATTTCCTCCTGCCGATTGCGCCATTATACCGACTCATTTCGTGCTGCTCACGACGTTGATCTCATCTGAATAACAGTCAGATACAATGGCGGCCACTCCTCGAGCGTCAGGTTTCTGGGAGACAGACCCTCGAATGTCTCGTTCAGATTCTGCTGGGGATTACTTTACGGAGGAAGGTTTAGATTATGATGAAGAGCAGCAGCAAGGGCTCTTAGATGGCGACGAAGCTTTCGATGGTCGGACCCCGGTGAGTCTAGCAATTTGGAAAGGGGTATAATGACTGACGGTTTCTCCTTTGCCAGCTAGACAGAACAATAGATCGGATTGGAATGGGCAGCTACCAATGGACCTTGCTATCACTCTGTGGGCTCGGTACGTCCCAGTAACCACTGGCTCAGGTACAGATGCTCAAGTCGAGACTACAGGCTGGATGGCCGATAATGTTTGTGCTTGCTCATTCCCTATGACGTATATTACTGAGGGCTGGGACAGATGTGGATTCAGGCCATAGCCATCGTTCTTCCAAGGGTCCAACGGCACTATGATGGTACGCTCAAGCTCGACGTGAACGTTAGGAGAAACTGACGACGGTCTGTAGTGTCTGATGCCTACATAGGAGCTCTGTCTTCGTCAATGTTTGCAGGGATGATGCTCGGCGCTATCGGCTGGGGTACCTGTGAGTAATCAGCGACGTTCCAGTTATTGACCAGAGCTGACTGAATCCAGGTTCCGACTTGATGGGTCGGATAACGGCGTTCAACGCCACTCTGTTCTTCACAGCCGTTTTTGGCATCTTAGCATCACTTTCGAACTCTTTCTTCACCCTATGCCTAGCTCTGTTCTTCCTAGGAAGCTCAGTAGGGGTAAGTGCCTACACATACTGCTCTTGTTCGAAGGCTTATCCTGCTACAGGGTTCAATGCCAACAGATGGGACGCTGCTGCTTGAGCATATGCCCAAATCGAAGCAGTACCTCGTAACGGCCCTCTCCGTGTTTTTCTCGGTGGGCGCTGTCTTGTCAGCTGTGATAGGTCTTCTCGTTATCCCCCCAACACTCTTGCCTGGCCGGTGCAGAGACACCCTGTGATCCATCCAAGGATAACCTGGGATGGAAATACCTCTTGATAACCCTCGCCCTATTGGTATGTCGAGAGCCCCTATCCTGTCGCCTCAACTGAAACTGAATTTGTTGTAGACCCTCTTCATGTTCCTAGCACGAATGGTCTTCTTCAGACTGCACGAATCTCCAAGATACCTTGTCTCAGCCGGTCGACCACAGGACGCTATCAAGTCTCTCCAGCTCATCTCGCGCTTCAACGGCTCAGAGATGGAGGTCGAGTTGGACGACGTTCGGGACCATCATCACCCAGAGGAGCAAGCCGCTCTCCAAGCATCCCTATCTGGCTCTCCAGCACCCAAGTTAGTAACACCACCGACTCCGCAACGAGCAACATCTCGTACAGTGCTATTCGACGCTGCTGTGGACCTGGAAGGAGGAGGAGCAGGAGGAAGCAGGGGATCAAATGAACCTGTGTACGCTTCTATTGGCGAAACACCTGCTCTTGGATCTAGGGCGGCCTCTGTCGACGGAACTCGACCGCTTCAAGCGAGTCCTGTTGAGGAAGAGGGTCTAGGACAATACCCGCAATATACCACGACATCCGCCGTCGACCCCAGCCACCCTGACTATCAACCTCCTGTGATACCACGTAGACCGCGACCATCCCATATGCGACGACAGTCATCTGCTGCTTCTCGCCGAAGTCGAGCATCTGTATACGAACAAAAGTTCTTCTGGGCTCTTCCTCATGCTGTGCGGAAACCTTTGTGGGCGTGGTGGGATCGTGTCATGAGCGTGCTCAGTCCGGAGTGGTTGAGGACGACGTTACTGGTGTGGGGAGCTTGGTGGTCAATGAGCTTGGGTTAGTGTCTCTCTCGCCCAGTTGTGGCTTTACCAACTAACAATCTTGAACTTCTTTCTTTTTGTACAGCGTATACCATGTTCAATGTATTCCTGCCGAAACTCCTTGAAACCGGGACGACCCTTGAACCTGAGCTCTCGTCTGCATCTCCAAAAGCACTCGAAGCCAGCTTGTGGGATGTGGTGATCTTCACTATAGGAGGGTGTCCTGGGGCAATCGTGCGTCCAATCTGCTTGTTCTCCAGCTCCTCCCATCTGACTATCTGCCTGCTCTTCTCCTCTCATCCGTAATACACGCCTCTGTGCTGCTGTCGAACAGCTCGGAGCCTACCTGATCGAGTCACGTCTCGGTCGACGTTGGTCATTAGCGGGAAGCACGCTCATTACTGCGTTCTTCTGCATGGTGTTTGCGATGGTGACGAGCCCGTGGGCTATCCGAGCCAGCACTGTCGGAATTAGCTTAAGTGCAACCGTATGTCCATTCCACCATGAGCTTCTTACCGGCCATTGACGATCCCATTCTGCAGGCCATGTGGGCGGTGTTGTACGGCTGGACTCCCGAGATCTTTGCCACTTCGGTGCGAGGAAGCGCATGTGGCATTGCCTCTGCTTTGTCTCGGATGTGAGTACTGTTCTCTCCTACGTCTTCTGCCTACTTACTGACCGTGGTTGACTACAGAGGTGGAATGATCGCACCAATATTGGGCGGAATTCTTTTGATGATGAGCCGAACCTTGCCTGTGTATACCAGTGTTGTCGTCTTTCTTTTTGCCGCTGTCTGTGTGGTGATGCTCAAGGAGGAGCCGAGAGGAACATCTGGGCCAGGAGGTGTTGACAAGGAGGGATCTCGGCCTTTGGCAGTGCATTGATGACCTATCTGAACCGTCCTGTTTCTCCGTCGACTTGTGTCTTTCAACGGATGGTTGTGAACCTATTTATGTCCAGATTAATGTGTATTGTAGACCATGTATTATATATGATCCATAAGTCTATCTTGGCCGCCTGCTCAGTTTTTGTACTGTTTGCAGATGAACTGTTTCTACGTTGGGACCGGCCTCGGGGGGCCAATAACCACTGGGTTCGCGATTGCGATCTGAATCCCACTTCTCATCCCCAATTCCACGGTCAGTACTACGCTTATAAGAACCAAACATCAGGCTAACGTCGCTTTCCAGCTCAACTCGTCGCACCTAAGGTGCCCCATTGAGATCGCTGCTCCCACTAGACTAAGGTTGGCATCGGCTGCATCGTATCAAACTTTACAGTACAGCACTGGCAGCACGTGCCACCTGGGGCGTTGAGCGCCCGTAGCTGGCCGTTGACCAATGCTGGGTTTTATCCTCTTGACCCATCTAAAGAGCCCTTATGCCCCAAGAGGAACCTCAGGCACAGCTGCAAGACGGTCCACCGAAGACTGTTGAGCGGAATCCATTCAGGAATCCAGAATATCTGCGAGGATTGGCGCGTGCTGCGCCTTCTCGTACTACAAATCCTTTCTTGATTGCAACCCCAGGTGAGTTGGGCTACCTTTCATGCTATGTCGATTCTGAAGTATAGACGCTGCAGTGGCGGAACCAACACAAACGAATGCACCAGCAGCACCGACGGGTCACCCGCACGAGGCGAGCGGTGAGTCCCTCGATTTTTCCATGATCGACGATCACCCAAGCTAATTTGAACCCCAATAGGCGACGGAAGAGTCCACCAAGATTATGGCCCGGTGGTCAGTATTGAACATGTGGGGATCGCCTTTTCAGGGATCAATTACGGTAGGCACAAGGCAGGACTCACAGAATGACGACGGTGAACTCACGCGCGGTTTCCATTAGGCAATGTTACGCAGATTGACGAATTCAATGTCCTTCGAAACCTTCCAATCCATCCAGACATCAGTGGCCATCTCAGCGAGTACTTTCCCGAAAGCAGGGCCGACGATGAGGCAAGCATTCTGCAGTGGATCGACTGCCGCCATGCACCAGAGCTGGTACTCTGTGTGCTTGGAAAGGTCGGGGTGGGCAAGTCGACGTTAGCAAAGCACCTTGCCACGGGACTCGAGAAGGATAAACGCCTTGCTGCGAACATCTTCCTTGGGTTTGCTCTTCCCGACTGGAGCCCCGAGTTGGTGGTTAGGATGGCCGCAGGTCAGCTGTGTGGAGCGTTCCCAACCCTCACGCGAACTGTCTGCGAAGCCATTCGCCGCGATGTCAATCCTTCTGTCTCTCTTGAGACAAGGATCCAGACCCTCATTCTGGAACCTATCCGCTCGCTTGGTCTTCCCCACCCGCTCGTGATACTGCTGGATGCCCTCGATCAATGGGCACCTCACCCTGTCCTCATCAAGGCTCTCGCCTGTCTCACCACCGAAACGAATCTTGTCCGGTTTATTGTGCTTGGACGACCAGGCTTGGAAGATCGTTTCCAGGATGTCTCATTCAGAAGACAAGACCTTCCAGACGTTGTGGAAAGCATCATGAGGAAGTACTTCAAGGGCCGGTTCGATCAAGTGCGGTGGGAGTACGGACGCAAGCCTAGTGCCCAAACCATCAACCAATTGGTGGACAAGGCCAATGGCCTCTTCATCTGGAGTTCTACGGTTTGCTCTCTTCTGGAAGACGAGCTGAGCTGTCCAAACCCTCATGAGACCCTCACGGCCATTCTCCAAGCACGGCAAAGTGTGGATGACGACAACATCCTGGCGAAATTGTACCACGATGCCATTAACCTGCGGTTCCCCAAGCCTGACCACAAAGCAAAGCTCAAGGTGTTCCTAGGAGCGGTGCTGACCCTGCAAGAGCCTCTACCCATTGCTGCATTCGCATCCATGGTGTCGATGGCGGCCCCTGTCATTCGAAAAATCCTGGCTGATCTTCGCCCTCTGGAGACTGGGCAAATGCGGGACGAGCAGGTCGTGGTGTATCCAGCCTCGCTGAGATTCCACCTGTCCTTTCTGGAGTACCTTCAGAGTACGAACACTCCCCCCAATGTTGCATTCCCTGTTGATATCTTCGCATCGCACTCTCGGCTGGGCAAATCTTGCCTTGAGGAACTGCGCCGTCCTTTGTCCTCTCTCCCACCTCCTTTCGTAATTTCTCTCCAAAAGTACGCGACGAGGTATTGGCCAACCCATATCGCCCACGGCACACCGTCCGTGAGCCCCACTTCCGATATCGAATGGAAGGCTACGCCGCACTTTTCCATTTTGGACGGTCTGTCTCTCGCACAGTGGCAATTTTGGTCCTCGACATATCTCCAGCCTGCCCACCCTGGTTCATCCCTAGAACCGAGCTCTGCTCACAAGGCATCAGCAACGCCAACTGGCGACACCCCCCAGTACTTTGTCTCTCACGTCGCCGAGTTACTGCTTCAAACCCCCATGGCTGCAACTATCCACAGTGCAATCGCCGTGGCAGAAGTGGCCGTTCGACTACAGCATCACAGCTCAGACGCCTGGCTACAGCTGGGAACTGCATATCATCATGCGACTCAAATGAATGCATCAATCAGCTTTCTGGATAGCGCGGTGCGAGCGTGTCGCAACGCAATTGATCTAGGGGGCAAAGGGGAACATATATCCTTTGCGACGTTACTATTGGCCAAGTGTCTCGGGCAGCGATTTGCCCATGTTGGCGTTAGGGAAGATCTCGAGGAGGCCATTTCACTGCAGAGAGGGGTGATGCTTGCAACATCTCGGGGCAACCCCAACCACGCAATGTCACTCAACAACCTGGCCCTTTCCCTTCACGCCCTTTTTGGGCTAACCGGTGCTACTGAACTCCTACGCGAGGAAATCATTCTCCTTCGAGAGGCTTTGTCATTATGGCCTTCAGGCAACCCCAATCGCGCCCTTGCTCTCAACAACCTGGCCAACTCTTTGACCCACTCTGAGTTGACAGATGCTGCCGAGAACTTGGAAGAAGCAATTGAACTTCTTCGAGAAGCCCTATTATTATGGCCATCGGGTCACCCATACCGCACAACATCCCTTGATAACCTTGCTAAAGCACTTCACTCTCAATTCAGGATCACAGGAATCATCAAGAACCTGGAGGAGGCTCTCGTGCTTTTTCGAGAAGCGCTGTTGCTACGGCCGTTAGGCCACCCGGACCATGCCCTTTCCCTCAACAACCTGGGTGGCTGCCTTCAAGCTCATTTTGAGTTGACAGGATCTACAGAGAGCCTGAATGAGGCAACCATTCTGCTTCGCGAAGCATTGTCACTATGGTCATCAGGTCATCCACAGCGCGCATCATGTCTCAACAATCTAGCCAACTGCCTTCAGTCTCATTTTGAGCTGACAGGCACAGCTGAGATTTCGGATGAAGCAATGGAGCTTCTGCAAGAAGCATTACTGCTATGGCCACCTGGTCACTCAGGCCGCCCTCTTGCGCTTGGTACTCTCGGCAACACCCTTTACGCTCATTTCAAGACGACGGGCATTGCTGAGAGCCTGGACAAGGCAATTGTGCTTCTTCGAGAAGTGCTATTGCTCCGACCATCAGGCCATCCACTCCGTGTCATTTCCCTCAACAACCTAGCCGTGGCTCTTCACTCTCAGTTCGAGCTGACAGGAGTTGCCGAAACCCTGGAAGAAGCAATAGCCTTTCTTGAAGAAGCGATGTCGCTATGGCCTCCAGATCACCCAGAACGTAGAATATCTCTCACCATCTTGGCCAGCTCCCTTGGGTCGCAATTCAAGCTGACAGGCACTATCAAGACCCTGGACAAGGCTATTGCGATCCACCGTGAAGCATTATTACTTCGGCCGTCAGGTCACCCACACCGAGCCATTTCCCTCAACGATCTAGGCGAATCTCTTCACTCTCATTACGAGGTGACAGGAGCCACTGAATCCCTGGACGAATCAATCATTCTTCTCCAAGAGGCATTGTCACTATGTCCGTCAAATGACCCAAACCGCTCAACGTTTCTCAATGTCCTGGCCATCTCCTTTGTGTCGCACTTCAGGAAGACGGGTGCTTCTGTGAGCCTGGACAGTGCCATTGTGCACTTTCGCGAAGCATTGCTGCTACGACTGTCGGGTCATCCGCACCGCCCCGCTTCACTCCTCAACCTGGCCTACACCCTTCGATGTCATTTCGATTTGACAGGCACTGCTGAAAGCCTAAATGAATCAATCACATTCAATAGAGAGCTGTTACTGCTATGGCCGTCAGGTCATCCAAACCACGCCATTGCCCTCAGCAACCTGGCTATTGCCCTACAGGCCTCTCACACGCTGACAGGCAACGTCGAGGTCCTGGAAGAGGCTAAGTCGCTAGAATTGCTAGCTGCGGAGGCCGGGAAATAGTTTCCTTCATATTCTAGCACTCATCCGATAGGCAGACCTTCGACTTTATTTATGATCATCATGACTCTCGATTCGGTAACCTACTTAGTACAGTACCTTTTCATCGTGTACCACTTGGAAGAAAGCTTTATCTGCGTATATGTATTGACTCTTCGTTGAATTAGAGATTATGTATGAGTATGCTAATGCAGACTGATTGCTCATTGGGATGGACTCACTACCAACCACCTATACGGAGAAACATTCTGTTGATTGGTCCATAATCCGAATTTTGGTGTGCTTGCGCCACGTTCGGCGCTTATCGAAGCCTAACCCTACAACAGGCACTGCCACATGCCTTCCGCCGTTCCATGCGCGCTTGGCCCCTGATCGTTCTTTTCCTTCTCGTCCCAATCTCTTGCTCCTCAAGTTCTGCACTCCAACGAACTTTCAATGTCTCTGCTCCTAACGGGCCCCCGTGACGCTGTCTTGCTCCGAGTCAATTCCGTCGCTGATATACGGAACAAATTGTCACGGTCCTCGTGTCCTGTCCCATGCCTCCCAGTTGTCTTCAGTGGTCAAGCCGCTGAGGGGCGATGGCAGGGTTCTATTGTATTGGAGCTCACGCAAGGCGTAGACTAAGTCTCGAAGCTTGAGGTCATCAAACGCCAGGCATGGCTGGGGTCTCTCCATGACGCTATCATGGTGTAGAGACGTGGTACGTGAAGAAGAACAGGGAGACCATACCAATCCTCAGCTTTTGGGTACGTGTATTAATGGTGCTGGCTGAATCAGGAGAGCTGAAATCTTGTTGTTCGTCCTTGCTCCTTCGCTTGGTCCTGAGGGAATCGAGTTAACGTCCTGGACATCCAGGGATTACCTCGGATGAAAATCATGATAGCTCTCGATAAAACTCCAATTATTGGTTCGTTTACAACTCCTATCGTCATGCCCAGTTGAGCGTTCATTGATTTTAGAATATGTTCATGTTCTTAGCAAGAACGCTCTACTTCTGCCTCTGCGAATCCTCCAAGATACCTTGTTTCAGTTGGTCGACCACAGGATACGATCAAGCCACTCCAGGTCATCACGCTCTTCAACGGATCGGAGATGGCGGTAGAATTGGACAACGTTTGGGATCACCCAGAGGAGGGGGGGAGGGGCCAGTCGGAGTGGGATTCGTGGATCCGATGAAGCTGCGTACGCTTCTGGCGGGAAAACGGCCACCCGCTGGCCTAGGGCTCGTTGAGGAAGATAGTCAAAGACAGCCTCCACCGTACACCGGTACATCACCTGTCGCCCCCAGCGATCCTGCCGTTCAGCCCACATCGATCGCAACCTGCTCATGCGCGAAGACGGTCATCTGTTGCATCCCGTTTAGGCTCCTCCTGACGCCGTACGGAAACCTTTGTGGGCATGACCGATCGCGTTATGAGAGAGCTCAGTCCAGGGTGGCTGAGGGCGACGTTGTTGGTACGGGGAGCCAGGTGCTCCATACGCTCCAGTACGCTTCTCTCTTGTTGCGTCGTGGTTGAGATAACTAACAAGGATGTGCTTTTGCCGGTTTGTACAGCTCACACCATGTTCAACGTGTTTCTACTGAAGCGCCTCGAATACGGGACAACCCTCGAACCTGAGCTCTCGTCCGCATCGCCGAAAGGGCTACAAGACGCTTTGTAGGATGTGGTGATCTTCATCGTAGGAGGGTGTCCAAGGCCAATTGTGCGTTCCTTATCTTTTTATTCTCTGTTTCTTGTCATTTGACTATTTTCAGGCTCCATTCCTCGCATCCCTGTTGCACGACTTTGCTATGCTCCCAATCCGCTCGGGGTCTACCTGATCGAGTTCCGTCTTGCTCAATGCTGGTCCTTAGCAGGAAGCACCAGCATCACTACCTTCTTCCGCCTGGTCTTTGCAATGGTGACGAGTTCCTGGGATATCGGATCCAACATGGTTCAAATCAGTTTGCATGCAACCGTATGTTCGTTCCACCGCCCTCTCATTTCTTGCTCATAACGCTCTCGTTTCGTAGGCCAAGCATTGCACGGTTGGCCTCCCAAGATCTTGCCTTCTTCCGCAAGAGGAAATTCTGGTGACGCTGGTCATCGAATGTACGTCACGTTCCCACCTATATTTCGTTCCGATACTGACAATGCATTTATACAGAGGTGGAATGATGCTGCCAATTCTGGCCGGAATCTTCTTGACGACCGACCGAACTCTGCCTGTGTCTACCAGCGTTATCGTATTCCTCTTTGCAGCTATCTGCTTGGTTATGCTCAAGGAGGAGCTGAGAGGAAAGTCTGGGCCAGGGGGTGGAGGAGGTCAGTCGGTCTTTGGCCGTGCATTGAATACCGATCGTCCTACTTCAATCACTGTCTACCTGGTCAGTGTCGTTCATGCATGATTGTAAACCTATTTACGTCCAGATTAATGTGCACTGTAAACCATGTACAACATGCTCCAGAATTCTATCCTGATTTTCTTTCGTTGGGCGATCGGCCTGGTTATAAACGTTTGGTATCTTGGAACGACTTTGAGTGCAGATGGCGCTTGTAAGGATCCGGGGGCGTTAACCGCTATCGTTTCGATGATGGCCTATAAAGTATCCAAAACCCCAGTTTCGCGGTGAGCACTAAGCTCATGGGAATCAGACTTGAGGCTTAGGTTGCTTCTCAGCTCAACATGTCGCACCATCTTTCTTGGATCTTCCAGGATTATTCACTGTCCCTCTTTGAGTTGGCTGGCAGCATCGGGAATATCTCGTCAAATTCTACAGCAGGCACGTGCCACCCGGGGCGTTGAGCGCCCATCGTCGACAACTGATGTGCTTTGTGTCTTACACCCATCTAAGGACCTCCAATGTCCCAAGAGCAAGGCAAGGCGCAGGATTCTGGGTTGCAAGATGGCCCACCGACGGCGATTGAGCGGAATCCATTCAGGAATCCGGAATATCTGCGAGGGTTGACGCTTGCTGCGCCTTCTGGTGTTACAAATCCGTTCTTGATTGCGTCCCCAGGTGAGTTGAGCTGCGTTTCTTGCTATGCTGATTCTGAATTATGGACGCCGTAGCGGTCGAACCAGCGCGAACCAACGCACTAGAAGCACCGACAGGTCGTCCGTACGAGGCAAACGTCGATACCCTTGGTCTGATTATCTCCTGCTTAATGATCACGCAAGCTGACTGTGCTTCTCTAGACAGCGGAGGAGTCGACCAGCAGGGGTGTGGCCCCATCGTAAACATTGAACATGTGGGGATTGCCATTACAGGAATAAATTATGGTAGGCGCAAGGCAGGACTCACAAAGTGACGATGGTGAACTGATATGTGCTTTCCATTAGGCCATGTTACACAGATTGACGAATTCAACGTCCTTCGCAACCTCCCCATCCATCCAGATATTAGTGGTCATCTCAGCGATTACTTTCCTGAAAGCAGGACGGACGACGAAGCAAGCATTCTACAGTGGATCGACTCTCGCCATCCACCAGAGCTCGTCCTCTGTGTGCTTGGAAAGGTTGGGGTGGGCAAGTCGACGCTGGCGAAACACCTCGCCACGAGGCTTGGGAAGGACAAGCGCCTTGCTGCAAACATCTTCCTCAGCTTTGCTCTTCCCGACTGGAGTCCTGAATCCGTCGTCAGGATGGCCGCAGGTCAGCTGTGCGGAGCGTTCCCAACACTCACTCGAGCGGTCTGCGAAGCTATTCGCCTTGATGTGAATCCTTCCGTCCCTCTTGAGGCAAGGATTGGAAAACTTTTCCTGGATCCCATTCGGTCACTTGGTCTCCCTCACCCACTCGTAATACTTCTGGATGCCCTCGATCAATGGGCGCCTCATCCCATCCTCATCAAGGCTCTCACCTGTCTCACCACCGAAACCCATCTTGTCCGTTTTGTTGTTCTTGGACGACCAGGCCTGGAAGATCACTTCCAGAACGTCTCGTTCAGAAGATACGCACTCCTGGACGTTGTGGAAAGCGTCATGGGGAAGTACTTCAGGGAACGGTTCAACCAAGTGCAATGGGAGCACGGGCGCAAGCCCAGCGCCGAAACCATCGACCAGTTGGTAGACAAAGCCTCTGGACTGTTCATCTGGAGTTCGACACTTTGCTCGATTCTAGAAGACGAGCTCAGCTGTCCAAACCCACACAAGACCGTCACGGCTATTCTACAATCGCAGCAAAGCGTAGACGATGACAACATCCTCGCGAAATTGTACCACAACGCCATCAACCTGCGGTTCCCGAAGCCTGACCATAAGGTAAAGCTCAAGGTGTTCCTCGGAGCGCTGCTGGCTCTGCAGGAGCCCCTCCCTATTGGCGCCTTTGCATCCTTGGTGTCAATGGCAGCCCCTGTCATTCGCAAGATCCTGGCTGATCTTCGTCCTCTGCAGACTGGGCAAATGCAGGGCGACCAGGACACGGTGTATCCAGCCACGCTGAGATTCCACCTGTCCTTTCTGGAGTACCTTCAGAGTACGGACACTCCCCCCGATGTTGCATTCACTATCGATATCTTCGCATCACACTCCCAACTGGGCAAATCTTGTCTTGAGGAGCTGCGCCGCCCTTTATCCTCTCTCCGACCTCCTTTCGCAAACACTGTCCAAAAGTATGCGTTGCGGTATTGGCCGACCCACATCGCCCACGGCACACCGCCTGTGAGCCCCACTTCCGATACCGAATGGAAGGCTACGCCGCACTTTGCCATTTTGAATGGCTTGTCTCTCGCACAATGGCAACTTTGGTCCTCGGCATATCTCCAGCATCTCCACGCTGGTTCATCCCTAGAACCGAGCGGCTCTGCTCAAGAGGCGTCCGAAACGCCGACTGGTGATACCCCCCAGTACTTTGTCTCTCGTGTCGCCGGGTTACTCCTTGAAAGCCCCACGGCTGCAACTATACACAATGCAATGGCAGTGGCAGAAGTGGCCGTTCGACTACAGCATCAAAGCTCAGATGCTTGGCTACAACTTGGAACTGCGTACGATTATGCGACACAAGTAACTGCATCACTCGGCCTTCTGGATACCGCGGTGCGAGCATGTCGCCATGCGGTTGATCTATGGGGCGAAAGGGAAGATATATCCTCTGCGATGTTATCATTGGCCAAGTGTCTCGGGGAACGATTCACTTTTTTTGGCCGTAGGGAAGATCTCGAGGAGGCCATTTCGCTGGGGAGCACAGTGATGCTTGCAACACCGCGGGACGACCCCAACTATGCAGTGTCTCTCAACAACCTGGCCGCCTCCCTTCACTCTCTTTTCGAGCTGACAGGTGCTCCTGAGGCCCTTCTCGAGGAAATCAAGCTTCTTCGAGAGGCATTGTCCTTATCGCCTTCAGGCCACCCGGATCGCGCCCTCGTTCTCAACAACCTGGCCAACGCCTTGACTCACTCTGAACTGAAAGGCACCAAGGAGAACTTGGAAGAAGCAATTGAACTTCTTCGAGAAGCCCTACTGTTATTGCCATCGGGACACCGACACCGCACAATGTTTCTCGACAACCTGGCTAACGCACTTCACTCTCAATTCGGAACCACAGGCAATACCAAGAGCTTTGAGGAGGCCCTCGTGCTTTATCAAGAAGCACTGTTGCTACGGCCGTCAGGTCATCCAGAACATGCAACTTCCCTCAACAACCTGGGCAGCTGCCTTCGATCTCATTTTGAGTTGACAAGAGCTGTAGAGCATCTGGATGAGGCAATCTTTCTTCTGCGTGAAGCGTTGTCGCTTTTGCCGTCAGGTCACCCGCGGCGCGCAATATTTCTCAACAATCTGGCCAACTCTCTTCAGTCTCATTCCGAGCTGACAAGCAATACTGAGAGCTTGGATGAGGCGATCGAGCTTCTGCAAGAAGCACTATCGCTATGGCCACCCGGTCACGCAAACCGCACTCGAGCTCTCGGTATACTCGGCATCACCCTCTACTCATATTTCAAGATGTCAGGCAATCCCGAGAAATTAGACGGTGCTATTGCGTTGTTTCGGGAAGCATTATTGCTCCAGCCATCAGGCCATCCACTCCGCCCCCTTTCCCTCAACAACCTGGCGAACTCCCTCGAGTATCATTCCGAGCTGACAGGAGCTACTGACAGCCTGGATGAGGCACTCGTTCATAGTCGAGAAGCATTATCGCTATGGCCGTCAGATCATCCGGACCGTGCATCACCTCTTAACATCTTGGCCAACTCCCTTGTCTCGCGATCCAAGCTGACAGGTTCTACCGAGACTCTGGGCGAGGCCATTGTGTTTTATCGCGAAACCCTGTCACTTCAACCGTTAGGTCACCCAGAACGGGCCCTTTCCCTCCACAACCTAGCTCACTCCCTTCACTGTCTTTTCAATGTGATAGGTGCTGCTGAGACCCTAGGCGAAGCAATCATTCTTCTTCAAGAAGCATTGTCGCTATTGCCTTCAGGTCATCCAACCCGCCCAATGTCTCTAAACATTTTGGGCATATGCTTGCAGTCGCAATTTAAGGTGACGGGTTCTTCTGTGAGCTTGGACAATGCCATTGTTATCTCTCGCGAAGCGCTATCACTACAACCGTCAGGACACCCACACCGCGCCGCTTCACTCGTCAATGTGGCCTACAACCTTCGGTCTCAATTCGATCTGACGGGCACTGCTGAAACCCTAGACGAAGCAATCATTCTTCTTCGAGAAGCAGTGTCACTGTGTCCGTCGGGTCACCCACACCACGCTGTTTCCCTCGCTAACCTGGCCTCGGCCCTCGAGGCTTCTCACAGGTTGACAGGCAATATCGAGATCCTGGAAGAGGCAGATTCGCTAAAAGTGTTAGTTATAGAAGCTGCGCAGTAGTTTTACGCATTACCATTCATCCATGGCCGGACCTCAGACTTTTATCTACGATCGTCGTTACTCTCGACTCGGCTAACGAGATAGTACAGTACCTTGGCATCATGTACCACTTGGAAGTACGCTTCATTTACGAGTTCATTGAATTGGATTGGTATTGACGTGATGGGGGGAAGCGAAGTCAAGAGTAGAACTATGTTGACCATGATGCGGTAGATGAGGGTAGATAAATCAAGATGCTGAGATCGTTCGATATCGCCTGTAAGAAGAACTGGCGTTGAGTTGTATCTGAGGATCTGATAAGATAATGGAGTGAATTATGTAGAATGTTTGGCCTGATATACACACCGTCGCAAGGTGTGTTACATAGATTGAACTGTAGATGTTGGCCTCACCTTTACAGAAAGAGCGCACAAGCATCCCAACGAGACAGCTGCACTTGGAAATGTCAACTCGTGTTGTGGCCAGCAGAATGCCTTGCAACTTGCCTTCAACCATCATGGCCGAGATGGGCGCTAATCGAAGCCTAACCCTATTTTGACAGTGGGCACTGCCACACCCTTCTTGCCCGTCATTCTCTCAACATTCTCTCTCTTCTCTTCGTCACCGCCCATCGAGCAGCCAATTCCTGACGTCCTTGCTCTTGCACTCTGGCAAATTTCGACCATTTCTGCTCCTAAAGAGTCTCAATTGTCCACTGCTCTGGCCTGATTTCGCGACCAAGACACGGGCATGATGACTTTAAGCTTGAAGGCTCAGTCCACGTCTTGCGCCACCTCCCAAACAACAGACCATGCGTGGCATTGGTTTCTCCATGATGCTGTGTCGACGCGATGCGAGGCTGGAAAGGGGAGCGGTCTCGATCTTCAGCGTTTGGCTACGTACTTACATTGCATATGTTGTCTGCAGCGGGAGAGCTGAAATTGTATCATCAGTTCTTGCTCCTTCGCTCAGTCCTGGGGGAATCGAGTCAACATCCATCCAAGGATAACCTAGGACGGAAACGATGGCTCTCGCTGACCCTGCCGTTAGTGGTTCGTTTACAGCCCTCTGTCGTAATACGCAACTAATCTTGGGTTAATTACAGACACTGTTCATGTTCCTAGCAAGAATAATCGACGTCAGCCTTCACGAATCCCTGTTTCAGCTGGTCGACCACAAGGGGCTATCGAGTCCCTCCACCTCATCTCGCGCTTCAGCGGCTCGGAGATGACAGTCGAATTGGACTACATTCCGGATCGCCCAGAAGAGGAGGAGGAGGAGGAGGAGGAGGAACCAGTCGGGGTGGGAGTCGAGTGTCCGACGAATCTGCGTGCGCTGCTACCGGCGAAGCACACGCTCTTGAGGCTAGTTTCGTCGCGTGAGCTAGTCAAGGACAACCTCCACCATAGAATGCTACATTGGCTAGCGATCCTAACGCTCAATTCACACCTCTCACAATTTCACATCGACTGCAATCAATCGTGAAGACAGTTGCCATCTGTGCTCTTCCTCCCGCTGAACGAAATCCTCTCGCATTTCAACCGGTCAGAGATGGAGGTCGAGTTGGATGATGTTTGGGAACACCATCACCCAGAGGAGCAAGCTGCCCTCCAAGGATCCCTATCCGTCGCACCAGCCAAGCTGGCAACACCACCGGCACACCAACGGGCAACGTCTCGGACAGTACTGATCGAGGAAGTCGGGGTGGGAACAGGGGATCAAGCGAACCCGTGTACGCTTCGACTGGAGAAACACCTACTCTTGGATCTAGAGCGGCTTCTGTTGACGGAGGTCGACCGCTTCAAGGACTCCAGTCGAGGAAGACGGCTCAGGACAACACCCGCCATATGCCACGACATCTGCCGTCAATCCCAGTGACCCTGACTATCAACGTCCCGCAACACCATGTACACCGCGACCACCCCATCTGCGAAGACAGTCGTCTACTGCATCTCGCCGAAGTCGAGCATTGCTGGACGAACAGATGTTTTGCTGGGCTCTTCTTCGTGCTGTGCGGAAACCTTTGTGGGCGTGGTGGGATCGCGTTACGAGTGCTCGGTCCGGAGTTGTTGAGGACGATATTGTTGGTGTGGGGAGCTCGGTGGTCAATGAGCTTAGGTTCGGTTCTCCCTCATTGCGTCATCTCTGGCTGGCTGGCTGACTGTCGTTCCGCACAGCGTATACCATGTTCAACGTCTTCCTTCCAAAGCTCCTGGAAACTGGGACGGCCTTGGAACCTAAGCTCTCGTCGGCACCTCCAAAAGGGCTCGAAGGCAGCGTGTGGGATGCGGCGATCTTCACCATAGGAGAGTGTCCCGGGGCAATCGTGTGTTCCTTCTATTTGCTTCCTGGCCCATCCCGTCTGACTATCTTCTTGCTCACCTCCTCCTATCCTGTTGTATGACTTGGTTGTGGCCTCAATCAGCTCGGAGCCTACCTGATCAAGTCACGTCTCGGTCCACGTTGGACGTTGGTCAATGGCGGGAAGCACGCTCATTACTGCGTTCTTCTGCATGTTGTTCGCGATGGTAACCAGCCGATACCAGTGTTGTCGTCTTTCTCTTTGCCGCAGTCTGTGTGGTGATGCTCAAGGAGGAGCCGAGGGGGGCGTCTGGGCCAGGAGGTGTTGAGAAGGAGGGAGGTCGGCCGTTGGCGGTGCATTGATGACCGATGGTCCTGTTTCTCCATTGACTTGGTCGGTGTCTTTCAACGGATGACTGTGAGCCTATTTATGTCCAGATTAATGTGTATTGTAGACCATGTATTATACAATCCAGAAGTCTATCTTGACTGTCTTGCGTTACCCACTCAGTTTATGTACCGTTTGCAGATGAACTGTTTGGACAGGACAAATAGTAATCCCTTGGTTCATGATCATGATAGCAGTCTAAACTCTGCTTCAAGGCCCAATCCGGTGGTGAGTGCTACGCTTATAAGAAACAGACATCCGTCTGATGTCGCTTTACAGCTATACTTGTTGTGCCGCCTATCCCATAACCTTCCTGGATCTACCTCGTTGAGATCTCTGTTTCCACTAGATTGGCGTCGGCACCCTATCCAATTCTACAGCAGCACGTGCCACCTGGGGGCATTGATCGCCCGTGGTTGACTGTTGACCACTGCCGGACTTTGTCCTCGACGCCCATCTAGAGAACCCTAATGCCCCAAGACGAACGCCAGGCCCAGCTACCAGATGGTCCACCAAGGACTGTCGAGCGGAATCCCTTCAGGAATCCAGAATATCTGCGAGGATCGGCGCTTGCTGCGCCTTCTCGTGCCACAAATCCATTCTTGACTGCAACCCCAGGTGAGTTGAGCTACCTTTCTTGCCGTCTCAATTGTGAAGTATAGATGCTGCAGTGCCGGAACCAACACAAACAAATGCACCAGCAGCACCGACAAGTCGGCAGTACGAGGCGAGCGGTAAGGGCCTCGGTCTGACGATGATCCATGATCATGCAAGCTGATTGACTCCGATAGGCGATGGAGTAGTCCAACACCAGGAGCAGGGCCCGGTGGTTAATATCGAACATGTGGGGATTGCCATTACAGGGATAAATTACGGTAAGCGCAAGCCAGGACTCACAGCATGACGACGGTAACTCACATGCGCTTTCCATTAGGCCATGTTACGCAAATTGACGATTTCAATGTCCTTCGAAACCTTCCGATCCATCCAGACATCAGTGGTCATCTCAGCAACTACTTTCCCGAAAGCAGGCCTGACGATGAAGCAAACATTCTTCAGTGGATCGACTGCCGCCATCCACCGGAGCTCGTACTTTGTGTGCTTGGCAAGGTCGGTGTAGGCAAGTCGACGTTGGCAAAGCACCTTGCCACGGTACTTGAGAAGGACAAACGCCTGGCCGCGAACATCTTCCTCGGCTTTGCTCTTCCCGATTGGAGCGCCGAGTCGGTTGTCAGGATGGCTGCAGGTCAGCTGTGTGGAGTGTTTCCAATCCTCACGCGAGCGGTCTGCGAAGCCATTCGTCGTGATATCAATCCTTCTGTCTCTCTTGAGACAAGGATCCAGAATCTCATTCTGGAACCCATCCGATCGCTTTCCCTTCCTCATCCCCTTGTAATACTGTTGGATGCCCTCGACCAATGGGCGCCTCACCCTATCCTCGTCAAGGCCCTCACCTGTCTCACCCCCGAAACACATATTGTCCGGTTCGTTGTGCTTGGACGACCAGGCTTGGAAGATCGTTTCCAGAATGTCTCCTTCCAAATATACGACCTTCCAGACGTTCCGGAAAGCGTCATGAGGAAATACTTCAGGGAGCGGTTCCTTCAAGTGCAATGGGAGCATGGACGGAAGCCCAGCGTCGAGACCATCAACCGATTAGTCGACAAGGCCTCTGGCCTCTTCATCTGGAGTTCGACCCTTTGCTCAATCCTCGAAGATGAGCTCAGTTGTGCGAAGCCTCATGAGACTGTTGCGGCTATTCTCCGATCGCAGCAAAGCGTAGACGACGACGAGATCCTTGCGAAATTGTATCATGATGCCATCAACCTACGGTTCCCAAAGGCTGACCACAAAGCAAAGCTCAAGGTCTTCCTAGGAGCAGTGCTGGCTCTCCAAGAGCCCATCCCCATCGCAGCTTTTGCATCCATGGTGTCGATGGCGGCCCCTACCACTCGCAAGATCCTAGCCGATCTTCGCCCTTTGCAGACTGGGCAAATGAAGGATGACCAGGACATGGTCCACCCAGCGTCGATGAGATTCCACCTGTCCTTCCTGGAGTACCTTCAGAGCATGGATACTTCCCCTCATCTTGCATTCCAAGTTGATATCTTCGCATCACACTCTCAATTGGGCAAATCTTGTCTTGAGGAACTGCGCCGTCCTTTATCCTCGCGCCAACCTCCTTTTGCAAACACTGTCCAAAAGTATGCGTTGCAGTATTGGCCGACCCATATCGCCCACGGCACACCGTCCGTGAGCCCCACTTCCGATATTGAATGGAAGGCTTCGCCACATTGTGCCATTTTGAATGGTTTATCTCTCACACAATGGCAGTTTTGGTCTTCGACATATCTCCCGCCTGTCCACCCTGGTTCATCCCTAGAACCGAGTGGCTCTGCTCATGAGGCATCAGGAACATCGACTGGTGACACCCCCCAGTACTTTGTCTCTTGTGTCACCAAGTTACTGCTTGAAAGCCCCACGGCTGTAACTATACACAATGCAATCGCCGTGGCAGAGGTGGCCGTTCGACTCCAGCATCACAGCGCAGATGCCTGGCTACAGCTTGGAACCGCATACGCTTATGCGCCACAAGTAAATGCATCACTCGGCCTTCTGGATAGCGCGGTGCGAGCGTGTCGCCATGCAGTTGATCTATGGGGCGAAAGGGAACATATATCCTCTGCAATGTTGCCATTGGCCAAGTGCCTCGGAGAACGATTCACTTATTTCGGCCGTAGGGAAGATCTCGAGGAGGCCATTTCGCTGGGCAGAACAGTGATGCTTGCAGCACCGCAGGACGACCCCAACCACGTGCTGTCACTCAACAACCTGGCCGCTTCCCTTCATGATCGTTTCGAGCTGACAGGCGCTACTGAGGCCCTTCTCGAGGAAATCAAGCTTCTTCGAGAGGCATTATTGTTATGGCCTTCAGGCCACCCAGATCGCGCCCTCACTCTCAACAACCTGGCCAACGCTTTGACTCACTCTGAACTGAAGGGCACCAACGAGAACTTCGAAGAAGCAATTGAACTTCTTCGAGAAGCCTTACTGTTATTGCCATCGGGACACCGACACCGCACAATGTTTCTCGACAACCTCGCTAACGCACTTCACTCTCAATTCACGATCACGGGCAATGTGAAGAACCTGGAGGAGGCTCTCGTGCTTCATCGAGAAGCGCTGATGCGACGGCCGTCAGGCCACCCAGACCATGCCCTTTCCCTCAACAACCTGGCTGCCTGCCTTCAATCTTATTATGAGTTGACAGGAGCTGTAGAGCATCTGGATGAGTCAATCATTCTTCTGCGTGAAGCGTTGTCGCTATTGCCGTCAGGTCACCCGCGGCGCGCAATGTTTCTCAACAACCTGGCCAACTCTCTTCAGTCTCATTCCGAGCTGACAAGCAATACTGAGAGCTTGGATGAGGTGATCGAGCTGCTGCAGGAAGCACTATTGCTATGGCCACCCGGTCACGCAAACCGCACTCTGGCTCTCGGTATACTCGGCAACACCCTCTACTCCTATGTCAAGATGTCAGGCAATCCCGAGAAATTGGATGGTGCTATTGCGTTGTTTCGGGAAGCATTATTGCTCCGGCCATCAGGCCATCCACTCCGCCCCCTTTCCCTCAACAACCTGGCGAACTCCCTCGAGTATCATTCCGAGCTGACAGGAGCTACTGAGAGCCTGGATGAGGCGCTCGTTCATAGTCGAGAAGCATTATCGCTATGGCCGTCAGATCATCCGGACCGTGCATCACCTCTTAACATCTTGGCCAACTCCCTTGTCTCGCGATCCAAGCTGACAGGTTCTACCGAGACTCTGGGCGAGGCCATTGCGTTTATCGCGAAGCCCTGTCACTTCGACCGTCAGGTCACCCAGAACGCGCCCTTTCCCTCCACAACCTCGCTCACTCCCTTCACTGTCTTTTCAATGTGATAGGTGCTGCTGAGACCCTAGGCGAAGCAATCATTCTTCTTCAAGAAGCGTTGTCGCTATGGCCTTCAGGTCACCCAACCCGCCCAATGTCTCTAAATGTTTTGGGCATTTGCTTGCAGTCGCAATTTAAGGTGACGGGTTCTTCTGTGAGCTTGGACAACGCGATTGTAATCTCTCGCGAAGCACTATCGCTACAACCGTCAGGACACCCACACCGCGCCGCTTCACTCGTCAATGTGGCCTACAACCTTCGGTCTCAATTCGATCTGACGAGCAATGCTGAAACCCTAGACGAAGCAATCATTCTTCTTCGAGAAGCCGTGTCGCTGTGTCCGGCAGGTCACCCACACCATGCCACTTCCCTCGGCAACCTGGCCTTGGCCCTACAGGCTTCTCACAAGTTGACAGGCGACATCGAGGTCCTGGAAGAGGCAGATTCGCTAATACTATTAGTTGAGGAGGCTACGCAGTAGCTTTGTGTTCTACTCTCCCAATGGGGAACTTCGACTTTTATTTGTGGTCATCGCGACTCTCGATTCGGTATACTAGATATTATAGTACCTTAGCATCATGTGCCACTTGAAAGCAAGCTTCGTTTGTGTATAAATCGTGGACATTTATATTGAAGTAGAATTGTAAAGGTTCGATGGGGGAAAGTGAAGTCAAGACTAGAACCATATTGACCGTGATGCGGTGGATGAGGGTAGATAAATCAAGATGCTGAGATCGTTCGACATCGCCTGTAAGAAGGACTGGCGTTGAGTTGTATTTGAGGATCTGATAAGAAAATGGAGTGAATTGCGTAGAATATTTGGCCTGATTTACACACCATCGCAAGGTGTTTCACATAGATTGAACAATAGATGTTAGCCTCACCTTCACAGAAAGAGCACTCAAGCATCCCAATGAGACGGCTACATTTGGGTGAGGTGAGGTGGTAATGTCAACTCGTGTTGTGCCCAGCAGAATGCCCTGCAACTTGCCTGGGCACGAGCCTGGTAGGGAACGATCCCGCCCAGCGCCTCAGGCTCCACCTTCAAACAGCGTGGAGCCATCTCTCAGCAATATACGACCCTCACGAGTCACAATGATAAAGTCGACAAAGAGACAAAAGACAAGGCCCGTGAATGGGTGATGGGGTTCACTAGGAACGTTAAAACCCTCATTCCTGATATCGCACCTAACCATCCCAAGGTTAACAAACTGGAGGAGCAACCCACGAAGACGCCCCAGCCAAAGCCATGCTACGCAGACGTGGCGAAAGCTGCATCCAAGGAAGAAATTCCTTCAAAGAAGCCAGCCGCACCCCAAACTACGAAGAAGGATAACCAGGGCGTTTCCCAACGGGTTCGCGGAAACGTGGATCGTCTGGTCATCGAACTCCCTCCCGGATGCAAGCTCAGACAAGCAACTATCGACCGTCTCCGGCGCACCCACCCTGCAACTTTAAGGGACAAGATCAACGGCGTCCTAGGACATCTCTAAGAGATCACCTTCAGAGTGTCCGCGGTCCGCTTCACGACTAACAACGCATTCATCCTCACCCCCACGGCTCACTCCACCAACCTCGTCAACAAACCTGTCCTCCAGATGGGGATAGCGACAGCTATCCTCGACGCCATTTTCGACAAAGGCGAAATGGAAGGAGATGATTTGCCCATCATTTACCCTGACCGACCATGGCATTGGGTGGTTGTCAATGGTATTCCAATCAAGAATGTGGACCTCGAAGAAGACAACGTCAAACTGCGCATCCAAGAAGAGCTTGCAGACTGGAACCCGGTCATACAAGCCCACTGACCTACATATCTCGCTCATCGCTCCCGGTACCTTGTTGATAACAAGGTGCGCCTGATTGACATAGATTTCATCTCAGTGGCGATCCCTGTGCAGAACGCCCAAGATACCGCCTGCTCCGGGAAGGTGTGTAAGGTGTTCATTTACCAGAGACGTCAACGTCGATATCGATGAAGCCCTGAACATCCATTACCACGCACTAATCTATAAAAGCTACCATGAACGCTAAAGACGAAGAGAGTTATTTTCTTTCTTCTTTCTTTCTTCCTTTTTCACTCTTACTTTCCCCTTCAGACTGTACAGCTATACATTACCCGCCGAGTTACATTCGACCGTCCAACTCAGGTTGTATTTAAATAACTTAGCGCCTTACAGCTGCTTTAAATAGAAATAGAAATAAAAATTAAATAAAAAACTTGCCTGGGCGCTAATCGAAGCCTAACCCTATTTCAACAGGGGGCACTGCCACACCCGTCTTCTTGCCCGTCATTCTCTTTCTTCCCTTCGTCACCGCCCATCGAACAGCCGATTTCTGACGTCCTTGATCTTGCAACTCTGGAATGGCTTGACTATGTCTGTTCCTAACGAGTCTCAAATCTCCCACTGCTCTGGCCCAGTCCTGCTCAATTCTGTGACTGGGACACCGAACGAATATGCCTCGCACCTTTCTTGGGCAGTCGACCAGCTCAGGAGCGATGGCAGGGTTATGTTGTTTGGGAGGTTGCGCAAGACATAGGATGAGCCGTGAAGGTCAAAGCCATCGTATGCCACTGTGTGGCGGAAGTTCCTCCACGGCGATGTGTAGAGACGCGATGCAGAGCTGGACAGGGGAATGGTCTCGATCCTCAGCTTTTGGGTGCGTACTTTATACATGCTAGCTGCAGGAGGAGAGCTGACAGGGTATCATTAGTTCTTGTTCATTCGCTCAGTCCTGAAGGGATCAAGTCCGCATCCATCCAAGGATAACCTACCCCTTAGTGGTTCGTATATGGCCCCCTATCGTGATGCCCAGCTGAACGTGTATTGATTTTAGATTCTATTCATGGTCCTAACAAGAATAGTCGACTCCAGCTTCCACGAATCCCCCAAAATACCTTGTTTCAGCTGGTCGACCACAGGACCCCTCCACATCATCTTGCGCTTCAGTGGACTAGAGATGGCAGTTAAATCGCGCAACTTTCGGGATCACCCAGAGGAGGAGCCAGTCGGGGTGGCAGTCGAACGTCCGACGAACCTGCGTACGCTGCTACAAGCAATATGCTCTTGGGGCTTGTCTCGTTGGGCAAGCTAGTCAAGAACAGCCTCCACCATGCAACGCTGCATTGGCCAGCAATCCTGACTTTCGGCTCACACCTCTCACAACGCCACATTGACTGCGACCAGCCGCGAAGACAGTTTTCTGTCGCGTCCCGTCAGGTCCTCCCGCTGAACGAAATCCTCTTGCGCTTCAACGGCTCAGAGATGGAAGTCGAGTTGGATGACATTCGGGATCATCGTCACCCAGAGGAGCAAGCTGCCCTCCGGGCATCCCTATCCAGCTCACCAGCACCCAAGCTGGCAGCACCACCGACACCCCAACGACTGACGTCCCGTACAGTATTGTTCAATGCTGCTGTGGACCTGGAAGGAGGAGCAGGAGGAATTCGTGGTGGGGGCAGGGGACCAAACGAACCTGTGTGGGCTACTCCTGGAGCAACACCTGCTCTTGGATATAGAGCGCCTTCTGTCGACGGAGGTCGACCGCTTCAAGCGAATCCAGTCAAGGAAGAGGGTTCAGGACAATACACGCCGTATACCGCAACATCCGCCGGCGACGTCAGCGACCTTGACTATCAACCTCCTGCGACACCACGTCGGCTGCGATCATCCCATTTGCGAAGACAGTCGTCTGCTGCATCTCGCCGAAATCGAGCATTGGTGGATGAACGAACATTTTTCTGGGCTCTTCCGCATGCTGTGCGCAAACGCTTGTGGGCGTGGTGGAATCGCGTTACCTGGGTGGCTGAGGCCGACGTTGTTGGTGTGGGGAGCTTGGTGGTCAATGAACTTGAGTTCGTTCTTTCTAGCTGTGTCCATCCTTCACTTACAGACCGTTGCTCCGTACAGCGTACACCATGTTCAACGTGTTCCTTCCAAAGTTCTTGGAGACTGGGACGACCCTGGAACCTGAGTTTTCGTCCGCTTCTCCAAAAGGGCTTGAAGACAGTTTGTGGGACGTGGTGATCTTTACCATTGGAGGGTGTCCTGGGGCAATCGTGCGTTCCTTCTACTTGATCTCTTATCCCGTCTGATTATCTTCTTGCTCACCTCCTATCCTGTTGTACGACTTGGTTGTGGCCTCAATCAGCTCGGGAGCCTACCCGATCGAGTCACGTCTCGGTCGACGTTGGACGTTGGTCATTGGCGGGAAGCACGCTCATTACTGCGTTCTTCTGCATGTTGTTCGCGATGGTAACCAGCCGATACCAGTGTTGTCGTCTTTCTCTTTGCCGCAGTCTGTGTGGTGATGCTTCAGGAGGAGCCGAGGGGGGCGTCTGGGCCAGGAGGTGTTGAGAAGGAGGGAGGTCGGCCGTTGGCGGTGCATTGATGACCGATGGTCCTGTTTCTCCATTGACTTGGTCGGTGTCTTTCAACGGATGACTGTGAGCCTATTTATGTCCAGATTAATGTGTATTGTAGACCATGTATTATACGATCCAGAAGTCTATCTTGACTGTCTTGCGTTACCCGCTCAGTTTATGTACCGTTTGCAGATGAACTGTTTGGACAGGACAAATAGTAATCCCTTGGTTCATGATCATGATAGCAGTCTAAACTCTGCTTCAAGGCCCAATCCGGTGGTGAGTGCTACGCTTATAAGAAACAGACATCCGTCTGATGTCGCTTTACAGCTATACTTGTCGTGCCGCCTATCCCATAACCTTCCTGGATCTACCTCGTTGAGATCTCTGTTTCCACTAGATTGGCGTCGGCACCCTATCCAATTCTACAGCAGCACGTGCCACCTGGGGGCATTGATCGCCCGTGGTTGACTGTTGACCACTGCCGGACTTTGTCCTCGACGCCCATCTAGAGAACCCTAATGCCCCAAGACGAACACCAGGCCCAGCTACCAGATGGTCCACCAAGGACTGTCGAGCGAAATCCATTCAGGAATCCAGAATATCTGCGAGGATCGGCGCTTGCTGCGCCTTCTCGTGCCACAAATCCATTCTTGACTGCAACCCCAGGTGAGTTGAGCTACCTTTCTTGCCGTCTCAATTCTGAAGTATACATGCTGCAGTGGCGGAACCAACACAAACAAATGCACCAGCAGCACCGACAGGTCGGCAGTACGAGGCGAGCGGTAAGTGCCTCGGTCTGACGATGATCCATGATCATGCAAGCTGATTGACTCCGATAGGCGATGGAGTAGTCCAACACCAGGAGCAGGGCCCAGTGGTCAATATCGAACATGTGGGGATTGCCATTACAGGGATAAATTACGGTAGGCGCAAGCCAGGACTCACAGCATGACGACGGTGACTCACATGCGCTTTCCATTAGGCCATGTTACGCAAATTGACGATTTCAATGTCCTTCGAAACCTTCCGATCCATCCAGACATCAGTGGTCATCTCAGCAACTACTTTCCCGAAAGCAGGCCTGACGATGAAGCAAACATTCTTCAGTGGATCAACTGCCGCCATCCACCGGAGCTCGTACTTTGTGTGCTTGGCAAGGTCGGTGTAGGCAAGTCGACGTTGGCAAAGCACCTTGCCACGGTACTTGAGAAGGACAAACGCCTGGCCGCGAACATCTTCCTCGGCTTTGCTCTTCCCGATTGGAGCGCCGAGTCGGTTGTCAGGATGGCTGCAGGTCAGCTGTGTGGAGTGTTTCCAACCCTCACACGAGCCGTCTGCGAAGCCATTCGTCGTGATATCAATCCTTCTGTCTCTCTTGAGACAAGGATCCAGAATCTCATCCTGGAACCCATCCGATCGCTTTCCCTTCCTCATCCCCTTGTAATACTGTTGGATGCCCTCGACCAATGGGCGCCTCACCCTATCCTCGTCAAGGCCCTCACCTGTCTCACCCCCGAAACACATATTGTCCGGTTCGTTGTGCTTGGACGACCAGGCTTGGAAGATCGTTTCCAGAATGTCTCCTTCCAAATATACGACCTTCCAGACGTTGTGGAAAGCGTCATGAGGAAGTACTTCAGGGAGCGGTTCCTTCAAGTGCAATGGGAGCATGGACGGAAGCCCTGCGTCGAGACCATCAAGCGATTAGTCGACAAGGCCTCTGGCCTCTTCATCTGGAGTTCGACCCTTTGCTCCATCCTCGAAGATGAGCTCAGTTGTCCGAAGCCTCACGAGACTGTTGCGGCTATTCTCCGATCACAGCAAAGTGTAGACGACGACGAGATCCTTGCGAAATTGTATCATGATGCCATCAACCTACGGTTCCCAAAGGCTGACCACAAAGCAAAGCTCAAGGTCTTCCTAGGAGCAGTGCTGGCTCTCCAAGAGCCCATCCCCATCGCAGCTTTTGCATCCATGGTGTCGATGGCGGCCCCTACCACTCGCAAGATCCTAGCCGATCTTCGCCCTTTGCAGACTGGGCAAATGAAGGATGACCAGGACATGGTCCACCCAGCGTCGATGAGATTCCACCTGTCCTTCCTGGAGTACCTTCAGAGCATGGATACTTCCCCTCATCTTGCATTCCAAGTTGATATCTTCGCATCACACTCTCAATTGGGCAAATCTTGTCTTGAGGAACTGCGCCGTCCTTTATCCTCGCGCCAACCTCCTTTTGCAAACACTGTCCAAAAGTATGCGTTGCAGTATTGGCCGACCCATATCGCCCACGGCACACCGTCTGTGAGCCCCACTTCCGATATTGAATGGAAGGCTTCGCCACATTGTGCCATTTTGAATGGTTTATCTCTCACACAATGGCAGTTTTGGTCTTCGACATATCTCCCGCCTGTTCAGCCTGGTTCATCCCTAGAACCGAGCGGCTCTGCTCATGAGGCATCAGGAACATCGACTGGTGACACCCCCCAGTACTTTGTCTCTTGTGTCACCAAGTTACTGCTTGAAAGCCCCACGGCTGCAACTATACACAATGCAATCGCCGTGGCAGAGGTGGCCGTTCGACTACAGCATCACAGCGCAGACGCCTGGCTACAGCTTGGAACCGCGTACGCTTATGCGCCACAAGTAAATGCATCACTCGGCCTTCTGGATAGCGCGGTGCGAGCGTGTCGCCATGCAGTTGATCTATGGGGCGAAAGGGAACATATATCCTCTGCAATGTTGCCATTGGCCAAGTGCCTCGGAGAACGATTCACTTATTTCGGCCGTAGGGAAGATCTCGAGGAGGCCATTTCGCTGGGCAGAACAGTGATGCTTGCAGCACCGCAGGACGACCCCAACCACGTGCTGTCACTCAACAACCTGGCCGCTTCCCTTCATGATCGTTTCGAGCTGACAGGCGCTACTGAGGCCCTTCTCGAAGAAATCAAGCTTCTTCGAGAGGCATTATTGTTATGGCCTTCTGGCCACCCAGATCGCGCCCTCACTCTCAACAACCTGGCCAACGCTTTGACTCACTTTGAACTGAAGGGCACCAACGAGAAGTTCGAAGAAGCAATTGAACTTCTTCGAGAAGCCTTACTGTTATTGCCATCGGGACACCGACACCGCACAATGTTTCTCGACAACCTCGCCAACGCACTTCACTCTCAATTCACGATCACAGGCAATGTGAAGAACCTGGAGGAGGCTCTCGTGCTTTCTCGAGAAGCGCTGTTGCTACGGCCGTTAGGCCACCCAGACCGTGCCCTTTCCCTCAACAACCTGGGTTGCTACCTTCAATCTCATTTTGAATTCACAGGAGCTGTGGGGAGTCTCGACGAGGCCCTTGTTCTTCTTCGAGAAGCACTGTCGCTTTTGCCGTCAGGTCACCCGCGGCGCGCAATATTTCTCGTCAATCTGGCCAGCTCTCTTCAGTCTCATTCCGAGCTGACAAGCAATACTGAGAGCTTGGATGAGGCGATCGAGCTTCTGCAGGAAGCACTATCGCTATGGCCGTCGGATCACCCAAGTCGCTCGGCGTCTCTCAACATTCTGGGGCTCTGCTTCCAGTCGCAATTCAAGGTGACAGGTTCTGCTGTGAGCTTGGACAATGCCATTGTGCTCTCTCGCAAGGCATTGTTCCTACAACCGTCGGGTCACCCACAACGCGTCGCCCCACTCATCAACCTGGCCTACTACCTTCGGTGTCAATTCGATCTGACGGGCACTGCCGAAACCTTAGACGAAGCAATCCTTCTTTTTCGAGAAGCAGTGTCGCTATGTCCGTCGGGTCACCCACACCACGCTGCTTCCCTCACTAACCTGGCCTTGGCCCTAGAGGCTTCTCACAAGTTGACAGGCAATATCGAGGTCCTGGAAGAGGCAAAGTCGCTAAGACTGTTAGTTATAGAGACTGCGGAGTAGCTTCATGTTCTACCCATCCATAGCCGGACCTTCGACTTGTATGTGTGATCATCATAATTCCATGACACTCTCTTCGGTCACCTAGACATAGTAGTACCTTTGCATCATGTACCACTTGAAATTAAGCTACATTTGTGTATAAATCGCCGACGGTTTATTGAAGTAGGATTGTATAAGCTTGATGGATGTAAGGAATGGCTTCCCACAGCCCCTGTCTAGGGGGGTATGCCTTTGTTTAGATCTAAGGCCCCTGTCGCGTCCAGCTGGCGCGCGATCAGCCTCTTTACAAGGCAGACACCTTACCCTCACCCCTTGCCACTATGCCTATGCCTTAGTTCTCATTCATACCCTAGACCGACAGTTCCAATATATAACTGGTCGTGCTCTGTTTTGGTGTGAATCGGGACCTGGCAAGGTCCATTTCTTACAATGGAGGACAGGAGCGTCAACAGTAAACCTATGTTCAACCTATGTTGACCATGGTGCAGTGGATGAGGATAGATAAAACAAGATGCCGAGATTGTTCGACATTGCCTGTAGGAAGGACTAGCGCTGAGTGTCTTTTGGGGTCTGATTAGAAAACTGAATGAGTTGCATGTTTAGCATGATAATTATGCCATACTAGTGAGGCATGTTATGAAGATTTGAACATCAGACGTTTGCCTCACCGTCGCAGACAAAGCACTCAAGCTTCCTACTGCGATACTCTGACAGTATCTGACAGTATTACTAGTAAGCTAAGGGCTGGGCCACATTCGGAAATGCTGCTCCGTGCTGTTCCCAGCTCCATCGCCAATTCCGCAGAGCAGACTTATACAATCATGCCGTATACAGTGAAATCTCCCCCCGTATCTTAGGGCTTCAGTGTCGCGCAGACTAGTTGATTATTGAGTACAAATGAACGGCAACCACCGAGATGTTACACCAAGCTCTGGCCTTCAGCACCCAGTGTCCCAGGCGATTCAAGTTCAAGTCCCAGTCACGGGCCAAGATGGGCGCTAATCGAAACCTAACCCTATTGTGACAGCAAGCACTGCCACATGCATCCACCAGCCCGCGTCATTCTCTTCTTCGTTGCCGCCCATCGAACAACCCATTTCTGACGTCCTTGATCTTGCACTCTGGCGAGACTCGACCATGGCCGCTCCTAACGAGCTTCAATTTTCCAGTGCTCTGGCCCGGTCTTGCTCAATTTCACGACCAAGACATGGAGCAAATATGTATCGCAGCTGCCTTGAGTTGTCGAGCAGCTCAGGAGCAGCAGCAGCAGGGTTCCGCTGCTTGGGAGGTCGCGCAAGACGTAGACTGAGCCTTCAAGCTTTAAAGGCATCGTACGCCATGCGTGGCAGGAGTTTCTCCACGGCACTGTGTAGGGACGCGATGCAAAGCTGGACAGGGGAACGGTCTCGATCCTCTGCTTTTGGGTACGTACTTTATACGCGCTGGCTGCAGCGGGAGAGCTGAAATTGCACTGTTAGTCCTTGCCCCTTCGCTCAGTCCTAAGGGGATCGAGTTATCGTTCATCCATAGATAACCTAGGATGGAAATAATGGCCCTCCGTGGACCGTAACCTTCCCCTCAGTGGTTCGTGTACAGTCACCTATCATGATTCCTAGCTGAACATGGATTGATTACAGATAAGGTTCACGTTCCTAGCAAAGATGGTCTGGTTCAGCTTCCGCGAATCCGCCAAGCTATTTGGTTTCAGCTGGCCGACCACAATCTTGCACTTCAGTGGATCGGAGATGGCAGTCGGATTGGGCAACGTTCGGGATCACCCAGAGGAGGAGCCAGTCGGGGTGGGGGACGGGGGTCCGACGAACCCGCGTACGCTGAAGTCAGCGAAACGCCCACCCTCGCTTCAAGGGCCAGCCTCGAGGAAGACGGTCAAGGGCAACCTCCACCGGATGACGCTACATCGGCGGTGACCCCACAATCCTGACGTTCAGTCCACACCTCTCACAACGCCAAATTGAACACGACCAGTTGTGAAGGCAGCCGTCTGTTGCGTTCCGTCTGGGCTCTTCCTCCCGCGGAACGAACCCCTCTCGAGCCTCAACGGCTCAGAGATGGAAGTCGAGATCACCATTACCCGGATGAGCAAGCGTCCCTCCATCCTTCCCTGTCCGGAACACCAGCACCCAAGCTAGCAACACCACCGACACCCCAACGAGCAACCTCTCGTACTGTGCTGTTCGATGCTGCTGTGGACCTGGAAGGAGGAGCAGGAGGAAGTCGGGGTGGGAGCAGGGGATCGAACGAACCCGTGTACGCTTCTATTGGAGAAACACCTGCTCTTCGGTCTAGGGCGCCATCTGTTGATGGAGGTCGACCGCTGAGAGCAAGCCCCGTTGAGGAAGAGGGTTCAGGACAATACCCGCAATCTACCACGACATCCACGGTCGATCCAAGCGACCCTGACTATCAACGTCCTGTGATACCACGTAGACCGCGACCATCCCATCTGCGACGACAGTCATCTGCTGCGTCTCGCCGAAGTCGAGCATCTGTCCATGAACACAAGTTCTTCTGGGCTCTGCCTCATGCTGTGCGGAAACCTTTGTGGGCGTGGTGGGATCGTGTTATGAGTGTACTTAGCCCCAAGTGGTTCAGGACCACACTGTTGGTATGGGGAGCTTGTTGGTCAATGAGCTTAGGTCCGTGTTTCTCTCGCTGCGTCATTGCCCGACTGACTTACCGTCGTTCTGTACAGCGTATACTATGTTCAACGCGTTTCTGCCGAAGCTCCTCGAGACTAGGACGACCCTGGAGCCTGAGCTCTCATCCGCATCTCCAAAAAGACTAGAAGACAGCTTGTGGGACGTGGTGATCTTCACCATTGGAGGATGCCCTGGGGCTATCGTGCGTTCATTGCCTCTTTCCTCATTTCCTCCCATCTGATTTTCTGCTTGCTCTTCTCCTCTCATCCGCAATACACGCCCCTCTGCTACTGTTGATCAGCTCGGAGCCTACCTGATCAAGTCACATCCCGGTTGACGTTGGTCGTTAGCAGGAAGCACGCTCATTACTGTGCTCTTCTGCATGGTGTTCAGCCCGTGGGCCATCCGCGCCAGCACCGTTGGGATTAGTCTGAGCGCAACCGTACGTCCATTTCCCCATCGACTTGTTACTGTAACCATTCACACTCTCGTTATGCAGGCCTTGTGGGCGGTGTTGTACAGCTGGACGCAAGAGATCTTTGCCACCTCGGTGAGAGGAAGCGCAGCGATTCTGACATTCAGCCCATGCCTCTCACAATGACACGACGAGGCAGGCCGCGAAGACAGTCGTCTGCTGCACCCTGTTTAGGCTCTTTCTCGCGCTATACGAAACCCTTTATGGGCATGGCCGAATCGTGTTGAGCTTTCTCAGTCCTGGGTGACGAAGGACGACTCTGCTGGTATGTGGAGCTTGGCGCTTCATAAGCAGAGGTACGTTTCTCTCTTGTTCAGTCGTGGCTTAACCAGTTAACAATCATGAACCTCCATACCCTGCACAGCGTATACTATGTTTAACGTCTTTTTGCCGAAACTCCTGAAAACCGGGACAACCCTCGAACCTGAGCTCTCGTCCGCATCGCCGAAAGCGCTACAGGACGTTTTTTGTAGGATGTGGTGATTTTCATCATAGGAGGGTGTCCTCGGGCAATCGTACGTTCCTTACCCTTTTATTCTTTCTCACTGTTTGACTATTCCCAGACTCCTTTCCTCTATCCGTGCTGCATGACTTGGCTTCCCTCCCAATCAGCTTGGGGCCTATCTGATCAGGTTACGTCTTGGTCGACACTGGTCAGTAGCATGGAGCACCCGCATGACTGCTTGCTTCTGCGTGGTCTTCACTACGGTGTCGAGCCCGTGGACATCAAAGCCACCATAGTCGGGATCAGTTTAAGTGCAACCGTATGTTCGTTCAACAGTCGTCTCGTCATTGCGCTCATGCTGCTCCCGTTTTGCAGGCCATGTGAGCTGTGTTGTACGGCTGGACAACTGAGATCTTCGCCACCTCGGCGAGAGGAAGTGCATGTGGCATTGCTTGTGCCCTTTCTCAAACGTGCGTCACGTCCCAACCCTGAGTTTCATTCCAATACTGACAGTACATGTATACAGAGGTGGAATGATGGTGCCAATTCTGGCCTGAATCCTTCTGACGAACCACTGAACGCCGCCTGTGTCTACCAGCGTTATCGTCTTCCTCTTTGCCGCTACCTGCTTGGTCATGCTCAAGGAGGAGCTGAGAGGAAGGTCTGGGCCAGGGGGTGGAGGAGTTCGGTCGGTCTTTGGCCGCGCATTGAGTACCGATCGTCCTGCTTCACTGTCTACCTGGTCAGTGTCGTTCAACGGATGATTGCGAACCTATTTACGTCTAGATTGGTGTGCACTGTAAACCATGTACAACGTGCTCCAGAATTCTATGCTGATTGTCTTTCGTTGGGCGATCGGCCTGGTTATGGTTGTTTGGTATGTCGGAACGACTTTGAGTGCAGATGGCGCTTGTAAGGTTCCGGGGGCGTTAACTGCTATCGTTTCGATGATGGCCTATAAAGTCTCCAAAACCCCAGTTTCGCGGTGAGCACTAAGCTCATGGGAATCAGACTTGAGGCTTAGGTTGCTTCTCAGCTCAACATGTCGCACCATCTTTCTTGGATCTTCCAGGATTATTCACTGTCCCTCTTTGGGTTGGCTGGCAGCATCGGGAATATCTCGTCAAATTCTACAGCAGGCACGTGCCACCCGGGGCGTTGAGCGCCCATCGTCGACAACTGATGTGCTTTGTGTCTTACACCCATCTAAGGACCTCCAATGTCCCAAGAGCAAGGCAAGGCGCAGGATTCTGGGTTGCAAGATGGCCCACCGACGGCGATTGAGCGGAATCCATTCAGGAATCCGGAATATCTGCGAGGGTTGACGCTTGCTGCGCCTTCTCGTGTTGCAAATCCTTTCTTGATTGCAAGCCCAGGTGAGTTGACCTGCCTTTCACGCTAGGTCGATCCTGAAGTATGGACGCTTCAGTAGCGTCAACCGCACGAAAAATGCAATGCAGGCATCGAAGGGTCGTCCGTACGATACGAGCGGTGAGTCTCTTGCCAGTGGTCTGGTGATGATTGATCACGCCAACTGATTCGACGCCAGTAGACAACGAAGGAGTCCAACGCCAGCAATACGGCCCATTGGTCAATATCGAACATGTGGGGATTGCCATTACAGGAATAAACTACGGTATGCACACCCTAGGGCTGGCAGGTTGGCGGTAGTGAACTCACATCCACTCTAATAGGCCATGTTACGCAGATTGACGAATTTAATGTCCTTCGCAACCTCCCCATCCATCCAGACACCAGTGGTCATCTCAGCGAGTACTTCCCGGAAAGCAGGACGGACGACGAAGCCAATATTCTACAGTGGATCGACTCTCGCCATCCACCAGAGCTGGTCCTCTGTGTGCTTGGAAAGGTTGGGGTGGGCAAGTCCACGTTGGCAAAGCACCTTGCTACAAGGCTTGAAACGGACAAACGCCTGGCAGCGAACATCTTCCTCGGCTTTGCTCTTCCCGATTGGAGCGCCGAGTTGGTGGTCAGGATGGCCGCAGGTCAGCTGTGCGGAGCGTTCCCAACGCTCACGCGAGCTGTCTGCGAAGCCATTCGCCGCGATGTCAATCCTTCTGTCTCTCTTGAGACAAGGATCCAGACCCTCATTCTGGAACCCATCCGTTCGCTTCATCTTCCCTACCCCCTTGTGATACTTCTGGATGCCCTCGATCAGTGGGCACCTCACCCTATCCTCATCAAGGCTCTCGCCTGTCTCACCACCGAAACGGATTGCGTCCGGTTCGTTGTGCTTGGACGACCAGGCTTTGAAGATCGTTTCCAGAATATCTCATTGAGAAGATACTATCTTCCAGACGTCGTGGAAAGCGTCATGGTGAAATACTTCAGGAAGCGGTTCAACGAAGTGCAATGGGAGCACGGACGCAAGCCCAGCGTCGAAACCATCAACCGATTGGTGGACAAGGCCTCTGGTCTGTTCATCTGGAGTTCCACCCTTTGCTCAATCCTCGAAGATGAGCTCAGCTGTCCGAAGCCTCACGAGACCGTTGCAGCTATTCTCCAATCACGGCAAAGCGTGGATGACGCCGACATCCTGGCAAAATTGTACCACGACGCAATCAACCTGCGGTTCCCAAAGCCAGATCATAAAGCAAAGCTCAAGGTACTCCTAGGAGCGGTGCTAGCTCTGCTTGAACCCCTCCCCATTACAGCATTCGCATCCACGGTGTCGATGGCGGCCCCTACCATTCGCAAGATCCTGGCTGATCTTCGCCCTCTGCAGACTGGGCAAATGAAGGACGAGCAGGACATGGTCTACCCAGCATCGACGAGATTCCACCTGTCCTTCCTGGAGTATCTTCAGAGCACGGATACTCCCCCCCCATCTTGCATTCCCCGTCGATATCTTTGCATCACACTCCCAACTGGGCAAATCTTGTCTTGAGGAACTGCGCCGTCCTTTATCCTCTCTCCAACCTCCTTTCGCAAACACTGTCCAAAAGTATGCGTTGGGGTATTGGCCAACCCATGTCGCGCACGGCACACCGCCTGTGAGCCCCACTTCCGATATCGAATGGAAGGCTACGCCGCACTTTGCCATTTTGAATGGTTTATCTCTTGCACAATGGCAATTTTGGTCCTCAACATATCTCCAGCCTGCCCAGCCTGGTTCATCCCTAGAACCGAGTGGCTCTGCTCATGAGGCATCGGGACCACCAACTGGTGACACCCCCGAGTACTTTGTCTCTCGCGTCGCCGAGTTACTGCTTCAAACCCCCATGGCTGCGACTATACACAATGCAATCGCCGTGGCAGAAGTGGCCGTTCGACTACAGCATCACAGCTCAGACGCCTGGCTACAGCTTGGAACCGCGTACGATTATGTGACGCAAATAAATGCATCACTCAGTGTTCTGGATAGCGCTGTGCGAGCGTGTCGCCATGCAGTCGATCTACGGGGCGAAAGGGAAGGTGTATGCTTTGCGACATTAGTATTGGCCAAGTGTCTCGGGGAACGATTCACTTTTTTTGGCCGTAGGGAAGATCTCGAGGAAGCCATTTCGCTGGGGAGAACAGTGATGCTTGCAACACCGCGGGACGACCCCAACTATGCAGTGTCTCTCAACAACCTGGCCGCCTCCCTTCACAACCGTTTCGAGCTGACAGGTGCTCCTGAGGCCCTTCTCGAGGAAATCAAGCTTCTTCGAGAGGCATTGTCCTTATGGCCTTCAGGCCACCCAAATCACGCCCTCGCTCTCAACAACCTGGCCAACGCTTTGACTCACTCTGAACTGAAAGGCACCGACGAGAACTTGGAAGAAGCAATTGAACTTCTTCGAGAAGCCCTACTGTTATTGCCATCGGGCCACCCACACCGCACAATGTTTCTCGACAACCTGGCTAACGCACTTCACTCTCAATTCAGGATCACAGGCAATATCAAGGACCTGCAGGAGGCTCTCGTGCTTTATCGAGAAGCGCTGTTGCGACGGCCGTCAGGCCACCCAGACCACGCCCTTTCCCTCAACAACTTGGGCGGCTGCCTTCAATCTCATTTTGAGTTGACTGGAGCTGTAGAGCATCTGGATGAGGCAATCTTTCTTCTGCGTGAAGCGTTGTCGCTATTGCCGTCAGGTCACCCGCGGCGCGCATCGTTTCTCAACAATCTGGCCAGCTCTCTTCAGTCTCATTCCGAGCTGACAAGCAATGCTGAGAGCTTGGATGAGGCGATCGAGCTTCTGCAAGAAGCACTATCGCTATGGCCACCCGGTCACGCAAACCGCACTCTGGCTCTCGGTATACTCGGCAACACCCTCTACTCCTATTTCCAGATGTCAGGCAATCCCGAGAAATTGGACGGTGCTATTGCGTTGTTTCGAGAAGCATTATTGCTCCGGCCATCAGGCCATCCACTCCGCCCCCTTTCGCCTCAACAACCTGGCGAACTCCCTCGAGTATCATTCCGAGCTGACAGGAGCTACTGAGAGCCTAGATGCGGCGCTCGTTCATAGTCGAGAAGCATTATCGCTATGGCCGTCGGATCATCCGGACCGTGCATCACCTCTTAACATCTTGGCCAACTCCCTTGTCTCGCGATCCAAGCTGACAGGTTCTACCGAGACTCTGGGCGAGGCCATTGTGTTTTATCGCGAAACCCTGTCACTTCAACCGTCAGGTCACCCAGAACGGGCCCTTTCCCTCCACAACCTAGCTCACTCCCTTCACTGTCTTTTCAATGTGATAGGTGCTGCTGAGACCCTAGGCGAAGCAATCATTCTTCTTCAAGAAGCGTTGTCGCTATTGCCTTTGGGTCATCCAGCCCGACCAATGTCTCTAAACATTTTGGGCATCTGCTTGCAGTCGCAATTTAAGGTGACGGGTTCTTCTGTGAGCCTGGACAATGCCATTGTAATCTCTCGCGAAGCGTTATCACTACAACCGTCAGGACATCCACACCGCGCCGCTTCACTCGTCAACGTGGCCTACAACCTTCGATGTCAATTCGATCTGACGGGCACTGCTGAAACCCTAGACGAAGCAATCATTCTTCTTCGAGAAGCAGTGTCACTGTGTCCGTCGGGTCACCCACACCACGCTGTTTCCCTCGCTAACCTGGCCTCGGCCCTCGAGGCTTCTCACAGGTTGACAGGCAATATCGAGATCCTGGAAGAGGCAGATTCGCTAAAAGCGTTAGTTATAGAAGCTGCGCAGTAGTTTTACGCATTACCATTCATCCATGGCCGGACCTCAGACTTTTATCTACGATCGTCGTCACTCTCGACTCGGCTAACGAGATAGTACAGTACCTTGGCATCATGTACCACTTGGAAGTACGCTTCATTTACGAGTTCATTGAATTGGATTGGTATTGACGTGATGGGGGGAAGCGAAGTCAAGAGTAGAACTATGTTGACCATGATGCGGTAGATGAGGGTAGATAAATCAAGATGCTAAGATCGTTCGATATCGCCTGTAAGAAGAACTGGCGTTGAGTTGTATCTGAGGATAATGGAGTGAATTATGTAGAATGTTTGGCCTGATATACACACCGTCGCAAGGTGTGTTACATAGATTGAACAGTAGATGTTGGCCTCACCTTTACAGAAAGAGCGCACAAGCATCCCAACGAGACAGCTGCACTTGGAAATGTCAACTCGTGTTGTGGCCAGCAGAATGCCTTGCAACTTGCCTTCAACCATCATGGCCGAGATGGGCGCTAATCGAAGCCTAACCCTATTTTGACAGTGGGCACTGCCACACCCTTCTTGCCCGTCATTCTCTCAACATTCTCTTTCTTCTCTTCGTCACCGCCCATTGAGCAGCCAATTCCTGACGTCCTTGCTCTTGCACTCTGGCAAATTTCGACCATTTCTGCTCCTAAAGAGTCTCAATTGTCCACTGCTCTGGCCTGTTCTTGCTCAATTTCGCGACCAAGACACGGGTACGATGACTTTAAGCTTGAAGGCTCAGTCCACGTCTTGCGCCACCTCCCAAACAACAGACCATGCGTGGCATTGGTTTCTCCATGATGCTGTGTCGACGCGATGCGAGGCTGGAAAGGGAGCGGTCTCGATCTTCAGCGTTTGGGTACGTACTTACATTGCATATGCTGTCTGCAGCGGGAGAGCTGAAATTGTATCATCAGTTCTTGCTCCTTCGCTCAGTCCTGGGGGAATCGAGTCAACGCCGATCCAAGGATAACCTAGGACGGAAACGATAGCTCTCGCTGACCCTGCCGTTAGTGGTTCGTTTACAGCCCTCTGTCGTAATACGCAACTAATCTTGGGTTAATTACAGACACTGTTCATGTTCCTAGCAAGAATAATCGACGTCAGCCTTCACGAATTCCTGTTTCAGCTGGTCGACCACAAGGGGCTATCAAGTCCCTCCACCTCATCTCGCGCTTCAGCGGCTCGGAGATGACAGTCGAATTGGACTACATTCCGGATCACCCAGAAGAGGAGGAGGAGGAGGAGGAGGAGGAGGAGGAGGAAGAACCAGTCGGGGTGGGAGTCGAGTGTCCGACGAATCTGCGTGCGCTGCTACCGGCGAAGCACACGCTCTTGAGGCTAGTTTCGTCGCGTGAGCTAGTCAAGGACAACCTCCACCATAGAATGCTGCATTGGCTAGCGATCCTGACGCTCAGTTCACACCTCTCACAATTTCACATCGACTGCAATCAATCGTGAAGACAGTTGCCATCTGTGCTCTTCCTCCCGCTGAACGAAATCCTCTCGCGTTTCAACCGGTCAGAGATGGAGGTCGAGTTGGATGATGTTTGGGAACACCATCACCCACAGGAGCAAGCTGCCCTCCAAGGATCCCTATCCGGCGCACTAGCCAAGCTGGCAACACCACCGGCACACCAACGGGCAACGTCTCGGACAGTACTGATCGACGCTGCTGCGGACATGGAAGGAGGAGCAGGAGGAAGTCGGGGTGGGAACAGGGGATCAAGCGAACCTGTGTACGCTTCGATTGGAGAAACACCTACTCTTGGATCTAGAGCGGCTTCTGTTGACGGAGGTCGACCGCTTCAAGAGAGTCCAGTCGAGGAAGACAGCTCAGGACAATACCCGCCGTATGCCACGACATCCGCCGTCGATCCCAGCGACCCTGACTATCAACGTCCCGCAACACCATGTACACCGCGACCACCCCATCTGCGAAGACAGTCGTCTACTGCATCTCGCCGAAGTCGAGCATTGCTGGACGAACAGATGTTTTTCTGGGCTCTTCCTCATGCTGTGCGGAAACCTTTGTGGGCGTGGTGGGATCGCGTTACGAGTGCTCGGTCCGGAGTTGTTGAGGACGATATTGTTGGTGTGGGGAGCTCGGTGGTCAATGAGCTTAGGTTCGGTTCTCCCTCATTGCGTCATCTCTGGCTGGCTGGCTGACTGTCGTTCCGCACAGCGTATACCATGTTCAACGTCTTCCTTCCAAAGCTCCTGGAAACTGGGACGGCCTTGGAACCTAAGCTCTCGTCGGCACCTCCAAAAGGGCTCGAAGGCAGCGTGTGGGATGCGGCGATCTTCACCATAGGAGAGTGTCCCGGGGCAATCGTGTGTTCCTTCTATTTGCTTCCTGGCCCATCCCGTCTGACTATCTTCTTGCTCACCTCCTCCTATCCTGTTGTATGACTTGGTTGTGGCCTCAATCAGCTCGGAGCCTACCTGATCAAGTCACGTCTCGGTCCACGTTGGACGTTGGTCAATGGCGGGAAGCACGCTCATTACTGCGTTCTTCTGCATGTTGTTCGCGATGGTAACCAGCCGATACCAGTGTTGTCGTCTTTCTCTTTGCCGCAGTCTGTGTGGTGATGCTTCAGGAGGAGCCGAGGGGGGCGTCTGGGCCAGGAGGTGTTGAGAAGGAGGGAGGTCGACCGTTGGCGGTGCATTGATGACCGATGGTCCTGTTTCTCCGTTGACTTGGTCAGTGTCTTTCAACGGATGACTGTGAGCCTATTTATGTCCAGATTAATGTGTATGTATGTATTGTAGACCATGTATTATACAATCCAGAAGTCTATCTTGACTGTCTTGCGTTACCCACTCAGTTTATGTACCGTTTGCAGATGAACTGTTTGGACAGGACAAATAGTAATCCCTTGGTTCATGATCATGATAGCAGTCTAAACTCTGCTTCAAGGCCCAATCCGGTGGTGAGTGCTACGTTTATAAGAAACAGACATCCGTCTGATGTCGCTTTACAGCTATACTTGTTGTGCCGCCTATCCCATAACCTTCCTGGATCTACCTCGTTGAGATCTCTGTTTCCACTAGATTGGCGTCGGCACCCTATCCAATTCTACAGCAGCACGTGCCACCTGGGGGCATTGATCGCCCGTGGTTGACTGTTGACCACTGCCGGACTTTGTCCTCGACGCCCATCTAGAGAACCCTAATGCCCCAAGACGAACGCCAGGCCCAGCTACCAGATGGTCCACCAAGGACTGTCGAGCGGAATCCCTTCAGGAATCCAGAATATCTGCGAGGATCGGCGCTTGCTGCGCCTTCTCGTGCCACAAATCCATTCTTGACTGCAACCCCAGGTGAGTTGAGCTACCTTTCTTGCCGTCTCAATTGTGAAGTATAGATGCTGCAGTGCCGGAACCAACACAAACAAATGCACCAGCAGCACCGACAAGTCGGCAGTACGAGGCGAGCGGTAAGGGCCTCGGTCTGACGATGATCCATGATCATGCAAGCTGATTGACTCCGATAGGCGATGGAGTAGTCCAACACCAGGAGCAGGGCCCGGTGGTTAATATCGAACATGTGGGGATTGCCATTACAGGGATAAATTACGGTAAGCGCAAGCCAGGACTCACAGCATGACGACGGTAACTCACATGCGCTTTCCATTAGGCCATGTTACGCAAATTGACGATTTCAATGTCCTTCGAAACCTTCCGATCCATCCAGACATCAGTGGTCATCTCAGCAACTACTTTCCCGAAAGCAGGCCTGACGATGAAGCAAACATTCTTCAGTGGATCGACTGCCGCCATCCACCGGAGCTCGTACTTTGTGTGCTTGGCAAGGTCGGTGTAGGCAAGTCGACGTTGGCAAAGCACCTTGCCACGGTACTTGAGAAGGACAAACGCCTGGCCGCGAACATCTTCCTCGGCTTTGCTCTTCCCGATTGGAGCGCCGAGTCGGTTGTCAGGATGGCTGCAGGTCAGCTGTGTGGAGTGTTTCCAATCCTCACGCGAGCGGTCTGCGAAGCCATTCGTCGTGATATCAATCCTTCTGTCTCTCTTGAGACAAGGATCCAGAATCTCATTCTGGAACCCATCCGATCGCTTTCCCTTCCTCATCCCCTTGTAATACTGTTGGATGCCCTCGACCAATGGGCGCCTCACCCTATCCTCGTCAAGGCCCTCACCTGTCTCACCCCCGAAACACATATTGTCCGGTTCGTTGTGCTTGGACGACCAGGCTTGGAAGATCGTTTCCAGAATGTCTCCTTCCAAATATACGACCTTCCAGACGTTCCGGAAAGCGTCATGAGGAAATACTTCAGGGAGCGGTTCCTTCAAGTGCAATGGGAGCATGGACGGAAGCCCAGCGTCGAGACCATCAACCGATTAGTCGACAAGGCCTCTGGCCTCTTCATCTGGAGTTCGACCCTTTGCTCAATCCTCGAAGATGAGCTCAGTTGTGCGAAGCCTCATGAGACTGTTGCGGCTATTCTCCGATCGCAGCAAAGCGTAGACGACGACGAGATCCTTGCGAAATTGTATCATGATGCCATCAACCTACGGTTCCCAAAGGCTGACCACAAAGCAAAGCTCAAGGTCTTCCTAGGAGCAGTGCTGGCTCTCCAAGAGCCCATCCCCATCGCAGCTTTTGCATCCATGGTGTCGATGGCGGCCCCTACCACTCGCAAGATCCTAGCCGATCTTCGCCCTTTGCAGACTGGGCAAATGAAGGATGACCAGGACATGGTCCACCCAGCGTCGATGAGATTCCACCTGTCCTTCCTGGAGTACCTTCAGAGCATGGATACTTCCCCTCATCTTGCATTCCAAGTTGATATCTTCGCATCACACTCTCAATTGGGCAAATCTTGTCTTGAGGAACTGCGCCGTCCTTTATCCTCGCGCCAACCTCCTTTTGCAAACACTGTCCAAAAGTATGCGTTGCAGTATTGGCCGACCCATATCGCCCACGGCACACCGTCCGTGAGCCCCACTTCCGATATTGAATGGAAGGCTTCGCCACATTGTGCCATTTTGAATGGTTTATCTCTCACACAATGGCAGTTTTGGTCTTCGACATATCTCCCGCCTGTCCACCCTGGTTCATCCCTAGAACCGAGTGGCTCTGCTCATGAGGCATCAGGAACATCGACTGGTGACACCCCCCAGTACTTTGTCTCTTGTGTCACCAAGTTACTGCTTGAAAGCCCCACGGCTGTAACTATACACAATGCAATCGCCGTGGCAGAGGTGGCCGTTCGACTCCAGCATCACAGCGCAGATGCCTGGCTACAGCTTGGAACCGCATACGCTTATGCGCCACAAGTAAATGCATCACTCGGCCTTCTGGATAGCGCGGTGCGAGCGTGTCGCCATGCAGTTGATCTATGGGGCGAAAGGGAACATATATCCTCTGCAATGTTGCCATTGGCCAAGTGCCTCGGAGAACGATTCACTTATTTCGGCCGTAGGGAAGATCTCGAGGAGGCCATTTCGCTGGGCAGAACAGTGATGCTTGCAGCACCGCAGGACGACCCCAACCACGTGCTGTCACTCAACAACCTGGCCGCTTCCCTTCATGATCGTTTCGAGCTGACAGGCGCTACTGAGGCCCTTCTCGAGGAAATCAAGCTTCTTCGAGAGGCATTATTGTTATGGCCTTCAGGCCACCCAGATCGCGCCCTCACTCTCAACAACCTGGCCAACGCTTTGACTCACTCTGAACTGAAGGGCACCAACGAGAACTTCGAAGAAGCAATTGAACTTCTTCGAGAAGCCTTACTGTTATTGCCATCGGGACACCGACACCGCACAATGTTTCTCGACAACCTCGCTAACGCACTTCACTCTCAATTCACGATCACGGGCAATGTGAAGAACCTGGAGGAGGCTCTCGTGCTTCATCGAGAAGCGCTGATGCGACGGCCGTCAGGCCACCCAGACCATGCCCTTTCCCTCAACAACCTGGCTGCCTGCCTTCAATCTTATTATGAGTTGACAGGAGCTGTAGAGCATCTGGATGAGTCAATCATTCTTCTGCGTGAAGCGTTGTCGCTATTGCCGTCAGGTCACCCGCGGCGCGCAATGTTTCTCAACAACCTGGCCAACTCTCTTCAGTCTCATTCCGAGCTGACAAGCAATACTGAGAGCTTGGATGAGGTGATCGAGCTGCTGCAGGAAGCACTATTGCTATGGCCACCCGGTCACGCAAACCGCACTCTGGCTCTCGGTATACTCGGCAACACCCTCTACTCCTATGTCAAGATGTCAGGCAATCCCGAGAAATTGGATGGTGCTATTGCGTTGTTTCGGGAAGCATTATTGCTCCGGCCATCAGGCCATCCACTCCGCCCCCTTTCCCTCAACAACCTGGCGAACTCCCTCGAGTATCATTCCGAGCTGACAGGAGCTACTGAGAGCCTGGATGAGGCGCTCGTTCATAGTCGAGAAGCATTATCGCTATGGCCGTCAGATCATCCGGACCGTGCATCACCTCTTAACATCTTGGCCAACTCCCTTGTCTCGCGATCCAAGCTGACAGGTTCTACCGAGACTCTGGGCGAGGCCATTGCGTTTTATCGCGAAGCCCTGTCACTTCGACCGTCAGGTCACCCAGAACGCGCCCTTTCCCTCCACAACCTCGCTCACTCCCTTCACTGTCTTTTCAATGTGATAGGTGCTGCTGAGACCCTAGGCGAAGCAATCATTCTTCTTCAAGAAGCGTTGTCGCTATGGCCTTCAGGTCACCCAACCCGCCCAATGTCTCTAAATGTTTTGGGCATTTGCTTGCAGTCGCAATTTAAGGTGACGGGTTCTTCTGTGAGCTTGGACAACGCGATTGTAATCTCTCGCGAAGCACTATCGCTACAACCGTCAGGACACCCACACCGCGCCGCTTCACTCGTCAATGTGGCCTACAACCTTCGGTCTCAATTCGATCTGACGAGCAATGCTGAAACCCTAGACGAAGCAATCATTCTTCTTCGAGAAGCCGTGTCGCTGTGTCCGGCAGGTCACCCACACCATGCCACTTCCCTCGGCAACCTGGCCTTGGCCCTACAGGCTTCTCACAAGTTGACAGGCGACATCGAGGTCCTGGAAGAGGCAGATTCGCTAATACTATTAGTTGAGGAGGCTACGCAGTAGCTTTGTGTTCTACTCTCCCAATGGGGAACTTCGACTTTTATTTGTGGTCATCGCGACTCTCGATTCGGTATACTAGATATTATAGTACCTTAGCATCATGTGCCACTTGAAAGCAAGCTTCGTTTGTGTATAAATCGTGGACATTTATATTGAAGTAGAATTGTAAAGGTTCGATGGGGGAAAGTGAAGTCAAGACTAGAACCATATTGACCGTGATGCGGTGGATGAGGGTAGATAAATCAAGATGCTGAGATCGTTCGACATCGCCTGTAAGAAGGACTGGCGTTGAGTTGTATTTGAGGATCTGATAAGAAAATGGAGTGAATTGCGTAGAATATTTGGCCTGATTTACACACCATCGCAAGGTGTTTCACATAGATTGAACAATAGATGTTAGCCTCACCTTCACAGAAAGAGCACTCAAGCATCCCAATGAGACGGCTACATTTGGGTGAGGTGAGGTGGTAATGTCAACTCGTGTTGTGCCCAGCAGAATGCCCTGCAACTTGCCTGGGCACGAGCCTGGTAGGGAACGATCCCGCCCAGCGCCTCAGGCTCCACCTTCAAACAGCGTGGAGCCATCTCTCAGCAATATACGACCCTCACGAGTCACAATGATAAAGTCGACAAAGAGACAAAAGACAAGGCCCGTGAATGGGTGATGGGGTTCACTAGGAACGTTAAAACCCTCATTCCTGATATCGCACCTAACCATCCCAAGGTTAACAAACTGGAGGAGCAACCCACGAAGACGCCCCAGCCAAAGCCATGCTACGCAGACGTGGCGAAAGCTGCATCCAAGGAAGAAATTCCTTCAAAGAAGCCAGCCGCACCCCAAACTACGAAGAAGGATAACCAGGGCGTTTCCCAACGGGTTCGCGGAAACGTGGATCGTCTGGTCATCGAACTCCCTCCCGGATGCAAGCTCAGACAAGCAACTATCGACCGTCTCCGGCGCACCCACCCTGCAACTTTAAGGGACAAGATCAACGGCGTCCTAGGACATCTCTAAGAGATCACCTTCAGAGTGTCCGCGGTCCGCTTCACGACTAACAACGCATTCATCCTCACCCCCACGGCTCACTCCACCAACCTCGTCAACAAACCTGTCCTCCAGATGGGGATAGCGACAGCTATCCTCGACGCCATTTTCGACAAAGGCGAAATGGAAGGAGATGATTTGCCCATCATTTACCCTGACCGACCATGGCATTGGGTGGTTGTCAATGGTATTCCAATCAAGAATGTGGACCTCGAAGAAGACAACGTCAAACTGCGCATCCAAGAAGAGCTTGCAGACTGGAACCCGGTCATACAAGCCCACTGACCTACATATCTCGCTCATCGCTCCCGGTACCTTGTTGATAACAAGGTGCGCCTGATTGACATAGATTTCATCTCAGTGGCGATCCCTGTGCAGAACGCCCAAGATACCGCCTGCTCCGGGAAGGTGTGTAAGGTGTTCATTTACCAGAGACGTCAACGTCGATATCGATGAAGCCCTGAACATCCATTACCACGCACTAATCTATAAAAGCTACCATGAACGCTAAAGACGAAGAGAGTTATTTTCTTTCTTCTTTCTTTCTTCCTTTTTCACTCTTACTTTCCCCTTCAGACTGTACAGCTATACATTACCCGCCGAGTTACATTCGACCGTCCAACTCAGGTTGTATTTAAATAACTTAGCGCCTTACAGCTGCTTTAAATAGAAATAGAAATAAAAATTAAATAAAAAACTTGCCTGGGCGCTAATCGAAGCCTAACCCTATTTCAACAGGGGGCACTGCCACACCCGTCTTCTTGCCCGTCATTCTCTTTCTTCCCTTCGTCACCGCCCATCGAACAGCCGATTTCTGACGTCCTTGATCTTGCAACTCTGGAATGGCTTGACTATGTCTGTTCCTAACGAGTCTCAAATCTCCCACTGCTCTGGCCCAGTCCTGCTCAATTCTGTGACTGGGACACCGAACGAATATGCCTCGCACCTTTCTTGGGCAGTCGACCAGCTCAGGAGCGATGGCAGGGTTATGTTGTTTGGGAGGTTGCGCAAGACATAGGATGAGCCGTGAAGGTCAAAGCCATCGTATGCCACTGTGTGGCGGAAGTTCCTCCACGGCGATGTGTAGAGACGCGATGCAGAGCTGGACAGGGGAATGGTCTCGATCCTCAGCTTTTGGGTGCGTACTTTATACATGCTAGCTGCAGGAGGAGAGCTGACAGGGTATCATTAGTTCTTGTTCATTCGCTCAGTCCTGAAGGGATCAAGTCCGCATCCATCCAAGGATAACCTACCCCTTAGTGGTTCGTATATGGCCCCCTATCGTGATGCCCAGCTGAACGTGTATTGATTTTAGATTCTATTCATGGTCCTAACAAGAATAGTCGACTCCAGCTTCCACGAATCCCCCAAAATACCTTGTTTCAGCTGGTCGACCACAGGACCCCCTCCACATCATCTTGCGCTTCAGTGGACTAGAGATGGCAGTTAAATCGCGCAACTTTCGGGATCACCCAGAGGAGGAGCCAGTCGGGGTGGCAGTCGAACGTCCGACGAACCTGCGTACGCTGCTACAAGCAATATGCTCTTGGGGCTTGTCTCGTTGGGCAAGCTAGTCAAGAACAGCCTCCACCATGCAACGCTGCATTGGCCAGCAATCCTGACTTTCGGCTCACACCTCTCACAACGCCACATTGACTGCGACCAGCCGCGAAGACAGTTTTCTGTCGCGTCCCGTCAGGTCCTCCCGCTGAACGAAATCCTCTTGCGCTTCAACGGCTCAGAGATGGAAGTCGAGTTGGATGACATTCGGGATCATCGTCACCCAGAGGAGCAAGCTGCCCTCCGGGCATCCCTATCCAGCTCACCAGCACCCAAGCTGGCAGCACCACCGACACCCCAACGACTGACGTCCCGTACAGTATTGTTCAATGCTGCTGTGGACCTGGAAGGAGGAGCAGGAGGAATTCGTGGTGGGGGCAGGGGACCAAACGAACCTGTGTGGGCTACTCCTGGAGCAACACCTGCTCTTGGATATAGAGCGCCTTCTGTCGACGGAGGTCGACCGCTTCAAGCGAATCCAGTCAAGGAAGAGGGTTCAGGACAATACACGCCGTATACCGCAACATCCGCCGGCGACGTCAGCGACCTTGACTATCAACCTCCTGCGACACCACGTCGGCTGCGATCATCCCATTTGCGAAGACAGTCGTCTGCTGCATCTCGCCGAAATCGAGCATTGGTGGATGAACGAACATTTTTCTGGGCTCTTCCGCATGCTGTGCGCAAACGCTTGTGGGCGTGGTGGAATCGCGTTACCTGGGTGGCTGAGGCCGACGTTGTTGGTGTGGGGAGCTTGGTGGTCAATGAACTTGAGTTCGTTCTTTCTAGCTGTGTCCATCCTTCACTTACAGACCGTTGCTCCGTACAGCGTACACCATGTTCAACGTGTTCCTTCCAAAGTTCTTGGAGACTGGGACGACCCTGGAACCTGAGTTTTCGTCCGCTTCTCCAAAAGGGCTTGAAGACAGTTTGTGGGACGTGGTGATCTTTACCATTGGAGGGTGTCCTGGGGCAATCGTGCGTTCCTTCTACTTGATCTCTTATCCCGTCTGATTATCTTCTTGCTCACCTCCTATCCTGTTGTACGACTTGGTTGTGGCCTCAATCAGCTCGGGAGCCTACCCGATCGAGTCACGTCTCGGTCGACGTTGGACGTTGGTCATTGGCGGGAAGCACGCTCATTACTGCGTTCTTCTGCATGTTGTTCGCGATGGTAACCAGCCGATACCAGTGTTGTCGTCTTTCTCTTTGCCGCAGTCTGTGTGGTGATGCTTCAGGAGGAGCCGAGGGGGGCGTCTGGGCCAGGAGGTGTTGAGAAGGAGGGAGGTCGGCCGTTGGCGGTGCATTGATGACCGATGGTCCTGTTTCTCCATTGACTTGGTCGGTGTCTTTCAACGGATGACTGTGAGCCTATTTATGTCCAGATTAATGTGTATTGTAGACCATGTATTATACGATCCAGAAGTCTATCTTGACTGTCTTGCGTTACCCGCTCAGTTTATGTACCGTTTGCAGATGAACTGTTTGGACAGGACAAATAGTAATCCCTTGGTTCATGATCATGATAGCAGTCTAAACTCTGCTTCAAGGCCCAATCCGGTGGTGAGTGCTACGCTTATAAGAAACAGACATCCGTCTGATGTCGCTTTACAGCTATACTTGTCGTGCCGCCTATCCCATAACCTTCCTGGATCTACTCCGTTGAGATCTCTGTTTCCACTAGATTGGCGTCGGCACCCTATCCAATTCTACAGCAGCACGTGCACCTGGGGGCATTGATCGCCCGTGGTTGACTGTTGACCACTGCCGGACTTTGTCCTCGACGCCCATCTAGAGAACCCTAATGCCCCAAGACGAACACCAGGCCCAGCTACCAGATGGTCCACCAAGGACTGTCGAGCGAAATCCATTCAGGAATCCAGAATATCTGCGAGGATCGGCGCTTGCTGCGCCTTCTCGTGCCACAAATCCATTCTTGACTGCAACCCCAGGTGAGTTGAGCTACCTTTCTTGCCGTCTCAATTCTGAAGTATACATGCTGCAGTGGCGGAACCAACACAAACAAATGCACCAGCAGCACCGACAGGTCGGCAGTACGAGGCGAGCGGTAAGTGCCTCGGTCTGACGATGATCCATGATCATGCAAGCTGATTGACTCCGATAGGCGATGGAGTAGTCCAACACCAGGAGCAGGGCCCAGTGGTCAATATCGAACATGTGGGGATTGCCATTACAGGGATAAATTACGGTAGGCGCAAGCCAGGACTCACAGCATGACGACGGTGACTCACATGCGCTTTCCATTAGGCCATGTTACGCAAATTGACGATTTCAATGTCCTTCGAAACCTTCCGATCCATCCAGACATCAGTGGTCATCTCAGCAACTACTTTCCCGAAAGCCGGCCTGACGATGAAGCAAACATTCTTCAGGGATCAACTGCCGCCATCCACCGGAGCTCGTACTTTGTGTGCTTGGCAAGGTCGGTGTAGGCAAGTCGACGTTGGCAAAGCACCTTGCCACGGTACTTGAGAAGGACAAACGCCTGGCCGCGAACATCTTCTCGGCTTTGCTCTTCCCGATTGGAGCGCCGAGTCGGTTGTCAGGATGGCTGCAGGTCAGCTGTGTGGAGGTGTTTCCAACCCTCACACGAGCCGTCTGCGAAGCCATTCGTCGTGATATCAATCCTTCTGTCTCTCTTGAGACAAGGATCCAGAATCTCATCCTGGAACCCATCCGATCGCTTTCCCTTCCTCATCCCCTTGTAATACTGTTGGATGCCCTCGACCAATGGGCGCCTCACCCTATCCTCGTCAAGGCCCTCACCTGTCTCACCCCCGAAACACATATTGTCCGGTTCGTTGTGCTTGGACGACCAGGCTTGGAAGATCGTTTCCAGAATGTCTCCCTTCCAAATATACGACCTTCCAGACGTTGTGGAAAGCGTCATGAGGAAGTACTTCAGGGAGCGGTTCCTTCAAGTGCAATGGGAGCATGGACGGAAGCCCTGCGTCGAGACCATCAAGCGATTAGTCGACAAGGCCTCTGGCCTCTTCATCTGGAGTTCGACCCTTTGCTCCATCCTCGAAGATGAGCTCAGTTGTCCGAAGCCTCACGAGACTGTTGCGGCTATTCTCCGATCACAGCAAAGTGTAGACGACGACGAGATCCTTGCGAAATTGTATCATGATGCCATCAACCTACGGTTCCCAAAGGCTGACCACAAGCAAAGCTCAAGGTCTTCCTAGGAGCAGTGCTGGCTCTCCAAGAGCCCATCCCCATCGCAGCTTTTGCATCCATGGTGTCGATGGCGGCCCCCTACCACTCGCAAGATCCTAGCCGATCTTCACCCTTTGCAGACTGGGCAAATGAAGGATGACCAGGACATGGTCCACCCAGCGTCGATGAGATTCCACCTGTCCTTCCTGGGAGTACCTTCAGAGCATGGATACTTCCCCTCATCTTGCATTCCAAGTGATATCTTCGCATCACACTCTCAATTGGGCAAATCTTGTCTTGAGGAACTGCGCCGTCCTTTATCCTCGCGCCAACCTCCTTTTGCAAACACCTGTCCAAAAGTATGCGTTGCAGTATTGGCCGACCCATATCGCCCACGGCACACCGTCTGTGAGCCCCCACTTCCGATATTGAATGGAAGGCTTCGCCACATTGTGCCATTTTGAATGGTTTATCTCTCACACAATGGCAGTTTTGGTCTTGAGCATAATCTCCCGCCTGTTCAGCCTGGTTCATCCCTAGAACCGAGCGGCTCTGCTCATGAGGCATCAGGAACATCGACTGGTGACACCCCCCAGTACTTTGTCTCTGGTGTCACCAAGTTACTGCTTGAAAGCCCAACGGCTGCAACTATACACAATGCAATCGCCGTGGCAGAGGTGGCCGTTCGACTACAAGCATCACAGCGCAGGACGCCTGGCTACAGCTTGGAACCGCGTACGCTTATGCGCCACAAGTAAATGCATCACTCGGCCTTCTTGGATAGCGCGGTGCGAGCGTGTCGCCATGCAGTTGATCTATGGGGCGAAAGGGAACATATATCCTCTGCAATGTTGCCATTGGCCAAAGTGCCTCGGAGAACGATTCACTTATTTCGGCCGTAGGGAAGATCTCGAGGAGGCCATTTCGCTGGGCAGAACAGTGATGCTTGCAGCACCGCAGGACGACCCCCAACCACGTGCTGTCACTCAACAACCTGGCCGCTTCCCTTCATGATCGTTTTCGAGCTGACAGCGCTACTGAGGCCCTTCTCGAAGAAATCACGCTTCTTCGAGAGGCATTATTGTTATGGCCTTCTGGCCACCCAGATCGCGCCCTCACTCTCAACAACCTGGCCAACGCTTTGACTCACTTTGACTGAAGGGCACCAACGAGAAGTTCGAAGAAGCAATTGAACTTCTTCGAGAAGCCTTACTGTTATTGCCATCGGGAGACACCGACACCGCCACAATGTTTCTCGAAACCTCGCCAACGCACTTCACTCTCAATTCACGATCACAGGCAATGTGAAGAACCTGGAGGAGGCTCTCGTGCTTCTCGAGAAGCGCTGTTGCTACGGCCGTTAGGCCACCCAGACCGTGCCCTTTCCCTCAACACCTGGGTTGCTACCTTCAATCTCATTTGATTCACAGGAGCTGTGGGGAGTCTCGACGAGGCCCTTGTTCTTCTTCGAGAAGCACTGTCGCTTTGGCCTTCAGGTCACCCGCCGGCGCGCAATATTTTCTCGTCAATCTGGCCAGCTCTCTTCAGTCTCATTCCGAGCTGACAAGCAATACTGAGAGCTTGGATGAGGCGATCGAGCTTCTGCAGGAAGCACTATCGCTATGGCCGTCGGATCACCCAAGTCGCTCGGCGTCTCTCAACATTCTGGGGCTCTGCTTCCAGTCGCAATTCAAGGTGACAGGTTCTGCTGTGAGCTTGGACAATGCCATTGTGCTCTCTCGCAAGGCATTGTTCCTACAACCGTCGGGTCACCCACAACGCGTCGCCCCACTCATCAACCTGGCCTACTACCTTCGGTGTCAATTCGATCTGACGGGCACTGCCGAAACCTTAGACGAAGCAATCCTTCTTTTTCGAGAAGCAGTGTCGCTATGTCCGTCGGGTCACCCACACCACGCTGCTTCCCTCACTAACCTGGCCTTGGCCCTAGAGGCTTCTCACAAGTTGACAGGCAATATCGAGGTCCTGGAAGAGGCAAAGTCGCTAAGACTGTTAGTTTATAGAGACTGCGGAGTAGCTTCATGTTCTACCCATCCATAGCCGGACCTTCGACTTGTATGTGTGATCATCATAATTCCATGACACTCTCTTCGGTCACCTAGACATAGTAGTACCTTTGCATCATGTACCACTTGAAATTAAGCTACATTTGTGTATAAATCGCCGACGGTTTATTGAAGTAGGATTGTATAAGCTTGATGGATGTAAGGAATGGCTTCCCACAGCCCCTGTCTAGGGGGGTATGCCTTTGTTTAGATCTAAGGCCCCTGTCGCGTCCAGCTGGCGCGCGATCAGCCTCTTTACAAGGCAGACACCTTACCCTCACCCCTTGCCACTATGCCTATGCCTTAGTTCTCATTCATACCCTAGACCGACAGTTCCAATATATAACTGGTCGTGCTCTGTTTTGGTGTGAATCGGGACCTGGCAAGGTCCATTTCTTACAATGGAGGACAGGAGCGTCAACAGTAAACCTATGTTCAACCTATGTTGACCATGGTGCAGTGGATGAGGATAGATAAAACAAGATGCCGAGATTGTTCGACATTGCCTGTAGGAAGGACTAGCGCTGAGTGTCTTTTGGGGTCTGATTAGAAAACTGAATGAGTTGCATGTTTAGCATGATAATTATGCCATACTAGTGAGGCATGTTATGAAGATTTGAACATCAGACGTTTGCCTCACCGTCGCAGACAAAGCACTCAAGCTTCCTACTGCGATACTCTGACAGTATCTGACAGTATTACTAGTAAGCTAAGGGCTGGGCCACATTCGGAAATGCTGCTCCGTGCTGTTCCCAGCTCCATCGCCAATTCCGCAGAGCAGACTTATACAATCATGCCGTATACAGTGAAATCTCCCCCCGTATCTTAGGGCTTCAGTGTCGCGCAGACTAGTTGATTATTGAGTACAAATGAACGGCAACCACCGAGATGTTACACCAAGCTCTGGCCTTCAGCACCCAGTGTCCCAGGCGATTCAAGTTCAAGTCCCAGTCACGGGCCAAGATGGGCGCTAATCGAAACCTAACCCTATTGTGACAGCAAGCACTGCCACATGCATCCACCAGCCCGCGTCATTCTCTTCTTCGTTGCCGCCCATCGAACAACCCATTTCTGACGTCCTTGATCTTGCACTCTGGCGAGACTCGACCATGGCCGCTCCTAACGAGCTTCAATTTTCCAGTGCTCTGGCCCGGTCTTGCTCAATTTCACGACCAAGACATGGAGCAAATATGTATCGCAGCTGCCTTGAGTTGTCGAGCAGCTCAGGAGCAGCAGCAGCAGGGTTCCGCTGCTTGGGAGGTCGCGCAAGACGTAGACTGAGCCTTCAAGCTTTAAAGGCATCGTACGCCATGCGTGGCAGGAGTTTCTCCACGGCACTGTGTAGGGACGCGATGCAAAGCTGGACAGGGGAACGGTCTCGATCCTCTGCTTTTGGGTACGTACTTTATACGCGCTGGCTGCAGCGGGAGAGCTGAAATTGCACTGTTAGTCCTTGCCCCTTCGCTCAGTCCTAAGGGGATCGAGTTATCGTTCATCCATAGATAACCTAGGATGGAAATAATGGCCCTCCGTGGACCGTAACCTTCCCCTCAGTGGTTCGTGTACAGTCACCTATCATGATTCCTAGCTGAACATGGATTGATTACAGATAAGGTTCACGTTCCTAGCAAAGATGGTCTGGTTCAGCTTCCGCGAATCCGCCAAGCTATTTGGTTTCAGCTGGCCGACCACAATCTTGCACTTCAGTGGATCGGAGATGGCAGTCGGATTGGGCAACGTTCGGGATCACCCAGAGGAGGAGCCAGTCGGGGTGGGGGACGGGGGTCCGACGAACCCGCGTACGCTGAAGTCAGCGAAACGCCCACCCTCGCTTCAAGGGCCAGCCTCGAGGAAGACGGTCAAGGGCAACCTCCACCGGATGACGCTACATCGGCGGTGACCCCACAATCCTGACGTTCAGTCCACACCTCTCACAACGCCAAATTGAACACGACCAGTTGTGAAGGCAGCCGTCTGTTGCGTTCCGTCTGGGCTCTTCCTCCCGCGGAACGAACCCCTCTCGAGCCTCAACGGCTCAGAGATGGAAGTCGAGATCACCATTACCCGGATGAGCAAGCGTCCCTCCATCCTTCCCTGTCCGGAACACCAGCACCCAAGCTAGCAACACCACCGACCCCAACGAGCAACCTCTCGTACTGTGCTGTTCGATGCTGCTGTGGACCTGGAAGGAGGAGCAGGAGGAAGTCGGGGTGGGAGCAGGGGATCGAACGAACCCGTGTACGCTTCTATTGGAGAAACACCTGCTCTTCGGTCTAGGGCGCCATCTGTTGATGGAGGTCGACCGCTGAGAGCAAGCCCCGTTGAGGAAGAGGGTTCAGGACAATACCCGCAATCTACCACGACATCCACGGTCGATCCAAGCGACCCTGACTATCAACGTCCTGTGATACCACGTAGACCGCGACCATCCCATCTGCGACGACAGTCATCTGCTGCGTCTCGCCGAAGTCGAGCATCTGTCCATGAACACAAGTTCTTCTGGGCTCTGCCTCATGCTGTGCGGAAACCTTTGTGGGCGGGGGATCGTGTTATGAGTGTACTTAGCCCCAAGTGGTTCAGGACCACACTGTTGGTATGGGGAGCTTGTTGGTCAATGAGCTTAGGTCCGTGTTTCTCTCGCTGCGTCATTGCCCGACTGACTTACCGTCGTTCTGTACAGCGTATACTATGTTCAACGCGTTTCTGCCGAAGCTCCTCGAGACTAGGACGACCCTGGAGCCTGAGCTCTCATCCGCATCTCCAAAAAGACTAGAAGACAGCTTGTGGGACGTGGTGATCTTCACCATTGGAGGATGCCCTGGGGCTATCGTGCGTTCATTGCCTCTTTCCTCATTTCCTCCCATCTGATTTCTGCTTGCTCTTCTCCTCTCATCCGCAATACACGCCCCTCTGCTACTGTTGATCAGCTCGGAGCCTACCTGATCAAGTCACATCCCGGTTGACGTTGGTCGTTAGCAGGAAGCACGTCATTACTGTGCTCTTCTGCATGGTGTTCAGCCCGTGGGCCATCCGCGCCAGCACCGTTGGGATTAGTCTGAGCGAACCGTACGTCCATTTCCCCATCGACTTGTTACTGTAACCATTCACACTCTCGTTATGCAGGCCTTGTGGGCGGTGTTGTACAGCTGGACGCAAGAGATCTTTGCCACCTCGGTGAGAGGAAGCGCAGCGATTCTGACATTCAGCCCATGCCTCTCACAATGACACGACGAGGCAGGCCGCGAAGACAGTCGTCTGCTGCACCCTGTTTAGGCTCTTTCTCGCGCTATACGAAACCCTTTATGGGCATGGCCGAATCGTGTTGAGCTTTCTCAGTCCTGGGTGACGAAGGACGACTCTGCTGGTATGTGGAGCTTGGCG